>ML781741.1:491101-523986 GCA_009831015.1 Picea engelmannii | reverse complement strand
GCCATTATTATAGATGTTTGCATTTCATTAGATAACAATATCATAATCCAAGATCACTGAGAAATACACAATCACAAGAGACACAACATTTATCCTGGGAAACCCTCTAGGGGAAGAAAACCCAACAAAACTTCCTTAATATATATAGCCAATACAATGCCAAGAGATCTCTATGCTAAAAGATAAAGTCCTCTCCCAAGATATGCGCCACTCTCTCTCTCCTTTGCCGGTAACAAATCAAAACTTGTCTCTTAAACTGAGCAAGTGAGTTGTCTAAGTGAGGCGCTAGCCTCCTTTATTTATACAAGTCTGGAACGTGTGAAGTTTCTCTTCACTGGCAGAGCTGACTTCTCAAACTGGGTGGGTAAACCCACCTTTATTATATTTCTGGGTCTCTTTATTAAATGATGGGGCCGACTTCTTATTCTTCCTATTATAATTGTCTTTTGACCAATCCACAAAAGGGGATTTGGTCCTATTACAATAACCGACATGATCAATCCACAATGGGGATTGATCCTATGAATAATATATCAATAATAATAAGAATACTCTTTGCAGTTACAATATTTCAACAAATAGGGCTTGAATTCTTGATCTATCCTAGACTGGGAGGTCGTGCATCCCTTAGGAGGGGAGGGGGTTTACATCACCGAGACTTGACCATATTAATGAAGAGATAGTCACCTTCATGTGCCTAGGGATTTTGATTCTTGCTTGACGCATTTCTGTGTTGGAGGACGCTTGATTATGCATAAAAAAATTGGTCAGCACAACGGGAAGTTGCGATAAGAGCCTCGTGGCTTCCTCAAGCTTGGGGCATAGGTCGGTAAGGTGATCATATTTACAAAGTTTACAAGAAAAAATCACCTTTCACTTTTCTTTCTTTCCCTTACCATCATTGTTAGTGTTGTCCTTGGCTTTGTTATTATTTCTCCCACCCTTACGATTATTACCTCATTCTTTATTTCTATTGCCTCATGTTTGTTGGTTACCATTTTGGTTGGTCGATGACTGTACATAATGCACATCTGCCGACTAAGTGGGAGTGGAGGACAAAGACTAATCTTGTCCTGCTATAGACTAGCTTAGAGACAAATCCTTCAACTGGTTCGTCACCAAGTCTGTAGACTTAGCATTTGCAGAGCCTATGATGTCATCGACATGAGGCCCAAGATTTTTTCTAGGGTCATAATTTGACCTATGTGCGTCAGGAAGAATTTCGTACAATATCCCAGACTCAACATATATGAGGTCCAGTTGCTGGGATTTGAAAATAGCTTCTTCTTCAGATGTTACTGACCTGAATGTAGAAACATCCTTCGAAATATAAGGCAATAGGGATTTAAGGAACCACTCCAACATAAAATCTAGAGGAATGTAGGATTTGATCAACCTATTTTGTCTACGCCAATATTGGATATGGTATGAGATATGTGTGGCTTTATGTTGGCGAAGGGCCGAAAAAATTTCTATGCTGGCATCGTAATGAACCAAAAACTGGAAGTGGCTGAGAAAGACCAAAACCATCTGATTAAAATTTCCGTACATTCCCCCTGGTAACACAATGTACCATTTTGTTGAAACCCCCATGAGGGTGCGTTGAAATAGTCTCAGATGAATAGAATCCTCATTAAGAGAATTGGATGAGCACTAAAGATGAAAAGTAGTAACATGATCACATGGATCCTTTCCAGTATTTCCTTTGAATTTCATAATTTCCGAAGGAAGCTTGGTGGAGACGGGGGGCCATGACTGATCATGATGCACTAGGTCATTCATTAATATTGAAAAAAATAGAAAATCAAGCGTGGCCAGAAAAGGGATCCGAGGTTGCGACATATGAGCCCATGCTCCTAGGAAAGATTGATGTTGAGGGACTGCAGACCATCCAGGGTTCTAGTATACACCATGGCCCTACCTGGTATGGTAATATCCTCCTCCAAACTAATTCATAAGAGGTTTTATGGGAACCATACCTATAGGAATTGTATAATGAGGGTTATAAACATCCCCCCCAACTGGAGTGGCTCCATGATGGGGGTTTCCCATAGTGTGAAAATGACTCCCCCCAGGTGGAAATCTGGAGGATAGAGTTTGATTCGTCATAACAAATGTTTTAGTCGGAATCAGCATGAAGGAAAAAAGGACAAAACATAGGAAGTAGCTTGTCCTCCTGGTTAAGTACTCCATCCAGGAGCATTCAGACCAGGATTAAACCCAGGAGGAAAAGGAGGTTGGCTTCCAACCATAGGAGTCGTTTGGGGAATATGCCCTCTACCAAACAGGAGATGAGTATGTGGAGGAGCCATGCCCCTAGGTCCAAGACTAAGATTTGCATTATTCATTGGAATGGAGGATGGAATTTTCGATGTCATATTTGGAATACCAAAAGAGAAAGGGTTAGAGACTAAAAGTATGGACTAAGAATTGTATCCAGGCATACCAAAAAGAGACCCGAAAGGGTTTGTTACTATGGGTTGAGTAACAACCACATGCTAGATATGAGTGATTACGGGAACCTCCGACACTACAACCGTCATGGTTGAAGGAGTCGAAGGAACCCCATTAACTACATTAGTTATAGGAGTCGAGGGACTCCCTGTATCATTCTGACTCGACTCAGTACTCATAATTGTATAGTCACAAGTCTGGTAGGTGGAGATAAGTGTACCATGTTTAGTAACTTTACACCTTTTAGAAGGAAAAGACTCAAGATGCGGTGGTAAATTCAACAAACAACCAGACCTGCGAGGAAGCTGGTCTGGCTCCACGATGACTTAAGACTCAAGATATAAAACCAAATCCTAGGGTAAACTAACAATCAAAGATCACACCAAAATAAACAGAAAGGCCAAATGCATAGTTGGCCCTTGGTTATGGATTAAGGAAGAAAGCGAAGAAAAAGGAAGGGAAAAGATGGAGTACAAACTGTGCAAAAGACACACTGACTAAGATTGGGTCGAAGTGGTCAAAGAAGTAGAAAAGAACTAGTGAAGTAAGGGGAAATCTAGCTGTTGAATGAGGAGATCGAGGATGAAAGATCATTAAGGAAGATGGATCATGGACCCAAGGGTTTTAGACGCGGGTCAAGTGGACCCAGGGTTTTAGACACCCGAGGTTTTAGAATATAGGGTTTCAACACCTAGGTTTAGGCCTAAGGTCATCTGAGAGTCATTGTAATGTATAAATAAGGACCTATATGAGAGAAGAGGGGTTCGTCGTTATTGTGGATGATCATTGTTGTTGATACTATTGTGTATTGTGTGAGAGAGAAGTGATGTGTGTGTGATCATTCTATATTGTAATATCTTCAGTTGGGTGCGAAGATCAACCCTGCATTTGGGTGCACAGGGAGGGGAGATAGAGAAGAGAGAGAGAGATCTGCAAGCTAAGAGCGCATACAGAACTGTATGTTTTCACATAATATATCAAGAAACACAGTTCTGTGGACGTGCCCCTAGGGAGAGGGTAAACCACGTATATCTTGTTGTTCTATGTGATTGATGTTGCATTCTTTTAATTTCTGTTATACTGATAATGCATCATTGTGTTAGATCTACGATATAGCTCACGCAGTAGGCCTAAAGGAGATAAAGAATAACTAGGTTTTTGTTTGTTGTTTCCTTGGATCCACTTTTCATTTTCTTTGGTTGTAGACACCTGTGTCCTACAGCCCCTTATTTCTACTTCAGGTGAGACTTCATCTGCTTTGTAGGTGTTGCTAAAAGGGCCAGTAGTTAGGGCTTGTTGGTGAGTTGTTGAAGAGTTGAACCCTGGGTCTGCCCCTGTGCCAACAAATGGTTCTGTTGCTGGGACCCAGATCTTCTTGAGGGAATGTCAAGGTGGTTTCCATCGAAGACAGATATTCATACATGGATAGAAGAACAAGAAAAGGACTTCGCCGAGGATCAGAATAAGAACCCTAATCTTAGCACAAAGGATTGGTTGGGAAGGTATATCTTTACTAATATACACAGGATTTTCTTTGGAGGAATTCATAAGGAGCTATACGAGTGGATAGCCAGATTAGCAGATAACCATTTTGAGATCAGAGCTAGACCACTTATGGTTTGGACGTCGACATTGATCAAGAAGGTCAAGAGAGTTGATAACGCCGTGTCAAGAGTAGTAGATCATTGGTTTGATAACACCATTAGAGGGTACATTACCGAGTTTGTTATTGACATAATAGAGTCGTATATCCAAGTAGAGAGATATTTCTTTAAGGGACCTAGAGGAATTTTTTTACACTTTTTGAAGTTGAAGATTAAGATGCTATTGCATGAGAAGAACATCTTGAAGATATAGTAGTTGGTAAGATTGAAAGGCTAATGTTCAAGAGCTCAGAAAGCGACAACAACATAAAGATTGGACACACGCGCAGTGGGAGATCATTTAGAGAAGTTCCTCTGGCGAACCTGTTTGAGCAGGGTCATGATCCACTGGCACATGACGAAGTGTTATACACTGGAGAAGACGAAGAGTTGTTGAATGAGGAACATTCAGATTCCACTAGGGAAGAGGAAGAAAAGACTGAAGAACCTCGTCGAGAAGAATCAACAACTTCAGGGACTGCTCTTGCTTTCGAAGTAAGTACTATCACTCCTCCTGTTGTTTTAGCAGCATTAAGTAACCAGAGTAACCTAAGTTATCAGATCACTCAGAGCACTGGTACAAGTGGTTCAATGCATACTCAGTCAAGAAACCTAGGAAGATATATGATAGATGAAATGAGGTTACCCACCTTTAGGGGAGATGGATCTGAAGATCTGGATCAACATTGGCTCTTATGCGATTCTGTGTGGAGTATTAAGAATGTCACTGATGAAACTATTAAGAGAGATCAATTGAGTACTACCCTAAGAGACCGCGCACTGAGATGGTACATAAAATTTGTCCAAGGAGTTGCACAACCGAAACCGCTGAATGTCATTAAGACTGCGCTAATTTCCGAATTCAAGAAACCCAAGTCGGAGTCGCAGTGCATTACAGAGCTGAAAGAAATCAAGTAGAGAGTAGCTGAACATGTTTGGGAGTTTGATCAGAGGTTTAAGACCTTGACAGGCCACTTGAGTTTTCAAATTCCAGACGAACACAATAATGAACGGTTCATTGCTTCCCTCTTGCCACACATCAGAGTCCCTCGAATGCAACATAAGATCTCTTCGCAGGCCGAGGCATTGGAGATTTCCATGAAACTAGAATCATCCCCTATGGGAGAATCTAGCTCAGGTATGAGCCAAATTTTGAGTCAGCTGACTAGTTTATCTCTCCAGGTCAAAGATATGAAGAAAGACAAGAGAAAAGATAAAAGTGATGAGATCTGGTGTATCATATGCAAATTAGAAGGCCACGATAAGGAGAATTGTCCCCTATTTCATGAGTACTTGGCCTTTGGGGCTCCGAGCCCTTTGAAGCAGGTTACTCTACCCTGGTGTGAGGTATGTAGAAATAGACATCACCCCGATGAATGCTACTACATGCAAAAATATGTCCAGAAACCTACAAACATCTACTATACATTCTGTAAATCTATGGGGCACGATGAGAAATATTGTAGGGATTATGGCCTCTTGCACGAAAGATCAAGAGACACATCGAATTCAAGGAAAAGTACATCAGGAGGGAAATACTGCACAGTTTAACTCCCCGGGAAGAGGAAATGTCAACCCTCGTGGCAGATTCAGAGGAAGAGGAGGAGGAGGAGGCATGGGTCGAGGTCGAGGTCATATCATTTGTTATAACTATGTACAACCAGGTCACTTGGAAATGGACTGTCAGAACCCTTGTACCACTTGTAGCTACTGCAACTCATTTGAACATGTTATTGAAGATTGCCCTGTGTTGTTAGGAAAATTTCATGAGAGACGAGGAGGAAACCAACAAGTACAAATAATATTAGCAGAACCTCGCAGAGAGGATCCCATATTTGTTGTTATCATGCGAGGAGGTGCTACTATAGGAGAAGACATGGTGACTCCAGAAAAGACTGCAGAGGAATCAGGGGCCATAAAAGCTGCAGAGAAGACAAAGTTGTTTGATACGAGGGAAGAAAAACAAACATTTGAAGAGGAAAGAAAATAATTTGGAAGAGATCATGCTTCTTCATCAAAGACACAACTAGAAGTGAGAGAATGCAGAATGCCTTTGGAATTTGATCAGTTTGCATCACCTGGAGAAGGAAAAGAGGTAAGCAAGCTTATGGAATTCTTATGTACTTGCATTAATCTGATTAAGGATGAAAGAGATGTACAAGAACTACAAAATTTGATTAGACAGTATGAGATAGGTAGGATAGCTGCTCTGCTAAATAAAGAAGTACATCAAGTATCCAGAAAGAGAAGGACAAATAAGGAACTACACCTTAACACTCAGATTGGATATTATGACATAGATTATGTGGTCCTCGACTTAGGATCAGAAGTCAATGTTATGACGAAGAAGACTTGGGCACTGATGGGAAAACCTAAGTTAATTTATTCCCCTATCAGGCTTAGGATGGCTAATCAATAAACAATAATCCCATTTGGAATACTGGAGCATGTCCTTGTGGACATTGACGGGGTAAGGACATTTGCGGATTTGGAGGCGATTGAGATAGTTGATGAAAACTGTCCTTATCCTGTGTTGTTAGGAATTGATTGGGATTTCAATAATTCTACTGTTGCTGACTTAAAGAAAAGAATAATGAAATTTGAAGGTGATGGCCTTAGGGTTATTTCACCTCTAGATCGTGATGAAGGTCGTAGATACACAGAGCCCATAAGAGAAGAAGACCACACATATGATCTAGAAAATATTTACAAATTGACCCTAAGACAACATGATTACATTAATCCTACAACAGATGGGTGTTAAATTTGGCAGCATCGTCAGTCATTCTCCAATGAGAGGCCATATGGGCCACCTTGAGGCTAGCCAAGGATATTTGGAGAATCAACTAGTCTTGTGAGGTATTGACAAAATCTAGGGGGAACAGACAACATCTATGAGTTAAACCAAAATTCAGGATGAACGAGATGCTATGTGAGTCTAATGAAAAATTCAGGGGGAACGTACAACCTCTGTGAGCATAGACAGTCTAGTGCAAAAGTCAGGGGGAACATACAACCTCTGTGAGCATAGAAATACTAGTGCAAAAGCCAGGGGGAACATACAACCTCTGTGAGCCTAGTCAAACCTTGTGAGCCATGAGGAAAGGTCAAGGTATCTAGCAAAAGTTAGGTTGAATGTAAAATTCCTATGAGCTAGAAACAAACGATATTCCTAATATTGCAAATGAAGTAATTGTATTGATCTAGTGCGTTGGCACGTGTAAACATTATCCACCATGATGAGAATTTCGAATTTCCTTGTTAAGAGTTGTAACTAAAGTCTCGAGTCTAGTTCTATGTTAGAACTAAAGTGTAATATTGAGTTGCAACTAAAGTCTTGAGTCTAGTTCTATTTTAGAACTAAAGTGTAATGTTGAGTTGCAACTAAAGTCTTGAGTCTAGTTCTACTTTAGAACTAAAGTGTAATGTTGAGTTGCAACTAAAGTCTTAAGTCTAGTTTTAAGTTCAAACTAAAGCATGTCAGTCTCAAGTCTAGTTCCAAGTTCAAACTAAAGTGTAATGTTGAGTTGTAACCAATCTCAGGTCTAGTTCTAAGTTCGAACTAAAGTGTAATGCTGAGTTGTAACCAATATCAAGTCTAGTTCTAAGTTCAAACTAAAGTATGAAACTGAGTTATGACTAATGCATGCAATCATGTTACTATTTCAATCTTCTCCTCTTCCCCTCTTCAGCCTATATAAGAAGAGGTCGAACCCTCTCCTCAACACAGTTTTGCAACACAATTTTGAAATAGAGTTTTCATATGCAGGTTGAGGGTGAAGTAATAGAGGAGCACATCAGTGATAAAGAGGCAACATATCAAAGGTGTATTTCAGCAAGGTCTTGTAAGTCTTTGTCAAGTCAGAGTCATCTTGGAAATCTCTTTGAGAGAAGTACATTCATGGTGGATATTTGCAAGAGAACTTACATTATTAATGCAATAAAGGAATATTGTTTGCTGGGGTTTTTCTCCCTGTAGAGGGTTTCCCCAGGGTATATGTGTTGTTGATATGCATGTTTACTTATCTACATAATTATTTCTATTCGATTATGATTTGAAATTGTTGAAGTGTATTAATATGGAATCAAAGTATTGAAGAAAATAAAAGAATTAATCCGCATAAGAAATCAAGCTCATAATTTAACATGGTATCAGATATTAGGGTGTGTTAAACGTGTTGAAGTGAAGCAACAGGTACACACAGATCCAAGCGATCTTGGTTAAGTTTCTAGTGTGAGGGCCATGGCATCCTCCATTTCAGTTAGGGAAAAATATAGGCTTGAAGGAGCTACCAACTTTAATGTGTGGAAGCTCCGTATAACAAATATCTTGCAAGAGCATGATCTTGAGTAGTATTTGACCACAGTGGCGGAGGAACCAATGAATAATGTGGGAAGAACGACTTTCACAAAGAGTCAAGCAAAGGCCAAGCGAATCATCTTTGACTCAATCAAAGACATTATAATGCTTGCAATGACTTCGTTGATGACTGCCAAGGACTGTATGGATACCTTGGTGAATCTGTATGAGAAATAGGCTCCAAGTCAGAAGAGGGCACTTAAGCACAAACTTAAGTATTTGAATACGGAGAAAGGTGAATCAGTGGAATCTTTCCATTCTAGGATAACTCAGATAAGAGATTGGCTTTTGGTCATAGGGGTGACAATGGACGATGATGATTTAGTGCATGCCATTTTTGACGGTCTTCTTTCTTCATGGGAGACCTTCTTATCCAGTGTAAGTGGGAGAGAGATTCAGCCCATGTTTGAGAGGTTATGGCATGATTGCTTCAAGGAGGAGAGTCACACAACTACTAGGAGTGAGCCAATGAAAGAAGAGCACTCAAATTTAGCATCAAGATTCAAGGGAAAGAAGAAAGGCACTTTCTAGAAAGGCTCTCAATGGAAGCCAAACATCAAAGGTACATTCAAAGGAAAGAATATTGATACATTTAATATTAAATGCTTTAGTTGTAATAAGTTGGGTCATTTTGCTAAAGATTGTTGGTTTAGAAAGAAATATCTTAGGAAAGGGAAACATCATGCATCAACTGCTGAGGATGATGAATCCAAAAGAAATCATAAAAGTCCTTCTAATGAGAAATAAAATAGGAAAGAATATTATTTCTTTTCTTATTTATCCAGTTCAGTTTCCACGGGGCCAAAAACTTGGTTAGTAGACAATGGTGCATCAAAGAAGATGACAGGGTACAAGGAGATCCTCTCAGATTTCAAGAAAAAATATTTTGCAAAGAAGGTTGAGCTTGTGGATGAAAAATGTTACAACATAGAGGTAGTAGGCTCTATCTCCTTCAGATTGGAATCTCGGGCTAGACTTCATGTTGATGAAGTATTATATATTCCAGGGCTCAAGAAGAATCTACTATCAGTTGCAACCCTTGAGGACAAGGGATATTGGGTGATCTTCAAGGACAGGAAGGCACTACTATGGGCTAAAGGTAGCCACTTAAGTACAACATAACCCATGGGAACTCACAATGGAGGACTGTACGTCGTGTCAGGCATTGGCCCATGATGCGACTAGATCTAGCGAGTTGTGGCACAGAATATTTGGACATATTCATTAAAAATCTCTTCCAGATCTACATAACATGGTATGTGGCATGCCCTCTATTTCTCTTAGTAAAAATGAAATTTGTAAGGGATGCATGCTAGGTAAAAATATAAAGAAATCATTTCCTAGTAGTGACAACAGATCTCAGGGCATCTTAGATCTGGTTCATTCTGATGTATGTGGTCCCATGTCATCTCCCTCACTCAGTGGTTGTTTTTATTATGTCATTTTTATTGATGATTACTCAAGAAAATGTTGGATATATTTTCTTAAAGCTAAAAGTGACACATTTGATAAATTCAAAGAGTATAAAGCCTTTATTGAAAAGCAGACAGGGAAACACATCAGAATCCTTAGAACAAACAATGGAGGAGAGTTTGAATCTCTTCAGTTTGAGGATTTCTGCAAGTCAACATGAATCAAGGGACAGTTGATCGTGCCATATAAGCATCAACAAAATGGTGTTGTTGAGACGAAAAACATGACTATTTGTGAGGCAGAGAAAACAATGATGTTTGACCAGGATATGCCAAATTATTTATGGGCAGAAGCTACCTCCACTGCCGTGTATATTCAGAATAGGTTTCCACGTGCTATTTTGAAGGAAAAGACTCCTGAAGAATTCTTCTCAGGGATCAAACCTGAAGTAGGGCATCTAGGGATATTTGGATGTCCTGTGTATATTCATGTCCCTAAGGAAAAGATGACAAAGATGGAACCCTCAGGCAAGAAAGGGTTTTTTTTGGGGTACAGTGAGAACTCCAAGGCTTACAGGATTTATGTACTAGGTCAGAGGCAAATAGGGGTAAGAAGAGATGTGACTTTCCATGAGAAAGACGCATTTAATAAATCCAGAGAGCTTCAGCAGGATTCAGAAGTAATTCAACCAACTTCACCCTCTTCTAAAAATGAAGAGTCATATGATCAGAGGGAGGAACCTTGTGAAGGGACAAGTAATGAGCCCCTAGAACCCGTTGAAGTGTTAGAAATAAATCTTGAAGAACCTCAAGACAAAAGGAAGCCAGGTGGCTTAAAGAAATAACACAAGAAGCAAAAGGATAACTCCTCCCAAAGGAACTTTTAGGGAAAGGAAGAGGCCTCATAGGTTTGTAGGCTATGTTGCACTGATGAGCAACATTAGTGATGCTAAACCTTCTTCATTTGAAGAAGTAGATAAATTACAAGTATGGAAGGATTCCATGCTTGAGGAATACATGTATATTATAAAGAACAATGTTTGGGACATTGTGCCAAGGCCAAAAGACAAATCAATGGTTTCTTCCAAATGGATCTATAAGATCAAACATGTATCTGATGGAAGTGTGGAAAAGTTCAAAGCAAGATTTGTAGCCAGAGGCTTCACTCAGAAAGAAGGAATCGACTACAAAGAGAATTTTTCTCCTGTAGCCAGGTATACCTCCATTCGAGCTATTATTTCTTTAGCTTCCGTACTTGGTTGGAAACTACATCAGATGGATGTAAAAACAACATTATTGAATGGAAAGATTGAACATGAGGTCTTTGTGGAAAAACCAGATGGTTTTATACTGCATAACAAAGGCACTCATGTATGCAAGCTAAGGAAGGCCTTGTATGGTCTTAAGCAGGCTCCCAGAGTTTGGTATGACTGGATTGATGGATTTCTTAAAATCCTGGGCTTTCAAAAAAGTGATGTTGATGAAAATCTATACTTCAAGGTAAGAGGTAACCATCATGTTATACTAATCTTGTATGTTGATGATCTCTTTCTAACAGGAAATGAAGGGATAATAGGCTGGTGTAAGAGGGAGCTAACCTTTGAATTCGAGATGAAATACTTAGGCTTGATGCAATACTTCCTAGGATTGGAAGTGTGGCAAAGACAGGGCGATATATTTTCGGCACAAGGAAAATACATAGTGGATGTACTAAAGAGGGTTGGTATGATGGATTGCAAATCCATGTCTACTCTGATGGTTACCAACCTGAAGAAGCTGCATGATTCTGATACAGGTTCATGTTGGTGAATCCCACCATGTATAAGCAGTTGATTGGATCATTGATGTACATGATCCACACTAGGACAGATATATGCTATGCAATGATTGCAATGAGTCAGTTCATGAATGAACCAAGACAGAGACACTGGGTGGCAACAAAGCACATCTTGAGATATCTCAGAGGGACCATTACTTATGGTCTGAGATATACATCCAATGGTGGTTTATTTCTGCATGGGTATGAAGATGCTGACTGGGCAGGAAGCCCAATGGATCGAAAGAGTACTTCCAGATACTGGTTCAGTTTAGGATCTTCTATAATCTCTTGGTCAAGTCGAAAGTAGGGATCCATTGCATAGAGTACAATAGAGGATGAGTACATTGCAGCAAGTGATGCTAGCAAGGAAGCAGTATGGCTCAGAAAATTGGTTTCTGGGTTGTTTGGTGACAAGCTCGAGATGATGGTGGTTCACTGTGATAATCAAAGTTGCATAAAATTGATAGAGAACCCGGTATTTCAAGACAGGTCAAAACATATTGACATGAGGTACCACTACATCCGAGACTTGGTCTAGAGAAAAACTGTAAAGTTACAGTACATAGCCACGAGCGAGCAGGTAGCTGATATCCTGACCAAGCCTATGACCTGGAGACAGTTTGTGCAGCTGAGAGGCAAGCTTGGTGTGGCTGAGAATGACTCCCTCACTGAGAGGGAGTGTTAAATTTGGCAGAATCGACAGTCATTCTCCAATGAGAGGCCATATGGGCCACCCTGAGGCTATCCATGGAGATTTGGAGAATCAACCAGTCTTGTGAGGTATTGACAAAATCCAGGGGGAACGAAGAACCTTTGTGAGTCAAACCAAAAGTCAGGATGAACGAGATGCTATGTGAGTCTAATGCAAAAGTCAGGGGGTACGTACAACCTCTATGAGCATAGACAATCCAGTGCAAAAGTCAGGGGGACCGTACAACCTCTGTGAGCATAGACAGACTAGTGAAAAAGTCGGGGGGAACATACAACCTCTGTGAGCCTAGTCAAACCTTGTGATCCATGAGAAAAATTCAAGGTATTTAGAAGATTTATAGGTTGTAAGACAAAAAGTCTTTGAGGAAGCACCTAACCTCCCTTTGGAGAAATAAGAAGATGAATGGACTACACCGCCTCAGAAATTGCAGGGCTATTACAATATCAATGTTGATGAAGATGATGATCCTAGGAATGTGAACATCACAGTGACAAAAGGATAGAGAGATGTATAAGGACCAGGATTCAAACTCCCTTTTATTGGACATCCAATCAAAATCAAGAAAGTTAACATTGGAACGGAGCAAGCACCTAAATTAGCAAACATTGGAGATTATTGGGATGATTTCACCATTGATAAGATCAAAAAATTATTGCATGAATATTAGGACTTGTTTCCAACCAAGTTCACCAACATGAAGGGTATTAAAGGGCCCATGGGAGAAATGAAAATCCCCTTGAAACTAGATGCAAGGCTAGTCAAGAAGATACCTTACAGATTGAATCCTAAGTATAAGCAGAAAGTCAAGATTGAATTAGATAGAATGTTGGAAGCATGAATCATAGAACCTATTGAAGAATCAGAATGGATTATCCCTATGGTGGTCCAAGATAAGAAGACAAGAGAGATAAAAATCTATGTAGACTTGAGGAAAATGAATGATGCATGTTTACATGATCCATTCCCTACACCATTTACTGATGAAGTGTTGGATAATGTGGGAGGACAAGAATTTTACTCCTTCACAGATGGATTTTCAGGTTATCACTAGATCAGGATTGCTAAGGAAGATCGCCACAAGACCACGTTTGCAACAGAATGGGGATCCTACCACTACACAATGATGCCCTTCAGATTGAAGAATGCACCAACCATCTTCTCTAGGGTGGTGGTCGAAGCATTCAAGGAATTTTTATATAAATTTCTGGAAGCATATTTTGATGATTGGACTGTTTTTATCTTATTGCAAAATCATATTGAATGTTTAAGACTAATGTTGGATAAGTGCAGGCAATGTCAGATTTCCTTGAACCTGAAGAAGTGCATCTTATTTTCACCCTTTGGAGTGCTGCTAGGCCATATTGTGTGTAAGCAGGGGTTGCTGGTAGATCCCTCCAAGATTGCCATCATTGTTGATCTACCCCCTCCTACTTTAGTAACACAGTTGCGCACTGCACTGGGACATACGTGATACTACAAAAAAATCATCAAGGGCTATGCATAGATAACAGCACCTATGGCGAAGTTATTAAAGAAATATTGTTAGTTTCAATGGTCCGAGGAATGTCAGTAGAGTTTCAACACACTGAAACAAAAAATGGTCACTGCGCCTATTCTGATTTTCCCATATTGGAGTAACGAATTCCATGTGCATGTCGATGCCTTGTCCATTGCATTAAGAGAAGCGTTAGCACAACCGGGAGAAAAATATATTGACCACCCATTAGCCTATGCTAGCAGGAAGCTCTCTACAACTGAGATAAATTACACTACCACCGAAAGAGAAGGACTAGCTATGGTGTATGCGCTGCAAACATTTTGACACTACTTGTTGGGAGGACATTTCAATATGTTCACCAATCACTCTGCATTGAAATACTTAGTCAACAAGCCAGTTTTGGGGGGAAGAATATGCATATGGATGTTATTATTCCAGGAATATGATTTTGAAATTGTGGTAAAGCCAGGGAGAATGAATAAGGGACCTGACCACTTGTCTAGGTTAGAGCATGGAGAGGAACCTACTAGTCTGGAGGATACATTGCCAGATGCACAAGTGTTGGCCATCATAAATATTTATGATGACTTCGCCGAGATAGTCCAGTTCCTATCAATAGGAATGGCACCTCATGAATATACAATCATCCAGAAGAAACAACTGGTAGTTCATGCTGCAGATTTTTCACTTATAGCTGGGAAACTATACAATATGGGACCTGATGAGATTTTAAGGAGATGTGTTATGGAGGAAAAAATACCACTGATTCTAGCATAAGCACAGGAAGGCATCGCAGGAGGACACTATGCAGAGAAAGAAACATCAAAGAAGGTTCTTAGAGATGGCCTCTGGTGGCCCACTTTTCACAAAGATGCTAAGGAATACTACAAAGACTGCGATGTATGCCAAAGAGTTGGGAAACCATCTAGAAGAGATGAGATGCCTTTAGCACCTCAACTAACTTTGCAGGCATTTGAGAAATGGGTAATTTATTTCGTGGGACCTATCAACCCACCAGGGAAGTGCATAGAAGAAATATACATAATCACTGCAACAAAATAATTGACCATATTGGAAGAAGAAAGAGCAGTCAAGGACGATAGTGCAACTACAATTGCGCGATTCATATTTGATGATATCATAACCAGGTTTGGATGCCTGAAGACCCCGATGAGCGATAACAATACACATTTTATTAATAAGACTATTGAAGCCTTGACTCAAAAATTTGAAGTTCACCATCAGAAGAGAACTCCATACAATCCATAGGCGAATGGGACGATCGACGCTTTCAATAATATCTTGGAGACAATGCTGACGAAGATTTGTAGTGTGAACATGGATGATTGGGATTTGAGAGTACCCACAATATTATGGGCCTATAGAACCACTTGCAAGAAACTGATAATGTAGACTCCCTTTAAGTTGGTTTATGGCCTCGAAGCAGTCGTACCCATGGAATATTTAGTTCCTATCTTAAGAATTGCAACATTTACAGATATGGATGACATTGGCGTTGTTCAAAATAGGATTGCACAGTTGGTGGAACTATGAGAAGACAAATTTATTGCAGGATTTCATCAGTAGGTATAGAAGGAGCGAGAGAAGGCCCACCACGACAGGCATATCAAGAAGATAGCCTTTAAGCAAGGAGATATGGTATTTGTATACGACAACAAGTTCATGAAGCATCCAGGTAAGTTCAGGACACATTGGCTTGGGCCATATGAGGTTGCCTACATTACAGAAGGAGGATATGCGCAATTGAATACTTTGAAGGGAGAATGGAAGGAAGGTTTGGTAAATTGGAGCTTGTTGAAATTGTACTATGACAACTAGCTTCCTCGTAGCTCTTAGGAAAAGCATAAGAAGAAGGGTCTAGGTACCAGGTGCAATTGAAACTAGGTACCAAACACAGAAAAGACAACCTGCACAAGGAAGGGAGGGACAGAGAAGAAAGCACAGGCTTCTCTGCATAGTAAGAAGTCAAAGTGAAATAGAAGGTTCAGACCTGAAGTGCCTCGGGACGAGTCACAGGTGAGTGTTGGGGGCCTGTTGGCCCTTAGTTATGGATTAAGGAAGAAAGCGAAGAAAAAGGAAGGGAAAAGATGAAGTACGAACTATGCAAAAGACACACTGACTGAGATTGGGTCGAAGTGATCAAAGAAGCAGAAAAGAAGGAGCAAAGTAAGGGGAAATCTAGCCGTTGAACGAGGATATTGAGGATGACAAATCATCAAGGAAGGTGGATTGTGGAAAACTCAACAAGAGAAATAATATGTCAATGAGTGCTTTGGAGCACCTTGTGGAAAAGAAGGAAAGACAGGCTGGAAAAGCCCTGAAAACGCGGGTCAAGTGGAACCAGGGTTTTAGACACTTAGGGTTTTAGCATCTAGTTTTTCGACACCTAGGTTTCGGCCTAAGGTCATATGAGAGTCATTATAATGTATAAATAAGGACCTAGATGAGAGAAGAGGGGTTCATCATTATTGTGGATGATCATTGTTGTTGATACTATTGTTTATTGTGAGAGAGAGAAGTGTTGTGTGTGAGAGCATTCTATATTGTAAGATCTTCAGCTGGGTGAGAAGATCAACCCTGCAGCTAGGTGTGTAGGGAGGGGAGATATAAAATAGAGAGAGATCTGCAAGCTAAGAGCGTAGATAGAACTGTATGTTTTCACATAATATATCAAGAAACATAGTTCTGTGGACGTATCCCTAGAGAGAGGGTGAACCATGTATATATTGTTGTTCTGTGTGATTGATGTTGCGTTCTTTTTCTTTCTGTTATACTGATATTGCATCATTGTATTAGATATGAGATATAGCTCGCATAGTAGGCCTGAAGGAGATAAAGAATAACTAGGTTCTTGTGTGTTGTTTCCTTGGATCCACTTTTCATTTCCTCTGGTTGTAGGCACCTGTGTCCTGCAACCCCCTATTGCTACTTTGGGTGAGACTTCATTTGCTCTGCAGGTGTTGTCTAAAGGGATAGCAGTTAGGGCTTATTGGTGCGTTGTTGAAGAGTTGAACCCTGGGCCTGCCCCTGTGCCAACATGCACACAAACATGATATAGTAGCTGAAGAGGGGCCTCCCTCACTAGAGTAGGTATGCCCCGCCCAAGAGGGGCATGAGAGTCCCTTCAAAATATCAGAGGTATCATAATAAATTATAAGGGCCCTTGTGGGATTAACATCGTAGTCGGTCAGATCCCCTTGGAAATGTAATCCTCCATAAAGGTTGTGTGATGTCTGACCCTTATCTGACTCAGGGAACCTGTAGAATAACCCTTGCAAGTAACCTATGTGGTTACTTATGTCAAGCAACTAAATCCACCATGATATAACCAATGAGAAGGTGAACACTAGTAAGTCAGGTCCACCATATGGGTAGGGTAACAAACCCCAAAATCTTGAAATCACTGCCTCTCACGGAGGTAAAGGTTCTAGCAATACCCCCAAATATGAATAGATCCCTAGAAATATCTTTGAATCTAAGAAGGTATTAGAGGGATATTTCTGAAACCAACTTCGTGCGACCTCATGCTTAATTCCGGTGTGAGAAGAGCATCCTGACGTCACTATTTACACAATGGATTTCACCACTCCCTGGTCAGACACATATTTTTAGTTTAATATCCTTGGAGAAGTTTACTCACAAAATCCTATTCCAAGGCCCTATATCCTATGCTTGTTTGTGTACTCTGAAAAATGAAATCGTTTCTAATCAATTTTAATTAATCAACATTACTTTTAATGGATTTTGTTTACTCAAGAGATGTGTTCGTGAAACTAATAGTGTTATGACTCAACATATCAAAGAAATGAATATGAACATAGTGATAAGTCCTAATATTAAATTCTCAAAATATGGTAAGCTTTTAAAATGCAACTTTCAATGCAACTCTACAATTTCAATAAGATGCAATCTTTCCACACATGTCAAGATCAATACTAAACAACCAAAAGAACAATTTCCATAATGAAAATGAGTAATTTTTTTTGTATCTTCGATATAAAGAAATATAAATTCAAGGATTGAATAGCAGCTTGATATATAGACCCTATTTCAAGCAAAAAGAGACAAGCCAAATAGGATAACAAGAAGCAAACACTCATACCAAGATGCAAGGACAACCAATGAAAAATATGATAAGAAAGAAAAACTACCCGAAAATTCAACAATAATAAGGTTTCCTATCACTCTACAAGCACTCAACAATTAGAAAAGAGACACAAGAAGACTAAAAAACCATCCAAACTCAACCAAAAAACACCAAACTCAACCAATAAGCCTAAAAAGTTGATGTGCACGATTGTTTGAGAAAAAAATTGTGTATGTACACGCCCTATAGAAGGAAAACTCGTGTATGTACGCGTCTGTCAAGGGAAAACTCATGTATATGTAGTAAAACACTGCCTGGGAAAGAGTTAAGCCAAGAAACTTAGATGCAAAGTAAAAGTAGGCTATCGAGCAATCAGGCGACAAGGAAAATCAGGCTAACAAACATAAATTCAAGGAGAAAAACACTCCAAACCTCAAAACATAAGTTCAATCCCCAGTATGGTCGCCAATTCTGTTACGAGTAAAATCACTCTATGGCATGGGGTAAAACAAAATAAATGGAATGACTGCAAAAATCAACTCTAATCCCAAGTATACTATATAAATGAAAATGCTAACCAGACAAGATCAAGAGCCTACCTTCTCTGGACGTTCGATGAAGACCACCATTGAGCATGCAACTCAAAGCTTTATACCTGCAACTTGTCCTCAACAACCAAGATACGCAAGAATATGGTGATAATATATAATGTTATTATATACAATAGCATAATCCATTAAAATTCATAATAAATACGCCCATGGAATAATAATTCAAATATTTGCAAGATATCAATTGGACGAGAAACAAGTATTTCTATTAAAAAATGATCAACATAAGTGTATAAGTGACAAAATTATGTGTCGACACATCTTAGAACTGAGAAAATAAGTTCCTTCCAATTGGGCCTCCACCACTTCAATCCTCCACCAAAGGCAAGCTCATATAAATGAGCCAATGATGTTCTCCATCAAAGAAGGAAGAGCTTGGGGGCTGAACAATGTGTTCAAACTTTCAAGGATAAAGGGATGCAAACTCAATGTGAAGTGAAAATTTATCCAGATTATATTTTCTCTTACAAGTTTAATTCTCTCCTCCTCCACGGCTTGGATATGGCTCAATTTATAGCCTTCAAATGGAACTAAAGGGTCGAGTCAGAACTTTTCCAGTATATGGAAGGTCAAGGATCATGGATCTCATGACATGACATGGAAACCTGACACAATTTTTAATTTTGAGCACTAAACTCAATGTACATGGGATGTAGTGGTGAAACCTTTGTATGTGCATGTTGTCTAACTTTTAGGGCATGTATATGTGGAAAAATATGATTTTTTGTCTCTAGGAAGTGCAAAAGGGGACTTCAAGTCTGCATAGGGAAATGGAAAGGCCATACAAGAAAGTTGCATGGGGTGAGGAAAAGTTTGCTATAACATCCATGATTCGATCAAATCTCAACTATTTAATGCATTCAAGAGTAATTTTTGTAAGGCACAAGTGCTCGACCACGTCTGAAGTGTCCAGGATAGGTGAAAATATGGTTGAAGTAGTTTCACATTAAATATGAGGTGTAAGCCAAGGAAAGGGGGAATACTTAATTAAAAATAAGTCTTACCCATATCCTTCGTGATGCTGTAAGGCCCATATCGGAGTGGGCAGATCTTCTGATGGGGTCCTTTGAGACACTATTTTTGAAAATGAAACCATACCTTATCTCCCACCTGAAACTTGTGTGGTACTCAATGTTGATCATGGCATTTCTTGTATTTGGAATTGGATTTATGAAAAATACCATGAACTTGTTGTTCGATGTGTTGGATGTTGATATTATGGTAGATGCGGAAGGTATTAATCTCTATGTGTAACATTTGACGAGACTAGAATACTCTGGGAAGCAATAAGAAACCCTAAATGTTGGATAATAACCCTATAAGACAAGTCGACTCAAGAAAAATTCTAATATTAATTTATTATCCTCCAAAAGAAGAAGTCGATCCAGTTAGGTCACTTGGATGAATATAAATAGAGGGATATAGAGCTCATTTGCACTCACTCACTCTCACAACTGCATAAGGAAAAGTGGTTTGCATGACTGGAGGAGAGCTGCAGCTGCTGTAATGGTTACTTGGTTTTTGGTTATGGTTGGACTTTCTGCTTGGTTATGGTTTGGACTCTCTGCTTGGTATGCTAGATTTGGAGATAAGTAAGCTACCTTGTTTAGCTATTAGTTCTAGGGTTTTCTTCTAAAATTATTCTATCTATCAAGGTTAAGGTGCCCGGGGGTGGCATTTGTGCCTATGTTTGGGTGAAAATATTGAGATATTGTCTATGGTGAAAACACACACATATATTTTAATTCTAATAGTTTATGGGCCCACACTATATTTGGACATTCTAACCACTGGAAGGAAGACTGCGAGGATTTACTCAGTTGTAGTCAAAGTTTTGTTGTAGCAAAGAAACCCTAACCCTCATGTTGAGGCACCTTAAGAGAAGCACTTGATCTAATTCCTAGATAACCTAGTGCACCCTAGACTAGCGTACCTACTGGTACTCTCAGCAAGCCAAGACATCAAGTTTGAAATTTTGGTCAAAGTCAATGTTTGACAAGTCAAAAGTCAAAATAAAAGGAAGTTATGAAGACAAAAGACCTAGCATGAAGAAAGTGTATGTTGTGCCCAAGATAAATCTACTAAAAGGAACATTATGAGGTTTACCAATCCTCTAGCACCTAAACCTCTGGTCCAACAAAGTCATTCTAAGGTTTACCGTCACAATTGGGTAACAAAGGTATGTACCTATACATGTTATTTTAATTTATATCACTAGCATGAGTGTGTTTGTAGGGAATGTAAAAGGGATCTTGTCCAAAGCAATGATCTTGGATACATTGCATTCAAAAGATCAACACACTCTCCAAAAAGCATATTGTTTTAAGTTTAAGGGACATGTCAGAAATGATACTTGTCACATAAGAAAAGTAATTCGAGTGCAATAATAGAAAGAATCTAGGTTTGCATATCAAGTTTGACATATTTATTATTGTCACTTAAGTGAGTATTGATCAATAATTAGTAACTTATAATACTCAATGTACTTATTTGCAAATATGAATGAACAACTACTCTATGAGATATTTCTTATTCTTATTCTCGGACAAGATCATCTTAGTAATGGCACCAAGAAACTATCCTTCATATAAAAGATGTTGTATCATAAACAATGTTGTTCTTGTTGTCTCATGAAAGTTATTTCATGAAAGTTATCACGAAGATGTATTTCCAGGATTGTAGCAATTTCCTCTATTCTTGTTTCGATCTACTATCATAAACATATTGTCTTGGATCTTTCTTTTGTTTCTTGTCTTGTTCTAGGAAGGTACCCTTGTGAAATATGTTGAAAAACCTTTGATGAACAATCTTTGTGGAATATGTCATAGAAGAAGTTTATAAGGATGACACAATGCTTGCAACAACTTTCATATGGGAAGCAATCGGAACAGATAGAAACAAACTTAAAGAGAATGAGAGGGAGTCAGACTCGGAGGAAGTCAGTAATCAAAAGGAAACCAAAACATGCTTGTGACACTCTGTAGAAAGTAAAGAGAGATGAAGTAAACGAAAGCATATACTCTCTCAGATAGAGGGAATTGATTGCATAATTCCAGAAACATGTAGTCTCAGAATAAAAACAAGGAAGTAATATATATTTCTCATTTAGGCATGAAGCTGGGATTATGAGGAAGATAATCCCCAATGATATGATCCATTGAAGAATCCGTGAATACTTATAAATGGAAATTTTGATAGATACAAGGTGAGATTCGAGACTAGAGGGTTCTCCCAGAAGGAGGGAGAATACTATGATGACATCTTGTTCCAATAAACAAATATACCTCTACCTGAGCCATTATATCTCTTGCAGTATTCATGGGTTGGAGTTTACATCAGATGGATGTAAAGATTGTTCTTCTCAATAGATCAATTGAAGAATAAGCATATCTAGAGAAACATCAAGGTTTCGAAGTATACCAAAAAGAGACCCATGTATGCAGATGAAAGAAGACCTTGTATGGATTCAATAAAATTTGGTGTGGATCCTCTCATGTACAACAGAAGAGTGGTGAAAAATTCCTATGACAGAGGAAGTCTATCAAAATGGTTCTTCAGAAGCCCGAGATGATGGATTGCAAATCCATGGAAAAATCCCATGATGAAATATCTGAAGAAGTTGAGAGACTCTAATCCAATAGACCTATCTCTGTATCAACAATTGAATGGCTCGTTAATATATTTGGAAAATACTCAACCATATATTTCCTTTGTTGTGAAAATAGTTCCACGTGGAACTTAGCCATAAGAATTTAATAATTTCAAAGCATGCCTTGAAATATATTCATGGGACATTTGAGTTATGATATACAATTATGCATGGATTTATCGATTTAGATTGGGAAGGGAGTGCAGATGACAAAAGACGTGCTTCTTGGATATGTTTCAGTTTGAGCTTTGCCACGATATCATGGGCTAGTAGGAAACATAAGTCTGTTGCACTCAACACTACAAAATCAAAGTATATTGCAACTTGTGATGCTTGAACAGAAGCAGTGTGACTCCATAATATGGTTTCTAGACTGTATGATCAGGTTTTGGTTTCGATCATGATATATTGTGGTAATCAGAGATGTGTGAAGCTTTAAGAGAACCTAGTGTTCCATGACATGTCAAAGCACATTGAGATCAAGTATTATTTTCTGTGTGATAAATTCCATAAGGGAGAAGTGGTTCTCCAGTATATCTCCATAGATGAGCAGATAACCGATATTTTGGTAAATCCTCTGTCCAAGACGAAAAGTTTTCTTACTTAAGGGACAAGATGGGACTCATGGAGATGACTTCCTTATTGGAAAGGAAAGTGATTACTCCTCAGGTTGGGAGGGAGAAATGATATGTTATTGATATATGGGAAGCCATTTTCCATTTTGGAAAATGGTCCAGGTTGGGTAGTCACTTTCCATTCCGGGAAGTGGTCCAAGATTTGTGATGGAAATGCATTTTCCAGTTCGAAAAATGGTCCAGAACAGGCAATCATTTTCGTAAAAAAAATGGTCCGACAGATTGTTGATGTACCATAGACAACGATTCCCCTTGTGGACAGTGTGGGAGAATGGTCTAGGACAATCATTCTTCTTGGTAGTCACTCTAAATAGTGGTCAAGAAGAATGGTCCGCCTCTCTGGGAAGTCATTCTTTCGAAGTTCACAGTTGTGAGTTGTTTCGAATAATGGTCTGATATAGGAGGTTGGTGCAGGACAATAATTTCTGTAGGAAATGCTCCAAAATCCATTCCCTAGGGCAGACTCATTTTCTCTAGGTTTCACTGTGATTAGTACCGGAAGAATAGACTAGTTAGGTTGAATGGTCCAAGTTCATCAATTAGGTTCAGTTATTCTTCTATGCTTTGGAAGAATATTCCAGAAAACCCGTGGATGATGTTTAACTTTCCGAGGGAAAATGCTCTTCCATATCTCACATATGTGAGTGGAAGAATGGCCCAGACGAATCAACTTGTATCATGATATTGTTTATGCAGGATGATATCATATGTTATGATTGTTGTGGAGACTGTATGTCTCTAGACAATAGTTGTATGCTAATGTGGTGGATGTGATCCACTGGTAGTGACTGTGTCACCGGTTAGTGGTCACGTTCTACTAGGAGTGGTTGTGTACCACTAGATAGTAGTTGTATACTACTATGGATATAAACAATTGTGTTCCATTGGATGGAATTATAGAAACAATATGCTACTATCTGATTTCCATGGAGACTACCACTAGTGTTGGAGTTGATTTCTAGCTAGATGGATAGTTAGTGTGTTAATGGAAAGACATTCTCCAGGCGGAGAATGGTCTAGAAAGAACATATTGTTGGTGGACATACATTCTCTCTATGGAGAATGGTCAAGGTTGACATATTGTTGACGTATCATGGACTGGTATTTTCCTAAGGCACAAATTGTGTCCTGATTAGGAAATTAGTTCAGTTTCGATATTCTCCCGAGGCACAATTATTGGCCCGGTCAGGTTGAACAATATGCCACCTAAGGACATGACATCCTGATTAGGGTGGTTGATATGAGACCAATATTTTCTAAGGCATATGGGTAGAAATTGATCTCTATAATACATATGAACCGATTAGAAAATAGTCTAAAAATGACATTTTTGTAGGAATGGTCTCTGTAGCCCATAGCGTGGCTTTCAATATTTGGGGGGACTAACATTTTTCTAGGACATATGTCTGGATTAGAAGAATGGTCCCTGTATCACTCTGTTGAGTGAGTGACTCATGCAAGGCACTCTACTGAGTGCACTGAGTTAAGCACATGACCTATTCAACATCATGCCTGATTACTCAGATGGAGTATGGCCTTGAGAGATGATGCATACGATGATGTGTGTTGATGCCAAGATGATATCAGATGATACTAATAGTAATGATGATGCTCATGACTTGATCTGTGTGATCGTGAGATAACCTATGTGGCTATGATGATGTTACAGGTTGAATGGTGTATTTTTGCTCAAGACCATTTCCTTTAATACCTCCCTAGCTAAGAGGGAGTGTTGATATTACGGTAGTTGCGTGAGGTATTAACCTTTATGTGTAACCTTTGACGAGACTAGAATACTATGGGAAGAAAGAAGAAATCCTAAACGTTGGATAATAACCCTATAATACAAGTTGGCTCAAGATAAATTCTAATATTAAGTTATTAGCCTCCAGAAGAAGAATTCAGCCCAGTTAGGTCACTTGAAGGACTATAAATAGAGGGCACTAGATCTCATTTTCACTCACTCACTCTCACAACTGCATAAGGATAAGTGGTGTGCATGACTGGAGGAGAGCTGCAGCTACTGCAGTGGTGACCTAGTTTTTGGTTATGGTTGGACTTTCTGTTTGGCTATGGTTTGGAATATCTACTTGGTACACTAGATTTGGAGATAAGTATGCTACCTTGGTTAGCTATTGGTTCTAGGGTTTTCTTATGGAACTATTCTATATTTCAATATTAAATTTCTCGGGGGTGGCCTTTGTGCCTATTGTTGGGTGATAATATTGAGATATTTTCTATGGTGAAAACAAGCACATCTATTTTAATTATAACACTAGATTCATTTAATAAATTTGATTGCATGATCAACCTAGGTTTGATCATGGGAGGAATATTCCTGTGCAACTGCAATGGGAGGAGCTATGTCAATGGGGGCCAATGGATGGAACCCCAAGAAAACTTGAAAAAGGTTGTGGCCACTAGAGATGTGGAGGGATTTGATGTAGCTATGTTTAACATAAGGAAGGCTCTCATCACATGTGCATGGATATTTGGAATTCTACATCCTCAAGATATGAAAAACCATCATGTTGACTAACTTTATTTTTCCATCAATCTATGGGTGGAAGGTGGCCATTTTGGTCATCTTGGTGTCCATCATCGACCATAGGATGGACTAGAAATTACTTAGGAACCTACTGTCTCGATCTAAAAATAATGGTCTGTGGGAGCCCAAAATGAACCCAAACATGTTCAAAGAAGAGCTTAGGGGTGGCCTTGGCTACGATACTTTTCTTGTAGGGTGCCACAAATGCTATCTTATAGAATCGATCAATGACCATGAAGACATAGTCATTACCATGCTTGGTTGAAGGTATACTGGACTGTAATCCACATAGATGGACTCCCAAGTTCTATCAAGAGTAGGTAGAGGGCTATATATCCCTTGTTACTTTATGGCTGGTTTGTAAATGACATATGTATTGCAAGATGTGATATACTCGCAGACATATTGTTGAAGCTTTGAACAATAAAAAATATTTTTCAATACTGCCATTGTTTTTTCCACGCCAACATGTCCTGCTACCCAACTGTAATGATTACAAAATCAACTTTTGCACACTCGCTTGAAAGAACAAAAAGATGGATCAGATGGCATAGAAGCTCATCTTGTAGATGAAAATCTAGAACCGACTTTCCTATACTCAATGTATGATAGGTAGCAACAAACTTAGAGCCACTGTTGTATAATTGTGGCCACCCAGAGGTCTCATCCGAGCATAGGAGTTAACAATTGTGGTTAGCGCCACAACCGGGGGTATACTGAGGAAATTTGCAACATGTTTGGTGTGTCCCTTCTTGTACTTGATGTTCAAATGGAATTTCTACATGTATGTGGAACACTTATGATGGTGGTCGTTTTGTAACTTTCCTTGTGTCTGAATGAATTGTTGAGTCTTGTGATTAGTGTGGATTATCATTTCCTTTCCCAGAATGTAATGCTTCCACTGTTGACATGCTTGCACAATGGAGTACATCTCTTTGTCCTAGGTGGTTATCTGTGAATAACATCATATAGTGTTTCATTTTGATATGCCCCTATATGCCCATGCTGAGTGAGGACTACATTGATATCATAATCTAAAGCATCTGTCTCAATCTAATATGGTTGTTATATGTTTGGTAGAATAAGGACTAGTGTTGAGTAGAGGTAGAATTTAAAATTTTCAAATGATTTATATTGTGATGCAGTCCAAACAAACTTTCCTTGGTTCCACCCTTGGTCTCATGGCTTAGGGTCCATGTGATATGAGAGAACCCCAACACAAACTTGCGGTAGAATTTGGTGAGGCCCAAGAAGCTATAGAGATTCGTGAGTGTCTTTGGGGATGGGAAACAACGAATGACTTAGATATTGATTGGATCCACATGCACACAATGCTCATCCAAGATGTATCCCAAATATTTAATTCTCTGCATGTCGAAGGAACACTTCTCCAAATTGGAATATAACTTGTTTTGTTAGAGGGTGCCCAAGTCCTTGTCAATGTTCTTCAAATGTTCCTTCTAGTTTTTTTCTAAAGACGAGGATGTCATCCATATATACTACCACAAATGAGTTTGTGAATGGCCACAATATATCATCCATCATCCACATGAATGTGTTCAGGGCATTAGTCAAGCTAAAAGGTATGACCAACCACTAAAATAGACCTTCTTTAGACATGAAGATCGTCTTCCATACATCAATTTTCTCAATCGACACATGGTGGTAGCCTGACTTTAGGTCAATCTTACTGAATTTTTTTGTTCCCTTGAGCTGATATAGAAGATCATCAATCCACGAGATTAGGAATTGGTATTTTACTCTGATATTATTCAGGGCTCTGTAATCAATAAAAAATCAGCACGCCATATCCTTCTTCTGTATCAAAATAATTGGGCACCCGCAAGGCAAGGAGATTGGTCTAATGTGGCCCTTCAAAATTAGCTCTTGGATCTAGAATTTTTATTTCTTCATTCTCCATAATAGAGAGTCTATATACAAGGTTGTTAAGAAGAGTTTCAAAAAGTGTCAAATAAATTGAGTGCTTTACCTAATAGTGTAGAGGCACCCCGGTAGGTGAGGCATATATGTCTTTGTGCTCTTCTACTATCTTGTCCACTTGATTCTACTATGTAGAGAGCTCACATGAAAATATTTTGGAGGTTGCAATGACCTTCTGTTCACCTTTCAACTTGACCATGAAGAGGAAAAATCTACCAGTCCAAGAGACCACCTTTCAACACTGCTTCATGGAGATCAAAGAGACCGTAGTAGTTGGGACTACCTCCAATACCTTGTAGAGTTGAAATCCCAAAGTAATAATGACACTATGGGGCCAAGATTCATAAACAACATAATTCTTCCACATATATGGTTTTCCTAAAATAACATCACAAAACTCAAGTGGGAAACATCCCAAAATACCTTGTCTTTGAATGGTTTGATACTGTAGTGCAAGAGACATTGTTGGCTGAGATAGATGTCATGTCCCTGGATAATCCAACTGATGGTGTATGGTTGAGGGTGTGAAATCATTGTTAGGTTTAAACTTTTGATGACCTCTTCTGTGATTAGGTTATTTTGTCTACCACTTTCAACAATGAAATGGAGTGGGGTCCCCTTCATCCACCTTTGTGAGTGGAAGAGGAACTCCCCTTCTTTAGGATCCTCTGGTTCCTATCAATGGAACTTTGTGGTAGAAATGGTGATACTGGGTTTTGTGTTAATGATTTGGTTTTCCTTATCCAGTTCCAAATCAAAGCATGAGTCAACATCCTACTTTGAGGATTTTGTCTCAGCCAACAATGGTTTTTGTAGCTACATTCATCAGTGTTGTGCCAAGGGATTTTGTGGAACTCACACCACTTTGAAAATTCCTTCTTTGAATTCATGTTACCCTTATGTTCTTATGTCTTAGACTGGTTATCCTGGGGTTCTCCATCCTTTCTTTTTCCTTTTGTCTAATATTTAGGGACACCTTTTCCGTGCTTCTGTTGTGATGGGTTTGTAGAACTGAAATCCTTCTTATTCTTTTACTTAAACTTTTTCTCAATCTTGAGAGAATATTAGTAAGTGGATCCTAGTGAGGATATTTCCAAGATCTCCATATATATATGGATGTACTTATGTAGGCAACTGCAGTACTTCATAACTAGGTGCCACTCAGAGTCTTTAATACCCAAATTTGTGCGTAAGGTATGGAAGATGTTGGTGTAATCCAACACTATCTGGTATCTCTCCTGAAATAGAGTTATCTATCTCGTGTACTAGTCATCATAGTTTCCAAAAATGTAGTATTTCTCCTTGAGGGAATAAACAAAATCCACCCAAGTGGGTGCTAGCCTAAAAATTGTAGAATCATGTTTGGCATGTTTCTCACAGTATGTCTCCCACCAATATTTGACATGGGGAAGGGATTTAAGGAGTGCAGAGGTGCTTTTTTCATTGTTGGATTTTTTTTGGATAGAGAAATAACCTTCTAGTAGACTTAACCATTTTTCCAAAGTGTCAACATCTATGTCGCCTTCAAATAATGGAATATCAGATTTAAATTGTACCTTAAAGGGCATCACACCTCTGAAGTGACTGCTGGTTGAAGGTGCCTTCATTGCTATTGGAAACCATCAAAGGATCTAGGTGAAATTATCCATCATCTCATTCCTTTTTCACAGTAGGGATTCCTCGATCAACAATTTGATAGGATCTCCTACTCCATCATCTCTCTTTTATTCTGCCATGGGAAGCTACTTGGGCCACCAAGATTTTTCTTCCCAAATCTTAATCGGTTCAAGACCCAACTCTCGATATCCTGACCTCGTAGGGGACATGCACATATAAACAACAAATATCAAATTGCTTTGATACCATTGATCTAGATTATATTGAAAATGACATGAAAGCATAGATATAACAAGGAAACACATAGATATATTGTAAGAAACATTTTAATAAAGTTAAACTGATATTCTATTAATGACTATTTTGAATACAAAAGGTTGTAAAATCCAAAAAACACAAGATATATAGAATGGTGGTATCTTATCCCTGAAGAGAGAGATGTGTCAACTATGTTCATTTGCAAGAAGTTGATTACAAAGAGGCTTAAAAGGCCTTTTAACCTAAAGAATCAATAAGAAACCCTAAACATCCAAAACCCTGACCCAAGAAGATGAAATTCCAAAAGGTTTGTGGGCCTTGATGTGGTTAGTTGATATGTCAACTTCCCAAATGTGTAAATTTTTCATATGATCTATGTTTTGTTCATTCGATAGCCCATCCAAAAGGTGTAGACGAGAAGTACACATTTTGAATGGCCTAACATCTAGCTTCAACTACATGCTAGGCATTGTCGCACCACAAAATGTCATTTAGGGCCTCAAAAGTTTGGGACCTTAAAAACTATAGAAAACATACCATGATGTGGAACCATTATAATTTAGTGGAATAGGTGGGTGGCCACCAATATCCACTTGGATCATGATCATAGAAGGATGATATCCCAATTTTATGGAGATCCACATTCTCTCACAACCAAAAAACTAGTAATTCCCATGCATTGCTACATGGTTTTGGCATCTGATCCTCCATCCTATGTAGAGGCTGGAGGGAATCTATATTGGAAAATTGCTATAAATGATGGGGATTTGGGTCTTCTTCCTTCCAATCAAATAAAGTGGATAGATACAAACATATCACTAGTTCTTTTACTTCATCATATTTGTACAAAGATCTATATATTCATGTAAACCTTCACCGAGCATAGATTTCAAGCCTTGCGAGGTCTCCTTAGGGTGAAGAACACACTTTCATAGTATTTATCCTCCTTTTTGAAGCATTGTATCTTGAGGTGGGGGTTTTCCCATGAGGTTTTCCCACTTTCGTGTTTTTTACTATTCCATTTTTTAATAAATGCATTGTAAAATGGGTACTTAACATGGCTTCTTCTCAGGACCTATTCATCCTCCCTGGTAGTCATTTAGGGGGGGGAGTGTTGGAGATATTACACACCCACCTAGTATTTCCTATCCTACATTTATTTGTCTATGTTGAGGGAGCCCTTGGTCTGAGATATTCCTCCCTAGATGAGAATATTATCCCCTAGACGAGGGTACCACCTCCTCTTCAGTCATTACTCAATTATACATTAGTTAGACTAGTGGAGTCAATTCATGCATTGCAACCTTAGTATTATCACCAAGTGTTGCATGCTCACCTTGGGATCATCACTAAGAGGGCACACTAGACAGGCATGAGTCTTAGAGGTAACACCACATGTGAATGCATGAGATTCTCTCCACTCCAGTTTTCTAGAATAGTTAATTGATGACTGCATGGCCAATTAACTAAGACTAGGTGGAAAATAACTTAGGTTTCTATCAATGTGTGTACACATATATCTAGAATACTAATACGGTGCGTTAGTTGAATCATGTAGCTTATATCTATTGTAAACTATTCACTCATTGGGTGTGCATTATTGTTTAATACAATTTTTATGATTTAACTCTCCAATTCTTCTCTTCTTCTCTCAACTATGCAAGCTTTGTGTGAATTGTTGCTAGCTATATTCTCTATGCAGGTTTTAACCAACTTCTACACCTAATAATAGGTCATTTCCTTTCCTTGCAACGTTAGAGTTTCCTTATTTTTCGCATTTGAAAAAATTACCCTATTTCCCATAACCCTTCATGGCTAGTCATGCATTCTAATATACCATAAAACATGCCAAAATTTGATAGAAAGTCGTGAGAAGAACCCTCAACACACATAATGACATATCATTTGCGGTTCTCATCCAATTCCTTGATGGATGATAATGTGAGTTTACATCTTTCCAAATATCCTTGACCATAAATGCCGCCAAATGGTATATCGAATTAACATGCGCTTCCTTCAATAGTTTTAAAAACTTGGCAAGGGTGTTTCTAACACATTATCAATTGCCTATCCAATATGAGATTGGAACAAAGCTCTTGAAATCTCTATGAAATGATACCTCCACCCATAGTTTTGATCATATAAATGAGTGGAGATGATGACGTAGGATGATTAATACCCAAATTCCAGACAAACTCTTGATGAAGTGGTTTACAAAGTCCCTCATACCATCCATTTCCAAGGATGTATATATGGTCGGGGAGACTACAAAAGAGAAAGCCATCATGTGTTCCCAACACTTAGACTTGATTTATTCTTAGTCGGACACTCTCTATGATATTATCCCACATCCTTCTAGGTTGTTTATAGTTCCAAGAAACCCAAAATGTTAAGAACCAAATATCAATATAGCATAGAAAAACCTCAGAATAAGTAATCAATGCCTTGAAAAAGAGAGAAATTCAGATAATAAGCCTCTTCGAGGGGGCAACCTCCTTATGCCCACATAAATGTACAATTACAAGATGATTCAAAATGAAAATGTCTCCTTGGTATATATAGGAGACTAGGAGGTATAATTACAACTAATGGAATAAAGCCGACATAAATAAAATAACATTACTAATGTAATATGCCCCAATTAAGGGGAAATGAGCCACTATTTAGGGATTAACATGCCCCTTCGCTTGAGACAAGTGTTGCCCACAATGCTTGAGTAAATATGGATGCTTCTGTATAAAAGACTCATCTTCCCAAGTGGAATCTCCAGCCGATAGTTTCCTCCATTTAATGAGATAATCTGAAATGGATCTATTCCTCAGCTGGCGAATTCTTGTGTCAGTGATGGCTTCAGGCTCCAATATGATTTTTCCTTCCTCGTCAAGTTCTGTAAATATAGTTTGAACTGGGATCTTGTCACCTATGACCTTCTTTAAGCATGAAACATGCAAAACTGGGTGTACTCGTGAAGATGCAGGAAACTCCACTTTGTATGCTATAGTACCAATATTTTGCAACACCTTATAAGGGCCATAGTAATTTGGTGATAATTTATTATCCTTCTTGGCTTTCTTGAGGGACATCTGTTTGTATGGTTGTAGTCTTAAAAACAACCAATCTCCTACTTCAAAACTTCTTTCACTATGATGTTGATTTGCTTGTGGTTTCATGCGATTTTGTGCCATGGATAGGTTGTCCTTTAATATTTGGAGAACTTGTTGTTGATGCTCGATGTGATCTTCCACTGCTTGAACCTTAGAGTTTTATTTTAGAGAAGAAGTGATGGAAGGAGGGTGGTATCCATAGAGTGCCATAAATGATGTCATTTTTGTTGCAGTATGAAAGGAAGTGTTATACCACCATTCTGCCAAGGGTAACCATTTGAACCATTGTGTTTGTTTATCAGAGACAAAGCAACGAAGGTAGCCTTCCAGCCATTTGTTCACTATCTTAGTTTGTCCATTAGATTGCGGATGATAGGATGAGATATGAGCCAATTGAGTACCCAAACAAGAAAATAATTCTGTCCAAAAATGTCCAGTGAAGATGGGATCTCTGTCACTTACAATAATATTTGGGCTTCCATGTAGCTTTTGAACTGTCTCCATGAATGCGGTGGC
>ML781741.1:457701-488450 GCA_009831015.1 Picea engelmannii | reverse complement strand
CCTCTTCACAATCTATGTAGAATAATTTCTTCTCACCACACTTATGTCCCTTACTATACTTGCTGTCACAATTAAAGCATAAACCTTTTTCTTTTCTTTCCTCCAATTGTTGAGGTGTCAACCTTGTAGGTTGAGGTGTTTTAAAAGAAGGAGGATTATTCTCTCTATATCTATTAGGATTGATCCTTCTAGTAGCCATAGCCATATTTTTACTTTCAACATTTCTTGCCACCCTAAATGCATTCTCCAATGATTTGGGCTCCCAAAGGCGAACCTCATGTTGAATGTTATCCTTTAAAGTTCCTATGAATACATCAATCAAGTGATCATTTGGAATATCTGTTACCTTTATATTCAATCTTTGGAAGTTCTCAATGTGCTCTGTAATTGAACCCTTTTGCTTGAGATTTATCAATTGGCTAAAGAAGGTATTGCTCCTTGTATCCTCATAGTGTGCTGTCATTTATTCCATGAAAATTGTCCAAGTGATGAGTGATTTGCGAGAACAAAGCCATCGATACCATACAAATTGATTGGGTTCTAAATATAAAGAAGCAATTCGTACCTTTTGTGTATGTGGGACATTATGTAGATCAAAGAATTGCTCCATCTGAAGTATCCATGTGATTGGGTCCTTGCCATCAAACTTCCTCATATCAATCTTAGGAACGTGGTTGGTCTTCAACCCAAAGTTGGAGTTTCTCCATTCTTGATTCATCTTCCTTGTGTCCTCATCATGAATTTCATGGGACACATTTTCAGTTTCAGGTGTCCTCTCTATTAGGAATTTTTTCATTCCTTCCATGATCTCCATTTTTAAACCATCCATCTTAGTATCCATTATTGCCTCCAATTAAGCTTCAGTTGAATCCATCATCCCTTGTAGTTCATCTTTTGTCACTTTCTTCTTTTGTAATTCATTTATGTCCCTACACATTTCTTCACCTTCATCAATAGTCCAAATAGGACTTTCTGTAGGCTTATTTGGTGTAGAAGTTCCCTTTTTGGGTGGCATGTTGGCCAAGTATCAATTTTGAACCTTGATTTTGAGGTGGTTCTTCTAGACAATCTTTCTTCTACTGTATCTCGAAAGTTTCAGCCCTTATGGGTATGAAACTTTATTTTTTGTAGTTCTCCGATATTTATTCTCTGCCATTCCACAGGTCTGATCAAAATTGGAGTTTCCAAGTGGAATTTATGGTAACTTCCCCACAACTTGATGATTTTTGGACTTTCCAGGAGATATCACTTGTATAGCGTGCCCCGCACAAAATAATTGATATAAAATTTTGAAACTTGTACCCAAAATACTAAATAATTTCCACTATCCAATGCAACTAGTCTCACTCAATTTGGATACTCTACAAAGAAGTTACGATAGTTTTACCTGGAACACCTTCTTGAGACTAGTCAATAGGACTAGTCAGATACCCTATCTTCCACAGGGTGTATATACAAAAGTAAGATGACCCAGAATCTGAACTTTTTACCACAGGTACCTTAATAATTTCTATGAATATCCTCTAGAGTTCAGGTTCTGAAACGTTACGAAAATGTTTTTATAGCAAAAATTCTTCAATGACTCAGTTCAGGATGATTCCAGAACCCTATCTTACACAGGCTGTATCTTCAAAAGTATAAGGCCTCAGGAGATGAAATTTTAACCCGACGTTCCTTGATCCATCTACTAAATATCCTTCAAGACACTCCTTCTGAAACGTTGTATAAAAAACGTTATAGCAAAAATTCCACGGTGTCTCATATGTAGCAGAAAAACCCCAAGACCTTCAGCACTGATACCATATGTTAAGAACCAAATATCAATATAGCATAGAAAAACCTCAGAATAAGTACTCAACGCCTTGAAAAAGTGATAAATTCAGATAATAAGCCTCTTTGAGGGGGAAACCTCCTTATGCCCACATAAATGTACAATTACAAGATGATTCAAAATGAAAATGTCTCCTTGGTATATATAGGAGACTAGGAGGTATAATTACAACTAATGGAATAAAGACGACATAAATAAAATAACATTACTAATGTAATATGCCCCAATTAAGGGGTAATGAGCCACTATTTAGGGCTTACCACAAACCCATAACCCCATGTCAATAGTGTAGTGGGTTTTGTATCCCATGCCTCTACAAACTAGTTATTTGAACATATGGTTCACATGTCTATTGGCTTACACTCGTTATCTACTGGGCGTAATGATCCAACTACTATGGTCCCAACTCATACCTCCGAGGTGAATTCAGTGCAATACACACAACAAAATAATCCTAAGAAACCTAGAGGATAGAAGAAGAGAAACAAAAAGAAAAATTCCAATGCTGAGCTAGGTACCTCTCCCACCTAAAAAAATCAAGGGGAAGACATGAAACGAAAAAAGAAGAGTCAGTTCTTATGCATGATTTGTGGGGAGAACCACCCTACTCATCAATGTACTAGGAAGGATGAAATGCATCATTATTTGGCACAACAAAAAGCCCTTGTGTAGCCCACCATCCCAACCCATCCTTTCCCCCCTCAACCTCAACACATGGTTGCAAAAAATATTTCCCCTACATAAGTGGGCATGGAAGTTACTCCTTAGCATAAGGGGTCCTCCATGAATGCTACAATTTTCTTGTGTGACTACATGGTCAATTTGCATACTTGAGCAAAGAACTACAACAATTCTGATCCTAATCATGTTGTGCAAGAGACAACATCTTCTTCTCAACATGCTCACCCTATTCAAATTGAGAATTCATCCTTTGACACATCGCTTCTCCCCCCAAATGGCGTTCTTTGATGAACAACACACAACTCGAATACACGGGTTTCCCACAACTATAGTATTGTGGAAGACTTGGCCTAGGCACCATGTTTCATGTCTGCATTCGAAGTCGTCCAAAGCTACCCAATGAAGAGAAAGCCTTGTTTTCTACCATAGGTGGGGTTGATCCGTTAGAGTCGATTTTTATAACCTTTGATTCTGATTAGTTTCATCATAGGATTTCCAATCAAATTGTTTTCCATATCAAAGTGAGAACGATGGGGAAAATATCCTTCGCACTATAATTAGTGAAGGAGCCTAGACTTGCATTACATTTATGTCATGTTGGAAGGCCATCGAATCTCCAAAGCACAACACATATGAAACATTGTTGAAATCATTTGACGATCACATGTTCCATCCCCATGGGGTTATCACCACATTCCCATCAAGTTAGGTGGTAAGACTGTCTCGGTGGTCGTAGAGGTATTTGACACATCTCTTGAGTACACTGTTAAGGTTTAAGCTATTATTAGGTTTCTTTTCAATTCATTAGATAACCATAGAATATATAGGATCACTGATAAATACACAATCACAAGAGACACATTATTTATCTTGGGAAACCCTCATGGGGGAGAAAACCCAACAAAAACTTCCGTAATATAGATATCCAATACAATGCCAAGAGAATAAACCAAACAATACATAAATTCCTCTCCCAAGTAATGCAGCTCTCTCTCTCTCTTCCTTCTTCTCCATCTGCAGCTCCAAACTTGCGCTCTGGATGATCAAGTGAGTGAGTGAAAAAATGAGGCGTTGGCCTCTCTTATTTATACAATATGGCATGTGTTGAACTGAGGCGTCTTTTCACTGGTAGGGCCGACTTCTCATTCTAGGTGGTTATAACCACTTTAATATATTTCGGGGGCCGACTTCTCATTTAGCATGTTACAATTAGGGTTTGACCAATCCACAAAAGAGGATTTGGTCATTTACAATGCCCGACATGATCAATTCACAAAAGGGGATTGATCTAATGAATAATACATCAATAATAAAATAGAATACTCTTTGCAGTTACAATATTTCAACACTCCCCCTTAACAAGAAGGGTATTCTACAACAACATCAGGAGAGAAAGAGGGCATCATCATCAACAACATATTGGAACACTGACTGGCATATCTATAAATCATTGGAAGTTTTTCTCATAATCAATATCATCATTCACGAGAGGGAGCTGGAATGGAATCATCATCCTCATCAACGTGAGGCTAAGGTAACATCATTATCATCTTCAGCGTGAGGCTAAAGTAACATCATCATCTTCGGCATGAAAGATGAAATAACATCATCATCATCATAATAATATTCAACAAGGAGCTGAAGTGGCATCATCATCATCATCTTCAAAAAGAAGCTGAAGTGGCATCATCATCATCATCTTCAACAAGAAGCTGAAGTGGTATCATCATCATCAACTTCAACAAGAAGTTGAAGTGGCATCATCATCATCAACTTCAACAAGAAGATGAAGTGGCCTCATCATCATCAACTTTAGCAAGAAGCTGAAGTGGCATCATCATCATCAACTGCATCAAAATGGATTGGTATAACAATAATACATCATCATCATCAATAAAAACACAAGGCTGATACAACATAAAAAAAAAAAAATATCACACCACAAAGGATGGAGAATCATCATCAACAACAACATCACAACACGAAGGCTGGAGCATCATCAACATCAGCACTAGGTTAAGAGCTTTCAACACGAGGCTAGCATCACAACACGAAGCTGGCTACACAATATCATCAACATGAAGATGGCATCACAGCACGAGGATGGCACATCATCGCAACACGAGGCTGGAATGTCATCAGCTTGAGGCTGGCATCAAAACACTTAAGCTGACACATCATCACAACACAAGGCTGGCACATCATCACAGCAAAAGGCTAACACATCATCACAGAACAAGGCTGGCATATCATCAACATGAAGCTGGCATCACAACACTAGGCTGGAACATCATCACAACAATTAAGCTGGCATCACAACACTAGGCTGGCACATCATCACAACAATTAAGCTGAAACATCAACACAACAATTAAGCGGACACATCAACACAACAATTAAGCTGGCACATCAACACAACAATTAAGTTGACACATCAACACTACTCACCCTTTCGAGGGAGGTCCTTTCGGACTATACCAAGCTTATCTCAAAAGTGCTCAACCTTTACATGAGATAGAGGCTTGGTCAACACATCAACAACATGTTCATCCGTGCTAACATATTGGAGTTTTATGGCTCCTCTCTGCAACATATCACGAATGAAGAGATACCATATCTCTATGTTCTTTGACTCATCATGGAACACAAGGTTTTCCATCATCTTTATACAACTCTGGTTATCACATTGGATCATGGTGGCTTCCATATCTAGATCAAATAGATCTATCAAAAACATCCGAAGCCATATGGCTTCACAACTGGCGGAACATGCAACAATGTATTACACTTCTACTGTGATTGGAGCAATGTTGATATTCTCCCTACTTGATGCAGGAGCATCTCTCCACGTTAGCCAGCCAGCCAACCAGCCCATGTCAGCGCACTCATTCAATGGGAAGAGGCGCAACCTCATTTCAAATTTGGATTTGAATGTAATTAAAGTTGTAGGCTGTTGAGCCATGGAGCCATGCCTTTGCGCAAGAATTAGAGTAGATAGCCTTGAATGTTTGTAAGGCTGAGATCTAGATCCGATTCTGGACTAGACAACCCATTCAATGTAATTGAATAGGGTAGGTGAGTTTGGAGGGAAGAGATCAAAGAGCCTCCTCATGTAAAAGATAGAGATATCTTCTTTATAGGATAACACCACAGAGAGAGTAGAGAAGGAGCTGAGACTCTGATGAAGTCCATGCTCAGAACACCTTTGTAAAGAGGCATTTTATTAATACAAACAGAAGCAGTTTTTCCTGCAAGTATTTATGTGTTGAATTAATGTCTATGTGTGTTCTTTATATGCTGTAGATGTATGATAGGTATGCATTTGCAGGGGTTTTGTTTGATTTCAGGGTTAGAGGTCTTTGAGGCTTCACACCAGGAGGGTGTGACAGAACGATGCGGGTTCTGATAGCCATGCACAGAGGGTGCATTTCTGAACTCTGCGGATTCAGACAAAGGCATGCCAGGAGGGCACAGTAGCTGAAATAATCAACTCAAAGGAAGACCTCAAGGTTGCTGAATACCTTGCAGGTAAGGCTGTGTATGAGGGACACAGTTGCAGAAATAATCTCTGAGGAGTTCTGTAGAGCTATGCCAGGTGGACATTGAGCAAGTGCAAGAGTGCACAAAAGAACTCTGCTGTGAGTTCAAGGAGAACCAGAATCACTAAGGATTCTAAGAGCTCTACCAAGAGGGCATTGAGTAGGTGCATAGAGTGAAAAAGAGAGGATAGAACTGTTGGATGTTCTGTGAGGAGACACTCTGCCAGGAGGGCATTGAGTAGATGTGCAGATAGGAACAAGAGAAAATAACTCTTTGAGTTCTGTAATTTGAAAAAGAGTCCAAGGAGAAGGATCTTCACAGGGTTGTTGAACACCCTGAAAGACTCAACAATAGGTTGCTTGAGTGAAGGATTGCCAGGAGGGCATAAAAAATTCTCCATGTGAAGGAGAAGGAAAAAAGGACCGAGTTCCTTAGAAGTGTGAGTAACGGGAAAGATCAAAAGAGATAGCACCTTTGTGCGTGCAAAGACTCTGCAAGGAGTGCAGAAGTCAAAGAATCCTTTGAGGACTCGAAAGGAGAAGCTCAGGAGGGACAACATTTTTATACGCCAGGTGAGAACTCAAAGTCATGGAGCTCGTAGGGAAAATAATCCAAGGTTGAGGCCTTTGGAAATTGGAATTTCTTCCAAGCATCGGAAGAAAGCACAGAAGCTCAGGAGAGATCACAACTGTCGTCGGATCTGCCGAAAGGATCTGGACCGTTGAAAGTTTCTACGTCCAGGGAGCAACAGGAGAGAGAACATGAGAAGAGGAGATCGTGAGTGTCAGATCTCACTCAGACAGTCGATAGCCGTTGGATCTGTCAGAAGAAGTGTGAAGTTTAACCCTTGTGAGTAGAGGGGAGAAGTCCCAAATGAGTTGGCTATTGGGATTTCAGACTTCGGAATTTCGGAGGTCTCGAAGACAAGTGATCGGGACACTCCATGGTGGAAGTCCCAAAATATATCTGAGCCGTCCATTGGAAGGAGGACACATGTCACGAGATCACCCACATCGGGGATTCAGACATTGGGACTCACAGAGGTGAGAATTTCGACTTCGCACGTGGAAAAGTCCCGAAATGATCTAGACCATCCATTCGTGGAGGAAACGTGGTGGAGATTGAGGGTCCATTGGGATTTCAGATATCAGGGATTCGAGTTGACATAAGATTGTGTCACAGGAGGTCACAATTCCCGAAATCGCGAAACGACGAGGACCGTCCATTTGAGGGAGGACACGTGGCAACAATCCAGGATTTTGGGGAAAATCCTGAAAGGAAGAGTCCATCGAGATTTTAGAAATCGGGAATTCGGGAGTCCCGTTGACAAGAGGTCGGGCTCTCGGATGGATAAATCCCAAAAGAAATAGGACGGAGGTCTTATGAGGAGTGGTCACCTGGATTAGGGGATAGATAGAAGGGGCTAATGTGACAAAGGCCATTTAGACTTTTCGGGAATCGACATTTCGGGAGTCGAGAGGCCAAGAGGTCAGAATCTTGCGTGGATAAGTCTCGAAGGGAATAAGACTGCGGTCTTATGAGAAATGGTCATATGGGCCAAAGCACAGCCCATGGGGCTAATCGTTGATTGAAGCCTTTTCGACATTTCAACATTTTGGAGATCAAAAGGTCGAGGATTCAAGGACTCTTGACATCGGGAAACAGAAAGTCCCGAAACCCGAAATTCATGGTCGTGTGCAGAAGACCGTGAAGAAAAGAGAAGGACCTATGGATCAGAAATTGAGATTCCAACATGGAATCAAAAGAGCCACTTCGGCTCGGGCAAGGTGATTGAACGATCCTTAGATCAGGAGGTCAGGCACAGGACCTGTCGAGGTAGGGTCACTGGGTGTGCGTCGTCGTCACTACTATGCCATGAAGTCATGGTTGACCTTAGATTGAAACAACATCTTGAAGTGATCTTTCTATCATAAACAATTCCATCTCAATATGAATCAGTGTAACCACTCAGTTTGAAGTTATGATCTTTAGTATAATAGAGACCAAAATCCAACGTACCCTTAAGGTATCTCATCATATTTTTTGCAGCAACAATGTGAACACGTCTTGGTTCTACCAGATACTGACTCAAGGAAAAACATGTATCGAGCCTAGTATTCGTCAGATACATCACTGAACCAACAATCTGTATGTTAAGGGTAGCATCAACCAATTCTGACGAGGTATCTACCAGGATCTTCAACTTCGTTTCCATGGGTGTGTTCAACATGTCAAACCTCTTCATTTTAATTGCATACTTCCCTTGGTTAAGGAAGATCTTCTCTATGCTCTGCCAAAGTTCAAGACCTAAGAGATAATGCATTTAGATCTTCTGTCAAAATCTGTAGTGAGATTCCTCTGCAATTTGCAATGAGATTTTCTTTATCTTTTCAAGAATACATCACCTACATATAGTAGTAACATCACTGGCTCATCATTCATAACCTTGAGATAAAGGTTAGAATCAACTTTACTCTTTGGTAACTCCCAAGCTCTCCAGGAAACTGTAAATCAAGCTCTAGGAACTTGCTTCAATACGTACATAGCTTCCTTCAACCTACAAGCCTGAGTCTTTCTATCTTCAATCTTCAAACCAAAATTTCACATTACATTGTACCAATCTGGTACACTTGCTCAGCTGCAATTCAATCTGCACAAACATGTGCTAACTCTATGTGCTTTCTGCAAGGTACTATCTGTCTCACTCTCTGGGAGTATGTCCTCTACTCTCTCTGCAACTGTTCCTTCTAGAATCTGGGACTCTGCACCTGTAGTTTCTCTGAGGCTGAGAATGACTGCTTCATTCTCACCATGGCTGATAAAAACTGAGAGTAACTCCTCTTACTCTATCATGACAACAATTTCATCTGAAACTGAGAGTGGCTCAATAACTGATACTGAAGCTAGATCTTCTTCTTTCATGGAGGTAACTTTATCTTTCATTGTAGTCATGTCTCCATGACCCAACTAATGTAATGCATCAACTCCCACTTGATTTTAAATATGGGGATTGCTCCCCCTACATCTCATACTATATATGAATCATGGTTGTTCTGGTTGTCTTCATAAATACCTGAACTATTTCTTCAATAAGTGTCTCGTCATAGTCTTCTCCCTTTTTCTTGGAGAATCCTTTGGACACACATCATAATTTGTACATATGCAATATGCTTGATCTGTATAGATCAATATTGGGATTCAATACTGACTTCTCTTCTAGTCTCATGGAAGAATCCATATCCTAGTCTTTCTGACTGGCTTCCTTCTCTGTTACTGAAAGAAGGGAATCTTCCTAGGAGATTTCATATCTCCTAGAAGTTTCTGAAGCTACGATCTAGTCTTCTCACAACATCTGTCTCCCATTCCTGTAAGTTGTCTCTTCATCTGATCCTTTCTGAGATCAGGCTTGCTCTCGATTTTTTCTGAGTCTACAAGGAATTTATCATATCTTATGGGGTATACTTGGTTTTGAATACCAAGTTTAAATATGAAAAGCTGAGTCAGAATTCAATTTAATTATATTTCCTATCAAAGTGGCTTCATTCTTATTTGAACAAGTCTACTATGAATTCTTGTTCTAATTTTCCGTCATCTTTGGAGCCTTCTTCTCCTTACAATCAATCTTTATGAGATACTATGAATCTCAAAAGGTAGTTTCTTCTTCATCTTCTTTGGTACATGAGTGTATATGGTCATGTACATAATCTTCTTCATGTCTCATCTAATATGTCGCCTTTTGCAACCTTCACTATAGCTTCCTCAGGGTTATCACTCGTGACCTGAAACAAGGTCAACAAAACAATAAACAAGAATAATACTCTTTTGATAATAATAGATAAAACAATAGCACGAATAATCATCACAATAGCTCCTTTTGAAGCTATCACTTGTGACTTGTCTGAAGGAAAGATCAAAAGTAAGAAATACAATATGAAATGAGGTCAACACACTTATAGTGTTGTGATCAAACATTCCTCCATGGGAACCTAGAACTAACATAAGAAGTTTCTCCTAGAGGAGATGTTAGTTGTATCTTGAAAATGATTACATTAAGAATTTATCTCAGTATGTTCACATGCTATCAAGTATAATAGTTTTCAAGGACTGTTATCTCAACTATAGTGTTTACTTGTAAAGGGGTAGTCAACAACTTGTCATGTGCAACTTCAAATCTTATCAGCTTAATTAGTCAAACCTGGAACCTAGAGCCTTGTCCTCAAGAATGAGTGTGTTTCTTTTCTTCCAAGTCTCTTTCACTCAAGATGTCAAGAACTTTCTTCAACTTGTATTTTGTACTAGGACAATATGTTATCTTGACAAAAGGTTGGGTTAGAGAATAAAGTCTATGATCTCAACTTTAATTCATCTAATACCTTGACTTTAATTTTTGAACAAAGGTTAGTATGATGGTCATAGCTTCAACATGCAATGTAGATCGAAATAATTTCATAACAAATAGATGCATATCCGAATGATCAAACCTGGGTTGCATTATTCCTATGAATGTGTTGGATCTTGAGATCCTTTTGGAGCTATGGTAATAGATCCCTTCTCCTGAAAATACCATTTAAATCTTAACAATCTAAACATATGTAGGTACATACCTCAGATATCATTTGCAAGTAGTGGTGCCATCTCGTAGCAGCGGTAATAATTACCAAATCTTAAAAACTTCAAGGGTGACTGCAACTGGTACTACGACTGATACATCAACTAATACTGCACTGCAATTGATACTACAACTGATTCTGAGACTGCAACTGCAACTGCAACTTAGGGTTTTATGAGGAAACCCTAATTTTTCAAACTTCAAATTTTGAAATTTTGATCTAGGGGCTAGATGCACTGAGCTGAGGTGAGTATACTGGTATAGTCATATTTATGAAAATCCAAATTCCCCCCCCCTCAAAATTGACCAGTGGATTTCTGGACTGGTGCTTCTGGTTTTCTGGTACTTCTGGTTTTCTGGTACTTCTAGTACCGGTGAAAACTAGGGTTTCACTTTTCGGGAGTTCTATCCACTGAAAAAGTGTGCTGAAGGTGCCAATGAGTTCCTTGGGATAGGGCACACTTTTCTAGATGGATTTTGGGCTGAAATTCATCTTTAATAAAAATCCCTAATTTTCTTGTACAACAACAATGACGTTTTTCCTTTTCTTGTGAAAGGTGCTCTCTTCAGCTTAGCTTTTATACCATGTTAAGGTTTAAGCTATTATTAGGTTTCTTTTCAATTCATTAGATAACCATAGCATAGATAGGATCACTGCGAAATACACAATCACAAGAGACACATCATTTATCCTCGGAAACCCTCACGAGGGAGAAAACCTAGCAAAAAATTCCTTAATATAGATATCCAATACAATGCCAAGAGAATAAACCATACAGTACAAAAAGTCCTCTCCCAAGTAATGCGCCTCTCTCTCTCTTCCTTCTTCTCCAACTGCAGCTCCAAAATTGCGCTCTTGATGATCAAGTGAGTGAGTGAACAAATGAGGCGTTGGCCTCTCTTATTTATACAATCTGGAAGGTGCTGAACTGAGGTGTCTTTTCACTGGCAGGGCCGACTTCTCATTCTGGGTGGTTATAACCACTTTAATATATTATGGGGGTCAAATTCTCATTTAGCATGTTACAATTAGGGTTTGACCAATCCAAAAAAGGGGATTCGGTCATTTACAATGCCCAACATGATCAATCCACAAAAGGGGATTGATCTAATGAATAATACATCAATAATAAAATAGAATAATCTTTGCAGTTACAATATTTCAATAGTTGTTATTTGGGTACTCTTGGTTCTATTATATGACTCTTGTTGTCTCTTTTGTCTTTTAGGTGTTGCAATTCCCTCATTAAGGGAAAATAGTGACAATCGATCAACTTTCATTTTGTACCCCAGACCTTGGATCCAATGCAGGTTCTAATGTACCCTTTGTTAGTGATTCCCAAGAGCCTTGCATGATTATTGGTGTAGGGATGTTCAAATACTCTTCACTCATGGGAACATTCCCTATTAACCCACCACCTCCTCATGCAAACGTTTCTCCTATCAACATGATTTCTTCACTTACCAGTAGATCCCTTGGGTTTTCTAACCCTTGGGTGGTACCTCATCATGAGGACGTTGAGTGTTATGGAGCTATTATGTCTCTCATAGTTGTTGATATTGTTTCCCCACCGATCTCTTCAACATCATATGACATTGTTCAAAAAATACATCCTCACATGGAGTGTTATAAACCTACTCCACTAGTACGGATTGTTGACTCTCCAAGTTCACATGAAATTCTAGATTTTGAATTTCCTTCACAAGAGGCCATCCTGGATGTCATGGATTCCATAGATAAGCCCAAGTAAAATGAGCATAATCGAGAATCCATCCTCCCCGATTTGGATCCCATGAGAGTTAGTATGATGAGTTTTGATCTTAGACTGGGGGAATTTGCTAGGGCATCCAACAACCCTCCCAATATTGACCCTTTTATACCTTGGTTATATCTTTTGAAACTTTCCACTGAATTCTCTACTTCCCATTATATTGAATATTTATATTTCATATATCCTTCACATCTTGATGAGAATCATCAAGGAGTTTTCCTAGCTCATGAAACCACTCAAGATGAGTATCTTTAGCTGCATAGATTCATTTTTATGTGGCATATCCCCAACATGGTGTGCCATATGATGTCGAAAATGGCTCATGAGTTCATCTATTATGAAAAATATCCTTGGGCCAGAGCTTGGAAATGGGATCTACTTGGAGTAAAGAATCAATATGTGTAGTTCCTTGTAGATAGGTGTGTGGTGTGAGTTCTTTATTTTCATATATCATACACAAAAAATCCAAAAACATTTTCTTTTAAATATTTCACTATGTGTTTTGACCCTAGAATCTAGTTTACATGCATTGATAGGATTATGCAGAATAGTTTTGTAAATATGGCGACTCCCACCGAACTTGAGGTATTTATTCTTGAAATATAATATAGGGATATGTTTTTCCCTGCGATTCCATTTTTCATTATTAACCATCCATTTTTCTTTCATAATGTCTTAGGTTCGATCTTGTCAGGTTGCAACATTAGCCACTCCATTTTTGCACATCATAACTTGTTCGGTAATGCGTACCCTTCATGGGTTCCCTAGTTAGCACCCGCATAACCCATGTTGCGATTTACTATAGGCCCATGAACCCTCCAATAGTCCTTCTGTGACTTGATGTTGAAACTTATTTCCCTCTCTTCATCTATATTCTGGCCATTTCCTGAGGGGCTTCCCAATTTTTATGTTTCTTAAAGGTCACCTATGCATTTTTTTCTTGTGTCATATGTTGGGTATGTGTTATATTATTTTCATGAACTTGGGAAATGTGTCACATTTTTCCTCATTTTTTTGTGTTGCATCGATTTTCGTGTCCATTGTTGGGCAGTTTTTCGGCACATGGTTTTTGCCAATGGTTTTCTATTTTTGGTTAAGGAATTAGGGTTGTTGACTAATCCAGGCCATTGGGTTAGGGTTTTGGATGACGTTGGATCCTATATGTATATTGTATTATAAACAATGTGACACAATGTATGAATATAGAATATGCTGGTTTTCTTGGTTTGGGTTTCCAGGGGAAAAATCTCTGTGTAATGTATGTATTTTCCATTGCATATTTTCTGTTCTTTTATTGAAAATCCATTTGCAGTAAAATATTGTAAAAGGTTAAAATCTGTATTTGGTATCAGATCTTTATTTGGCTTCAGGGGGATGCCTTTGTGGTCAAGGGTTTGGCTCGGGACTGTGATAAGCCTTGTTACAATGGGAGATTTGTGGTATTGATTTTTCAGGTGAAAATAAATGGCGAGCATTTCAAAAATGAAGATCGAGAAGTTTAATGGGAAATTTTTTGAGTTGTGGAAGCTCAATATGGAAGATCTGTTGGTGGAAAGAGATTAGTGGATCACAGTGGATCCAGGTACTACACCTACAAGAAATTCAACAGATGACTCAAAAAATTTAGATCGAAAGGCGAAGAGCACAATTTGACTGTGTCTCTCAGATTCAGTGTTACTGAATGTGTCAGAGGAAGCTACAACCAAATATTTATGGAATAAGATGGGGAAGTTTTATCAATCTAAGTCCCTATTAAATACAATTTTCCCGAGAAAGAAGCTATATAACCTGAGGATGAGAGATGGAGACTCGGTGGCAGAGCATTTAAACGCCTTCAATATTGTAGTAAGTTAGTTAATATCTGTTGAGATTAAAATTTTAGATGAAGATAAGTGTATCAGTTTACTTTGCTCTTTACTAGACTCGTGGGATAGTCTGGTTGTGGCCATAGGTATTGATACAAATTCCTTGAAGTTTGATGAAGTGGTCTCATCCTTGTTTTCGTAGGAGTTGAGATAGAAAAACATGGAAGGAAAAAGAACAGATGCATTATTTTCAAGAGGATGCTCCCAGGAAAGAAATAGATCTAAGTCCTCAATTGGGAGATCTAGGTCTAAGGGTAGATATTGTTGGCATGTTTACAAGAAGAGCGTGCTTGTCATTGATGGAAAGAACAACAACAATGATGGCATGTCTACAGGAAAGAACAACAACAATGATAGCATGATTACAGTTATTGATGGCAAGAACAACAATGACGAAGGTATGGTTACATGAAAGAATAGTAGCGACGTTGGCAGGTTTACAGTTGGGAGACAACAATGGAAAACAGGCAGGAAAGGAAGATCAACAGTGATAATGGCATGGAAAGATCAGAAGTGTAACAATGAAGAGAAACAATGATCGTTTGATCCCATTCAGAATTCCTGATGACCGTTAGATTTGAATCCAAACAGGAGGAGCACAAAGATGGAGGAAATATCTCGGGCGTTAGATCCGAGTGCAGGGTCCGACCATCGTTGGATCCAGGAGAACCTGCATGTTCTTTAAAGTTCTAGGAGAAGCGAGCTTACAAAATCCCGAAAGCAGGAGGACCGTCCATCTTCGGGAAAGACACATGGTCACAGATCACCATTTCACTGACTGGAAAGTCAAAGGACGGAGGTGCTCTAACCTCTTGAAATCGCGAAATGCGAAACCACGATTTAATCTGAGTCGTTGATCAAAGGGAGGTCATGGACCGTTGATCTCACTCCATTTCAGAGTCTCGGATACCGGGAGTTGGAGGTGTCAAGGACACTCATGATAAGAATGATGAAATCGCGAAATGCGAAACGCCGAAATACCTTCAGATCATTTCGGGGTTCGTGACTTGGAGTGTCGAAACACTTCATCATAGAAATGCTGAAACGCCGAAATGCGAAACGCTGAAATACCTTCAGATCATTTTGGGGTTCGTGACTTGGAGTGTCGAAACACTTCATCACAGAAATGCCGAAATGCCGAAATGCGTTTTCAAATAAGGCTGTGGTCAGAGCCAGTGGTCACATCTACGGAAGATGGAGGAAGGAGCTAGTGCAACCAAGCTCCATTTCAGTGATCGCGACTTGGAGTGTCGAGACCCTTCACCACAAGAATGATGAAATACCAAAATGCAAAATGGAAAAATCAACGTGAGACCCTGTGCTTGTAATCCAACGATGTTGGATACTTGGAAATCTGATCGAAGGGCTACTGTTGCTCTTCATGATTAATTGTTCAGTTACGATTCAGTTAGCATAACTGAATCATGGTTCTTGGACGGTTGGCGTTTTAGTTGCTGAAGCATTGTTCTAGGGATTTGAGGGGTAATTGAAGGGGTTGTAGTGTATAAAAGAAACATGCAGTGACTGTGTGTGGTTGGTCGTTCTGAATGAAAAATGAGTTGAACTGTAAGAAAGGGAAAATTACAATATGCGTAGTGTGAGACCGAAAATATGCGTAGTGTGAGATAAAAATCAGAGATGAGTAATAGATGAGGAATAGACAGAAGAAAGAGCAAAATTGCAGAACAACATGAAGAAGAGGAGAATTTTAGAACAAACAGAGGAAGAGGACTTGACACGAGGAGAAAATGCATAACAGAGAGAGTGTGTTGATGCTCGAGGGAGTGAAGCAGTGGAAATGTGGAGTGGCAGTGAATATCCTGATGTGAAGAATGGCGTAGGGGAGAGTATGCAGAAGCATTGCACATATAGCATGCACAAGGTGCATAGAGACTACAAGAATGAAGAACAAAGAAGAGATGAGAGCTGCTGTTGAGAGTGTTTCAGGAATGTAGAAGGAGGCAGTGTGCAGCAACTGAAATACACAGAAGAGGAATGGTGCATTGAATGGACATGGCACACATAGCATAAAAGGTAGAAGAACAGAAATCACAAGGCATGTGTGCATGACGACAGTGAGGCAGACAAAGCAGGGCAGTGTAGCAGAACAGTGATGAGACTGGTAATCCATTGATGAACATTATATCACTGTAATAAGTTTCAGTAGAAAATATTGATATTTCAGGGTGGTTGGGAGGTGCTAGAGAGGACTATTGTCCTCAGAGGTTCAAGTGGGTGCTTGAACATAGGGAGTTGTAGCTTCCATCTGGTTGTATCCAGAGAAACCAGGGTGGTAGGGTGGTGCAAGGGAGAACATTGGTTCTCTGCTATACAAGTCGGTGCCTATGTAACTAGAAGTTGGTGCTTCCATCCAGTTGGTGCTAGAACTCTTAGGAAGTTGGTGCTTCCATCCAGTTGGTGCTGGAACTCTTAGGGAGTTGGTGCTTCCTTCTAGTGGGTGCTAGAGAAACCAGGGAGTCGGTGCTTCCTTTTAGTGGGTGCTAGAGAATCCAGAGAGCTGGTGCTCTCATCAATTAGTGGCTTACAAAACAGAGGTTGTAGCCTCATTATGAGTTGGTTCTCATAAGTATGATAATGTACAGAATGTAAAGATTACTTATCGTATAAAGAAGAAGAGGTTTTTACCCTTTATGGGTTTCCTCAAGAAATATCTATCTCTGTGTATCTCATATGTGTGAATGATGCTGAATGTTCTATTGCTTACTTCCTTGCATTATTTTGATCATCATTGAGAGTTCTGTAATGAATTTAAAATGAGCATAATTGTTTAAGCTCGGTAACAACTGATTCACCCCCCCCTCTCAGTTGTCCAACAATTGGTATCAGAGTCATACCCTTTTATCTAAGGGTATATCCTAGAGCTTAAACATGTCAAGCCATGAAGGAAATTCAACCAATAAGGCTGCTCTGTTCAATGGAACAAACTTTGCCTTTTGGAAAGTTAGAATGAGAACCTACATTATGGCTTTAGGTGCAGATGTCTTGGATGTGGTAGATACTGGTTATGCAAAGCCAGTTGTACTGGCTAATAAGGATGACAAGCTAGAATTCATCTTCAATGCTAAGGCTATGAGTGCTATCTTGAGTGGGCTTGCAGAAGCAGAATTTGTAAAAGTTATGCATTTGGAAACTGCCAAAGAAATGTAGGACAAACTCATTAGAAGTTATGAAGGTAATGAGAAGGTAAAAGATGCCAAGCTTCAAACCTACAGAGTACAGTTTGAAAAGCTACAGATGAAAGAAGATGAAACCATTAGGAATTATTTTCTGAGAATTGAAGAACTAGTAAATGCAAGGAAATCTCTTGGTGAAAAAATTGAGGAACCCTCTTCAGTTCAGAAAATTTTGAGATCTCTACCAGATAGGTTCAACCCAAAGGTCTCAGCTATAGAAGAACTTAATGATATAAAGTCTTTGGATTTTGATCAACTTCTAGGAACGTTGAATGCATATGAAATGAGGATAGTTACAGATAAACCCACCTCTAGAGAAGCATCATTTAAAGCAGATAAGAATGAAGATTCTGAGCCTGATGAAATTGCAGAAAAATTCGTGAGAAGACTAAAGAAAGGATCAGGAAAGTACCAAGGTAATCTTTCCTTCAAATGTTTCAACTATGGTAAGATAGGTCATTTTGCAAATAAATGTCCACACAAGAAACATGATTAGAACTCTGAAGGTGAAATGAAGTTCAAACCTAAGAGATTTGGCAGAAAGAAAAGTTTATGTGTAAATGATGTTAACTCTTCAGAAGACACAGATAGTGACTCCTCGCGTGAAGATAAGGACAATGACTTCATGCTTATGGCCCAAGATGATTATGATAATAAAATCACAGGAAGTGAGGCTAATGAAGAAGAAGCTGTGGTTGATATGGAAGGAGAACTAATCAGTGCACTGGAAGAGATTGACAGACTCAAAATTAAGAACAGAAAGAAAAAACAATTGCTGATACAGTTCGAGAAAGACTAGTAAACAACCTGATGAAGACTTTGCCCTGCTAAAAGTGGAATTAGAAGAGGTAAAGAAAATCGAGGACATTATGAAACAATAGTTATCAGAAAAGAAGGAAAGATGTAAAGCTCTGGAAGAAGAAGTAGTGAAAACTAGGAAAGAGTTGGAGAAGTTTCAAGCCTTGTATCATCAAAATCTGTCAAGTATCAAAGCCTCAGAAGGATTAGCCACCATTCTGAATCAGAAAAGGAATCTAAAGTTGAAAACAGGTTTGGGTTATGAAGAGGGATCAAGTAGTGGTCATCCAAGCAACAAAGACTTCATCAAGTTTGTCAAATCTACAACGAATGATGAAAACAAACCTACAGAAACAAAGGAAGATAATCAACCGCCTAGGAGGAGTAAAGAAAAAGGTGCCAGAACTGAATATGTAGAAAAATGAAATAATACACTCCCTACTCAAGGAAATCATCAGCATGGAAGAAATCAATTTTCTCAAAGAAGACAACCATTTTCCAGGTACAAAGAATTTTTCTATGGATAGTGTTTCTACTGTTCTAACTTTGGTCACAAAGATGTAAATTGTTCCTTAAGACTTAGACATGAGCAATTAAGATTTCCAAGGAATAAATATCTGCCACAACAAAGAATGATATAGCCAAGTAACAAACCATCACAGATTGCAAATTGCCAAATTAAGTCTAGAGACATGCAACTGAGGAGGTCAAGAAATAATAAACAGTCAATGAGTAGACAACGCTGCAAGAATAACTTTGACCTATTGAACAATGAGATTTAATGCTATAACTATCACAACTTTGGCCACAAAGCTGCAAACTTCCATCTAAAGAATTACAAAGCATATCCAAGGATAAAGTTCTTAGATAGAAAGGCCAACACATGGAAAAGGAAAGATAGTGAAAAATGTGGTCTAGCACTTTCAACTCAAAAACAAAATGCCTCCGGGAATATAGACAGTGGATGTTCCAAACACATGACTGGAGACAAGGATAAGCTTTTGTCCATAAGTAAAATAAAAATAGGAAATGTGATCCTTGAAAATGATGAACCGGGTAAAATCAAGGATAGAGGGATGGTGAGTTTGAGTAATGACAAAGGAGATGTCCAGTACGTTCTTCTTGTCGATGGTCTGAAACATAATTTGCTTAGTACAAGTCAAAAGTGTGACAGAGGCAGTGAAGAGGTGTTCACGTCCAAAGAGTGTAAGGTAAATGTAAACTCAGGACAAGTGGTGAATAAAGGTATAAGGACAATTAATGATGTTGATATTGAATCCTCCGCTGCAAGTAAATAAGAAGACACATATACAATAAAAGAATGTTCAGTTAGCATCTATCCCATGGAAGACGTAGAAGAAGAATCATGTCATAAGATGGAAGCTGAAGTTTTGAAGGTTGAGAAGTCAAACACCCAAAGAAAGTTCTTAAATATCTCCATGACCCTGGATAAGCTCTTGGATAGTCAAAGATCACCAAATGACAAATCTGGTATTGGATACAACAAGGAAGAAATCAATACTCCTAAGAAACCTGATACAAGTCCTTCGTCTGTGAAAAAGAAAAGCAGGTATGAGAGTGGTTGTGGCGGTTTTTTCTTGTGATTGAATATGGTCATAAAAGCCTTGGATTGTATGCATCATGGAAGAAAAATGAAATTGCAGTAATAGAGATCGATGAGAATCAATGGGGAGATCCAAGGGTTGTTTGAAAAGTACGAGCTACAATTACATAGCGTGTCAGTAGGACAACAACATATTCAACAACAACATTTTGTTTTACAAAATGATATGCATGACATCCTGTAGAGATAACAAGAGGAAAAACCTTGTCAAGGAAATATAATCTTTTATGAGCAAAGGGGGAAAATAGTCAGAAGTAGAGAGATAACAGTGACAGGGGGAGTCATCCAGTTATGACAAGAAAAGGTTGATGAAGGAGTCCCAGTAAGAGAGGTGAGCAATATTGAGTATTCTACAGAGGATATAGCGGAATATGAAGATGAACAGGTCCAAGAATCAGAAGGAGAAGACTCTGGTTTAGATAAAAATATTCTGCAGGACTCAAATAAGAAAATCCATCATGTCAGGGGGAGTTTGTGTTGGTTGAATATCTGATACCTCTTAAACATACTGCAACATCTTGGGGGGAGAATGTTTTCTTTGACATTGATGTCAAAGCGGGAGAAAAGGAGTGGTTCGGACCAGATGCTACAGCTGGAGGTCCAAATAGATTAGCGTAGCCGTTCAGGGTTGCCATCAATGCCAAAGGGGGAGATTGTTGGCATGTTTACAAGAAGAGCGTGCTTGTCATTGATGGAAAGAACAAAAACAACGATGGCATGTATATAGGCAAGAGAAACAACAACGATAGAATGCTTATAGTTATTGATGGCAAGAACAACAACGATGAAGGTATGGTTACAGGAAAAAATAGTAGTGATGTTGGCAGGTTTACAGTTGGGAGACAACAATGGAAAACAGGAAGGAAAGGAAGATAAACAACGATGATGGCATGGAAAGATCAGAAGTGTAACAATGAAGAAAAACAGTGATCGTTGGATCCCATTCATAATTCTTGATGACCGTCAGATCTGAATCTAGACAGAAGGAGCGCAAAGATGGAGGACAAATCTCAGGCGTTAGATCCAAGTGCAGGGTCCGACCATCGTTGGATCCAAGAGAACCTGCACGTTCTTTAAAGTGCTAGGAGAAGTGGGCTTACAAAATCTCGAAAGCAGGAGGACCATCCATCTTTGGGCAGGACACGTGGTCATAGATCACCATTTCGCTGACTAGAAAGTCAAAGGAAGGAGGTGCTCTAACCTCTCAAAATCGTGAAATGTGAAACCACGATTTAATCTGAGTCATTGATCAAAGGGAGATCGTGGACCGTTGATCTGACTCCATTTTGGAGTTTTGGATACCAGTAGTTGGAGGTGTCAAGGACACTCATGACAAGAATGATGAAATCATGAAATGCGAAATGCCAAAATACCTTCAGATCATTTTGGGGTTCGTGACTTGGAGTGTCGAAACACTTCATCACAGAAATGCCGAAACGTCGAAATGCGAAACGCTGAAATACCTTCAGATCATTTCGGGGTTTGTGACTTGGAGTGTTGAAACACTTCATCGTAGAAATGCCGAAATGCCGAAATGAGAAATACCGAAATAACTTCAGATCATTTCGGGGTTCGTGACTTGGAGTGTCAAAACACTTCATCACAGAAATACCGAAACGTCAAAATGAAAAATGCCGAAATACCTTCAGATCATTTCGGGGTTCATTACTTGGAGTGTCGAAACACTTCAACACAGAAATTCTAAAATGTCGAAATGTGTTTTTGAATAAGGCTATGGTCATTGCCAGTGGTCACATCTGCGGAAGATGGAGGAAGGATCTAGTGCAACCAAGCTCCATTTCGGCGATCGCAACTTGGAGTGTTGAGACCCTTCACCACAGGAATTCTGAAATGCCGAAATACCGAAATGCGAAATGGAGAAATCAACGTGAGACCCTGTGCTTGTAATCCAATGGTGTTGGATACTTGGAAATCTGATCGAAGGGCTACTGTTGCTCTTCATGATTAATTGTTCAGTTATGATTCAATTAGCAGAACCGAATCATGGTTCTTGGACGGTTGGCGTTTCATTTTTTGAAGCGTTGTTCTAGGGATTTGAGGGGTAACTGAAGGGGTTGTAGTGTATAAAAGAAACATGCAGTGATTGTGTGTGGTTGGTCGTTCTGAATGAAAAATGAGTTGAACTGTAAGAAAGGGAAAATTACAGTATGCTCAGTGTGAGACCGACAGTATGCGAAGTGTGAGATAAAACTCAGAGATGAGTAACAGATGAGGAATAGACAGAAGCAAGAGAAGAATTGCAGAGCATCTTGAAGTAGAGAAGAATTGCAGAACAGACAGAGGAAGAGGACTCAACATGAGGAGAAAATGCAGAACATAGAGAGTGTGTTGATGCTCGAGGGAGTGAAGCGGTGGCAATGTGGAGTGGCAGTGAATATCCCAATGTGAAGAATGACATGGGGTAGAGTATGTAGAAGCATTGCACATATAGCATGCACAAGGTGCACAAAGACTATAAGAATGCAGAACAAAGAAGATATGAGAGCTGCTATTGAGAGTGATTCAGGCGTGTAGAAGGAGGCAGTGTGAAGCAGCTACAATACACAGAAGAGGAATGGTGCATTGAATGGACATGGTGCACAGAGCATAAAAGGAAGAAGAATAGAAAGCGCAAGGCATGTGTGCATGAAGACAGTGAGGTAGACAGAGCAGGGCAGTGTAGCAGAATAGTGATGAGATTGGTAAGCCATTGATGAACATTATATCACTGTAATAAGTTTCAGTAGCAAAGATTGATATTTTAGGGTGGTTTGGAGGTGCTAGGGAGGACTGTTGTCCTCAGAGGTTCAAGTGGGTGATTGAACACAGGGAGTTGTAGCTTCCATCTGGTTGCAACTAGAGAAACCAGGGTGGTAGGGTGGTGCAAGGGAGAACATTGGTTCTCTGATATACAAGTCGGTGCCTGTGTAACTGGAAGTTGGTGCTTCTATTCAGTTGGTGTTGTAACTCTTAGGAAGTTGGTGCTTCCATCCAGTTGGTGCTGTAACTCTTAGGAAGTTGGTGCTTCCATCCATTTGGTGCTGGAACTCTTAGGGAGTTGTTTCTTTCTTCTAGTGGGTGCTAGAGAAACCAGGGATTCGGTGCTTCCTTCTAGTGGGTGCTAGAGAATCCAGAGAGCAGGTGCTCTCAGCAAGTAGCAGCTTGCAAAACAGAGGTTGTAGCCTCATTATGAGTTGGTGCTCATAAGTATGATAATGTACATAATGTAAAGATTACTTATCATATAAAGAAGAAGAGTTTTTTACCCTTTATGGGTTTCATCAGGAAATATATGTCTCTGTGTATCTCATATGTTTGAATGATGCTGAATGTTCTATTTCTTACTTCCCTGCATTATTGTGATCATCGTTGAGAGTTCTGTAATGAATTTAAAATGAGCATAATTGTTTAAGCTCGGTAACAACTGATTCACCCGCCCCTCTCAGTTTTCCAATAGATCTAAATCTCCCATAAAGTTTGTAAAGGTATGTTGTAGTTGTGGAAAAGAAGGGCACTACAAGAAGTAGTGTAGATCCAAAATTGAGAAAAAGAGGGGATATAAAGAAGCTCCTTCTACATAAGAAAATAACTCCAAGGAAGAAGGAGGGGATGAATACTTGGCTTCTTCAAGAACACATGTAGATCATGAGGCATGGTTGGTTGAATCAGGTGCATCATTTCATATGAATCCCCACAGGGAGTGGTTCTGTGAATATGAAAGGTATGATGGAGGTAATGTTTTCCTAGGTGATGACTCGACAAACAAAATCATAAGATGAGGAAAATTCAAGTTGAGGCTCATATATGGAAGGATTATAACACTACCTAGTGTTCTGCACATCCCAGGTTTGGCCAAAAATTTGATTTCTGTAAGAAAAATGGACGATGTAGGGGTAACAAAAATATTTGAAAAGGAAACCTATAGGATGGTTCGAGGAACAATGGTGTTGCTGAAGCGAGTTTAGTTTGGAACTCTATACAAGATACAAGGAAGAACTATTAGTGATGGGTGTAATAGTTTCATTGTTACTGATGTTAGATTTGAAGAAGAAATAACTCCTATAGTCTCTAGAGAAAAGGTTATGATGTGGCATCAAAGACTGGAGCACATCGGAGAGAAGGGTCTTCGACTACTACACGGTAAAGGTATGGTTTCACGTATGTCTAACTGATCTCTGGATTTTGATTTTTGTGAACATTGTGTATAAGGGAAGCATAATCAAGTAAGATTCCCCTCTGTTGCAATGATGGTAGAAGGAATTTTATAGCTAGTTCACAGTGATGTATTTGGACCTATGCTAGTTTCATCATTGGGAAAATATGTGTACTATGTCTCATTTATAGATGAATTCTCGAGGAATACTTGGATATATTTCCTCAGGAAGAAATATGAAGTCTTTGACATGTTTAAAGATTTTAAGGCTCTTGTTGAGAATCAAACAGAGAAAAGAATTAAGGTGTTGAGGACAGATAATGACAGAGAGTTCTGTAGGAATGACTTTGAAGAATTATGTAAGAAGTGTGGTATAGCAAGGAAAATGACTACTCTATATACACCTTAGCAGAATAGGTTGCAGAAAGGATGAACATAACGCTAATGGAAAAATCAAAGTGCATGCTTAGTGGTGTCGAATTAGGGAAAGAATTTTGGGCAAAGGTGGTGGGTACTGCATGTTACCTGGTCAACATATCACATATCACCCTCATCAATGCTTGGTGACAAGACTCCACAAGAGGTATGGACTGGTAATAAACCTTCTCTCACACATCTCAAGGTATTTGGTTGTGATGGATATGTTCATGTTCCAAAGGAAAACAAGAGTAAGCTAGATAAGAAGGCTGAAAAGTGTATCTTTATTGGATATAAAGATGGTCTCAAAGGTTATAATCTTTGGAACCCAGAAACTAAGAAGTTAGTGTATAGCCGAGATGTGGTATTTAGAGAAATGAAGGATGTTGTTAAACATGAAGTCCTACCAAGTAAGGAAGAACCAAAGAAAATAGCATTTTATTTAAAGGATGATGAATCAGACTCTACAGAAGAACAAGAATAAGAAGAAGAAGATATCTCAAGTATTTTACAGGTTTAAAGAGTTTAAGACTGTTGTTGAGAATCAAACAAAGAAAACAATTAAGGTGTTGAAGACAGATAATGGTGGAGAGTTTTGTGGGAATGAATTTGAATAATTCTGTAAGAAGTGCAGTATAGCATGGCAGAAGACTACTCCATATACACCTCAACAAAATGGAGTTGTATAAAGGATGAATAGGACATTGATGGAAAAATCAAGGTGCATGCTCAGTGGTGTTGGGTTAGGGAAACAATTCTGGGCAGAGGTAGTGGGTATTGCATGTTACCTGGTCAAAAGATCACCCTCTTCCATGCTAGATGAAAAGAATCCACAAGAGGTATTGAGTGGTAAGAAACCTTCTCTGACACATCTCAAGGTATTTGGTTGTGAGGCCTATGTTCATGTTCCAAAGGAAAACATGAGTAAGCTAGATAAGAAGAATGAAAAGTGTATCTTTATTGGGTATAAATATTGTCTCAAAGGTTATAATATTTGGAACCCATAAACTATGAAGGTTGTGTATAGATGAGATGTGGTATTTATAGAAATGAAGGATGTTGTTAAAATAGAAGTCCTACCAAGTAAGGAAGAACCAAAGAAAATAGAGTTTGATTTAAAGGATGATGAATCAGACTCTACAGAAGAACATGAATTAGAAGAATAAGATCCTCATACTCCAATACTGCGGAGATCAGTTCGATAAAGAAGGCTATCGGAAAGGTATACTCCATCGGATTTTCGTTCAAAGTTTTCTTTGTCTGTTACTGATGGTGATCCTAGAACTGTCAAGGAGGCAGTGGATTTAGAGGATGGAAATATCTGGAAAAAGGCCATGGATGAAGAAATGGAAACCTTGGATAAGAATAAGGCTTGGGATCTAATGGAGTTGTCGAATGGAATAAATCCCATTGGCATCAAATGGGTATTTAAAAAGAAGCTGAATGTAGAAGGAAAAGTGGAGAAATACAAATCTTGGTTAGTAGCAAAGGGTTATTCCCAAGTTGAGGGAATTGATTTTGGTGAGACTTTTTCTCCTATTGTCAAGTTAACTTCTATAATATTTATGTTATCTGTTGCTGTTGCATTTTATTTTGAAGTAGAACAGATGGATGTGAAGACAATAGTCCTACATGGGGATCTAAAAGAATAAATATATATGAAGCAACCAGAAGGCTTTGTTGTGAAGGGAAAGAAGGAGCTGGTATGCAAGCTGAAATAGTCCCTGTATGGTTTAAAACAATCACCAAGGATATGGTATCAAAAATTTGATACTTATACGCTGGGACTTGGATTCAAATGAAGCAAACAAGATCACTGTGTGTATTTTAAATAAATTGGTGATCATTTGATTTATTTGGTCTTGTATGTGGATGACATGTTGTTGATAGGAAACAACAAGGAGATTATCCAGGATGTGAAAACTCAGTTGTCCTCCAAATTTGACATGAAGGATCTTGTTGCTTAAAATTTCATTTTGGGAATGGAAATTAAAAGAGATAAAAAAAAGAGGAAACTTTGGTTATATCAAAGAAAATATGTTGAGAAATATTACAGAGGTTTAATATCCAGGAATGTAAACCATTCAAGGTACCTATTCCTATCGGTGTAAAGTTATCCACGGATCAGTGTCCCAAGACACCGAAAGAGGAGGAGGACATGTCTCATGTTCCATATGCGAGTGCATTTGGCAGTTTGATGTGTCCAATGGTTTGTACTAGACCGGAAATTGCACATGCAGTGGGAGTTTTGAGCAGGTATATGTCAAAACCATAGAAGGAGAATTGGACAATAGTAAAAAGGGTTTTCAGGTATTTGCGTGGCACTACTAGATATGGATTATGCTACCAAGGAATACCATGATTGGACAGAGAGTTGGACATACATGAATTTGTGGATGAAAACTGGGCTAGAGATATGGATCGTAGCAGATCTACAAGAGGGTATGTGTTTAACCTATTTGAACGAGAAATCAGTTGGATGAGCAAAAGACAAGTTGTAGTGGCACTTTCAACTATAGAAGTTGAATACATGGTAGCCACTCATGCAATTAAGGAAGACGTATGGTTACAAATATTGTGTTTAGGTATTGGGTTGGTACAATGATGCAGGATCATTGTTAGCGAGCACACAGAGAAGAACCACTCTACACCTGGGAATATTTTTAGAATCTCAACGCTGGCAGTTATGGTGAATATTTTGAAGAATGCTTGAACTCAACGGTGGGAGATATTTTGAAGAACGCCTGAACTCAACACCGAAAAATATTCAGAATAACGCTTGAATGATTGCGAGCGAAGTGGGAGTTTCCACTCTTGCTCTAGAATGCGACTGTACTAAGATAGCCATTAGTTTAAGTTTTGGAGTAGACAAGTAGTCAGGGGGAACCCTAAGAACTGTCTGAGATAAATATAGGTTTGGTATACCCAAATGAGGCTAGATGCAAGTTAGTAGGAGGAGTTTATGAATTTTAGTTGTTCTTTTCAGTTGTAGCCATTTTACTTTTGAATGAAGATAACAAAGGATAATTGACCTAATGCATGGTGTGGACATTGTTTGCAATTCTCTGTTATTGTTTTTTCATGAATGAATGAATTTCGTTGTGAGTAGATGAAACTATGAATGTTAGAATAAGTTTAAATTGTTTCTCTTTTGTTGAACCGGTGCAAGGTGTGCACACAGAATGCAAGGAGTTCGTTGACGAGATCTGTTTTGGTTCCTAATATCAGAAGAGATAGCACAAAACTTTCCCTTTGCAAGGAGTGAAAAGTGACTGCTGCAAGGGGTGCACAATCGTCCGCAAGAATTCAAACCTTACGCAATAACCAGTTGCAACGTGTGCATCGAGAGAAAGGAGAACGCCGGGAGGGCGAGAGGAATTTATCTTCCAGAAATCCTTCGGATCTGAGTTATCAAAATCCATGAAACACAATGAGTGCACAGGAAGTTGAAGTCTTCACAAGGCCAAGCTCAGAAGAGATAGCACTTTTCGTAAGTATTAATGAGATCCAAGAGTTGGACTCGCAGGAGGAGAAAAGGTCAAAAACCTTTGAAGTCTTAGAAAATATTCTAAGTGGGAAGAAATATGAAGCTTAGAAGGAGTAGCGACGGTGGTCATTGGATCACAGTGCAAAGGATCAACAATAATTTGATTCAAGACAAGGTGCACGAGATTTAATGCTTCTCACACATAGGAGAGAGAACCCATCAAGGTTTGAGACTTGAAACTTTCGAAGTCTGGAGTTCTGGATTTTTGAAGTGAAATATGAGTCGTTCGATCATCTGAGGAAGACTTGAGCTATCATATCATCCGAGGTGAACATCAGGCGTTGGATCAATCAAGTGAATATGAGCCATCATATATTGTGATCTCGGAAGGAAGCAAGTTTGAAACTTGAGATCCCCGAAGCACGAAGAGCCAGAGAGCCGAAGAAAAGATGGACCGTTAGATCCAGAGGGGTACGTGTCAATGGGTCGTGAGATCTAGAGGAAGGCAAAGGTGAGGCATTGAAACATCCGAATCCTGAAGAGACAAAGATCCGAGGGCCGTCAATCTATCAGTGGAAACTTGTCAGTAGATCGCCAGCTCCGGGAAATTGGAGTACGGAAGAAACCAGGGTTGAGATTTCAAAACCTCGAAGTCCGGAGACCCGCAGAGATCACAACCGTTGATTGAAGGGGACAGGTGTCAGCATATCTTCCGCTCCAAAATATTTCTCTGCAAAGGAAACCAAGGTTTGAGATTCGAAGAATTTCGAAGTCCGAAATTCTGAATCGACCACAGTCATTGATCAAGGAGAGGGAGGTCCAGACCGTTGATTTCTAGGAATAGATCTCAATCGTCTTCCTGGAAGCACCATCAATATCATGATATTGACGATCATATCTCATTGTAGGTACAGGAGTTGCACACAATTTTAAAATTCGAGGGTGGGCTGCAATCTATACCTTAGTTTCACAAGGAAGACACGTGGAGGCTCGAGGAGAATTGCGGGCCCAAAAGTAGTTTGACTTCAAACCGCTTGTGGCCGTGCCCGCAATCGCGTGGTCATCACCCAAGGTAACATCAGAGGAGGGGCCGAGAGAAAAGGCGCTAACGCCTGATACTTTGATATTTTCGCAGAGCACGAAATGGAATGTCATGGGTGTCATGAAGCCTACGCAGGGAGCCTAGGGCACCAATGTTTAACACAGAATGAGGCCAATAAGGTTTCAAAGAGTCACTCGAATCCAGAATCGAATATCTTGACTGGGAGGTCATGCAACCCTTAGGAGAGAAGGGGGTTTGCACCAAGTGGTATCAGAGCATAATTTTTTCTTCCAGACAATAGGAAAAGGAGGATAGACAAAATAACTCGAATTTGTACTCTGTGTGTGACAGAAAGTCAACTTAATTCCACCGAGGAGACGAGTGGAACCACCTTTAGCCAATCAGGCTGTAGAAATGGAGATGCAAGATCTTCGTGAAATATTAGAGGCGATGGAGGCATCGCAGAAGAGAGCACCTGATGCTGTAGACATCAACAATGCAGAGAGCGAAGAAGTAGAAGCCGAAGAAGTTGTAGGAGAGGATGTTGCTGAAGAACGCTTGCTGAGAGCATTTGCTAGATTGGGAGGTAGAGCCAAGATAGAGGTCCCAATGTATGAAGGCAATTTATATGCTGAATAGCTGCTGGATTGGGTGAGATCCATGGACAAACATTTCGACTATGAAGATGTCGATGAAGAGAAAAAGGTGAAATAGGCTATCACCAGGCTAAAAGGGCATGCAACAATGTGGTGGGATGAACTACAAGCTGAGAGGAGAAGAAAATGCAAACAAAAGATAAAGAATTGGGACAGAATGGTAGCCAAGATGAAGGAAAAGTTCATGCCCAACCATTATCATATCAATCTATTCGTGAAGTTGCAGAACCTGAGACAGAAAGGTATGATAGTTAAGGAGTATGTTGACGATTGAAAATGTCAATGAAATTTCGGTTGCAAAGTGTTGCTAATGCCTATTAATTATAGTAATAAATAATGCTAGTAGGTGGGACCCCCTTGACCTATTGAAGTCAGATTTGCTCATTTTTTCGATGTTCTACACAGTTACAGGGTTGCTGAAATATTGTTGTTGTTGGTGTGAGTTGAGCTTTTGAGATGTTGTTCCTTCATGCTACTACAACCTACTATTTATTCATGGCATTTTTTCTTATCGCACCTGCACAACAAACATGTTAGTGAAATTATATGAAAGGCAATTAGCGGAAGGACAAATACTATAATTCATGCAAGAAAAGGGACCTAGTTCTACAATACTACATGCATGAAAATACTTGTTGATTGTTGTTGAACCCTAGCTAACAAGGAAATGACTATGAAATTATGTTGAATTACATATTTTATATTTATATGGTTGAAATGTTGGTGGCGGATTTGTCAAGGTGATAATGCAATGGTTATGCATTGGTTAACGGAATTGGTAGCCGATATACATATGGTATGAATGTCGGTGGCTCATGGAAGTTAGTGGCTTTGCGATTTTATTTGAGTTATATAGCGTGGTGGTGCCCGTCCATGTTTTAATTTTCAAGTTAGTTAAGATATAAGAAAGAGTATAATTAAAATAAAATAAGACGTGACTTTTCTAAAAGCAACGACCATAAATAGTAAGGGAAAAGAATCATTACCTTTACCTTCCATATTTTTAAAAGTGATTTAAAAGGTGAAGTCTAAAAAGGGTGACACATATTTTTATATAGTCAAAAAGGTGATATATATATA
>ML781741.1:438634-456250 GCA_009831015.1 Picea engelmannii | reverse complement strand
AGGATGCCTTATCATCATCCAAATCACAAGAGTCCTTCTGACCAACGACTCGGAAAAGAGGAAAATAAACAATGTTCTTCTTACCAACAAATAAAATACCACACTGAAAAAGAACGAAGACGCAATCAACAACTTGGAACACTTAATCATCAAACAATTTCAATGAAAGTAGATTTGGGATGGATCACTCCCCAAAAGATGCAACACATTAGTTTGGGAATTCAAAGGTTATATCATCATGTTTCGTCGAGAGTCGCAACTACAAGCGCAAAATATTTGAGAAGACATCGTGTGCCAGAACAAAAGTTCAAAGGGAAGCCTTCCAGTGATTATTCTTTGAGGACAAAGAATTTTTAAGGGGAAGGCAATGTTATGAACATAAAATATACATAAATAGATATTCATAAACATAATAATAGTTAATAAATGATAATTATTAATAATGAAAGGTCATGTCTCAAAGGACATGACTATTGGTAAAGGGCACCCCTGCGTGGGTATATAAGCAGGTCCTCATTCTCAATTGTAAACATCTCATTATATCTTATATCTTATTATTCATTTATTGTTTACAGTCCTATATGGATTACTTTGTTATATTCCAAGTATTTTGGATAATTCTTGTGTGAGCGAACTTTGTTCGTCTCATATGCATGGTGATTACGCTATGGTACAGGTTGATGTTGATCACGCTATTGGTGATGATTCTATACATTATATCTTATATTGTATAGTTGACATGCAATATGGTTAAGTTAGAAATGAGACATATGATGTGGATGGCACAATTAGCAAGAAATTGATGTGGATTCCAACGCAGATTTTAAATTAATGGTTTTAATGAAGGGCTTGTTGACATGTACTGATGAGTTAATGTAATGTGGGTGGAGGTGACGTGCATTTACTACACGTCACCTTTACCCTTCTCATTGGCCACCACCCTAGTCAAGCTATTGTTTGATATTGCTGCTGTGTTATGCTCCGAAATTTTAGCAGGTTGAAACCGCTCAACCACCTCTCACCTTAAGGATTTCGATTAACAGGTATGTACTTTTTTTTGGCCATTCTTGACTTCACTATGGTTATGAAATGATTATTGGCTCAGGTGTATGGATTTGTGTCTTTTCCTAAGTGTTGCAATTGTGTGTAATTTTGGTTCTTGAATGAAAAATGGATGGTTCTTCCCATAATATTTTTGAGTTTGTAGAAGTTATCGGTCTTCCTGGTGATAAATCCCTGCTGCTACTACTGGTTCAGTCGAAGGGTTTCTGTTTAAGTATTGGGTGGAAATTTCTTCATGCACTGTCACCATATCCAGTCTCTGGCCTGTTAGCACCAGAAGTCACCCTTGGATTGTGGTAGAGGTAAGCCTGATACCCATCAGGGTTTTATGTCACAGGTTGGTAATAAAAGGGGGTCAAATGGGCGTAGTCTCAAGAAAGTATCATTTAACTTAGAAAAATGGGTTGGTATGAAAAAATAGGCGAGGTCTTGGTCTAACTTTAGTCAGTAAGTTGTAGTATAGTGGTGAGTAGGGGGAAGAGTTTGAACTCAATATCTTCTCGAATTCACAACACCAGAGAACTGAAAATGTTATAATGACTCTACGATCGATCATACATTGCAAAACTGTCACAACAACTCGACTGGAACATCCATGCTCGAGCTCTCAACATCAGAGGGAAAATGGAACATGAGAAGCTGATTAAAACTAGTGGCAATGTTACTGTGATCAAACATACATCACATAAACATAACTACCCTCGACTGGTTCACCCATGCCCGAGTGTTTTAACACAGTTGTTACAAATAAATGAAGAGAAGCTAACTTACATTAAATAAGAAATCTCAGATATAGATACATAACCAGAGAACCGGAGTGTTCATTAAAACTTTACAATTCAGGAGCCTTTCTCTACCATCCCCCCTTACAAAATATAAAAACTGAGTATATATACTCAGAACTTATAACGGCCCCCAGGGATGCTATTGGACCTCTGCATTCAAAGATTCACATTTATTCTCCTTCTATTAGACTTCACAGGATTTCCTTTGTCAAACACAATTCCAAGACAGTATGGGATTTGCAGGAAAATTCATGATAGGGCAACCTTGGGCTGAAAACCTGCCTCCACGATCGATGCTTCCATGATTCATATTTATGGTTGAAACAAGGTTTCAACCACCTTCTTTATCTTCATTAACTTCCCTCCTTGGGATCGAGACGAGCCCAAGAATCCAAGAATGCTCTTAGGCGACGCTCCTGACTTGTTGAGTTAAACTTGGCACCTCAAAACCATGCTGCCTTCTTCTACATCTAATACAAACACTCTCGACCCCTTTGATGTGGATCTTTGCAACCGCCCCATGTGACCGAGGGACATGACCTCATTCTTATCCCACATGATATTTCGGGGCTTCTCATTTTGGGAGTTTTCACTCCATATGTAATATCCCCAGGTAGAACCCCAACAATACATGTAATAATGTACTTATGATGGTGAGTTGTTTTATATCTTTTGGCTTGCATTTTCCATGGTGTAGTGCACACATGTACTGTGCAGTAAAATGATGCACATTCCAGGATACCGCACATAGAAAACTTAAGTGCGCGCGATATTGAGGCCGGGGAGCCTTGGTGTATATGTTGTGCTTTATAGGCTGGAGAGCCATTTATTATAAGACTAGGATGCTTATGTTTCGAATTAGACCAGAGAGCCTAGATGCTAAAGGCCAGTGCACCTATATTTGTATACACCTCATCATTAATATAAAGTACATCACTGTGCGCAGACCGACCACGATAAAAGAGATGGGGGACTAAACTCCACTAGTTAGGGAAAGGGAGGGCTAAAAGTTAAGGGAAAGGGGCTAAGCTAGGGAGCTTAAGCCAAAAGGGAATATTATAGTAATATTTCTTAAATAATAAAGTATGGATAATTATTTTATCCTAAGTTATAAAGTTGGGGACAAGTGGGCCAAAGTATCTCCCAACATGACAATTGTCAAGTTGGGGACATGCATACATATTGTGGGAACTTAGTTCATTTTCCCATCTTTTCCATCATTCTTCCCATTCATGCAACCATTATTCCATGATCACTTACTCAGTCAGTTATCCTCCATACCTTACTGTCACTGTACCTGAACTTGTATTCATAGCCATTCATGTTTGTGTAGCTAGTTAGCTTGGGAGATGAACTGAAAAAGTGGGTTGTCATGCCCATGGGATACTGAAGAGGCGGGTTGTCAGGCTCGTGAGCAATTCTCTGGTTGAGAGAATTTCTGGGGATTGATTTCTGTAGGTGCTAAACTACAGCTGCAATGCTCTGAGACTTCCGGTCCGGCCTGTTGCTAAAGCCCTGGAAGGGAAGTGGGGCAGCCGAGGGATTGTTGAGAAGAGAAGGGGAACACTTCCTTAGGTAGGACAGGCATGTGGGGAATGAGAGGCTATAGGTTGTTAGTTGATTGAGCACCTGAGATGGAGTCTTTCTTATTGTCCATGAACCTTATCGTGGATAGGAATCCCTTTACCCGGGTGGAGTTTAGTCCCAGCTCGGGGGTGACCCACTGTTGAGAGTGATGAGCAGTGTGGTATATGGCTAGGAGGTTCATGGAAGTTCTGCACGCAGTTGGTGATATCCTTGCAAAGATAAGTGTCAACTGTGTGATAAATTTATATGCTGCATTGTTATTTACATGTTTATTTTTATGGGTATCTCTTGTATATGTTGCATGTCTGCGTTTACTGTTATTTCAGTATGAATCCGTGCATTTACGTAATGTATTTTCCTGTTTATGTTTTATATATAAAGCTTCCGCAAGAGCACTGTGTGTATGTTTTAATTGCATGCAGTTCGTAAAATTTATGTGGCAGAACTCAGTTGGTAAGCTGGGTATACTACAGTATGTTCCGCAGTGAGAGAACAAGAGTGTTCTTTGGAGTAGCGTGGCCTGACCATGGGTGGTCGGGGACGTTACAAAATGGTATCAGAGCTTTCGTTTTCAACACTGAGCCTAGATAGGCCGAACAAGTTGAATTGATGCGAAATTTCACAGAGGATTTATTTCAAAGTGGCCAAATTTCGAGTTGCCGAGAATCCATGGTAAATTTTAGAGGCAACGATGCGGAATTGGGAAAAGCCCCAATTTCGGTTGGTAAATTTATGAGAAAATTGAGAAATTCGGCCAAGTGATGAGATATTACTGATTTAATATCTGTTTTAGACAGTGAAGTTACAGTGAAGCCATGACAGATGGAGCGAAATTAATAAATAAAATTCCCAATTTGTGAATTGATTTTGGGTGAATTCGTTCCAGAAAGGTCAACTTATAGCGATTTGTTGTTGCATAGGTTGAACTGGTGTTATCGGGGTGAAAGTGAATGCATTTATTAGTTGCAGAATGTCTATGGTAAATGGGGGAAACATTTAGGGAAAATCCCTAATTTCTGCAATGGAATTCACGAAGAATTGGTGCGCATAAAAATGAGTGTGCGCAGGGGGCGCACTAAAAAGCTTGTGATAGGTAAAATTCGGCACTGAGCGACAATATATTGGTGTGATGGTGCGCGCGATAAAAATTTTTTCTGTGCGGAGAATGTTAGTGTGCGGGTGTGCGCACTAAATTTTGGTGCCGCGCAGAAAAATGTTAGCGTGCTAGTGTGCGCACTAAATTTTGGTGCCGCACAGACAAGTGTTAGCGTGTTAGTGTGCGCGCTAAATTTTGGTGCCGCACAGACAAGTGTTAGCGTGCTGGTGTGCGCGCTAAATATTGGTTCCGCACGGACAAGTGTTGCCGTGCTGGTGTGCGCGCTAAATTTTGGTAACGCACGGACAAGTGTTGGTGTGCTGGTGTGCGCGCTAAATTTGGGCAACACATGGAAAAATGTTGGCGTGCTGGTGCACATGGTAAATTTTGGCGCCGTGCAGAAAAATGTTGGTGTATAGGAGTGCACGCTAAATGTAGAATTGCACGGTGTACATACACATAATAAGGTGCGTGTGTGGTGTGCAAAGTGTTGGCAGAGTGCAGAGGAGTTTGGTTAGTGTGCGTGCGATATGAGTATATCTTGTCATGCGACAATTTAGTTAATGGTGTGCGCAGAGTATTGGTACGTGGTGGGGGCATACTAAACTCTGGCATGGGGTAATGTGTAGAGTGAAATGTGTGCGAAATATCAACGTGCGGTACAAAAACTGTACGCGGTGGATATTGGCGCATGACATAAAAGTAGTGCGCTCAAGATTAGTGGCGTGATAGAGAAGTGGTACACTGTGGTTTTAAAGTGCACAAAGCACGATTTACCTTGTGTTGTTGTTGTGCATGGTGAATATGGGCGTACAGGTGTAAATTTGTGCATGCAAAGTTGTTTGAAGGGTGAACAACAACAAAAAACTAGTGATTTTCTGCGACGTTTTATATCATTTGAACGTCATACTTTTGTAGCGCGTTTTTGAGGGCCTTAAGATCATTTTTAGGAAGTCAAAAACCACAAGACTGAGATGTATCGCAGGTGCACAAAATATTTGCATCTCAAATAAAATATCTCGGAGAGAGCTTTCTAATGGTGTAAATTGTTCGACAAACAGAGCTTTTATGAGAAAGTTACAACTTAAATAGTGAAGGGTAAGTTTTAAGACCCATCTAACTTCAGAGAGCCATAACTTTATGCTCCAGAATCAGATTGAGGCATAGGAGCAGTCAATGGAAATATATCGAACCATAGAAGATATTCCCAGAGCTAAATTAAATTTATGGACATGATAAATATGTTTAATATGAAAAAGAGGGTCCCTGTAGCATTCTAGACCAAAAACACAAATTGGTCTAGAACTTCAGCAGGCTGTAACTAGCAGCCCGAAACCTAGAAAATGGTGAAACTTGGACCAAGTGTCCATAAGATGTATATGAGGAAAACCAATTGAGATCATATGAAAAATCCAAATTAGTAAGTGCAAGAGTGCATAATTACAGCGCAGAATTGCGCCAAGTGGAAGTATGAACATAAAAGTTAATGGAAAAATTTCGAATGACCATAACTTTCTGCTCCAGACTCGGAATTGAGCATGAGAGAAGGCGTTGGAAAGGTATGGAACAGTGGAATCTAAATATACACCCAGAAAATTAATCAAGGAATTCAAATTTCTAGGAAATTAGAAGAAATAATTCTGATATGTATTATTGAACCAAAATGGTTCATATCTTAATAAAATTGTTGAGTCAACCTGACAAAGTTTTGTTGACTGCATAGTTTTGGAAGAGATAAGAACTTTTGGTTCTTAATAGGTGATAAGGTTGAATTTTAGTTAAAATTAATTAGAGGTACTCAGGGAAAGAGTGCTATTACAAAATATTTCAAAAGACGATCAAAATCCAAGACTACAAAAGGTTAAGGTATGAACCTTGGCGCAACCATAAAGTCTTTGGAAGCCACTACAAGAAGTCCTCTCATGATAGTCAAGTATTCAATGGAATCTGGGCAAGGGAGTAGATCATGTAGTGAATGAATTAGTGAACACACCCAAAGAAATCAATGTACAAATTAAGCAATGCATGGGAGTAAGATCTATTATAAAAGGAATTGACTATCATAATGATAGTAATCGGATAAAGAAAGAGGCTTATTGCATATTTGGATAAAGAGTGCATCATATCCAGGGATTAGCTATGCAAGTATAGAGTAATGCCTCCCTTATGGTTATAAGAGTGCACAGTGGAAGCATGGTATGAAGGGCTTCAATATGCCATGATAGAAGTGGATTGTGCAAAGCAGGTTGAAATCAGATTGGTCAAGACAGGGGAAAGTAATATCCAACAAGAAAATCCAAGTGTCGATATGATCAGATAAGGAAGGGATAAATCAAGTACCTCAAGGAGGAAGTTGGTGTTAACTATCCAAGGTTACTCAGAAAACATGACTGGAATATAATTGGGTCATGTAGGAGTTGGATCAGAGGAATCCATATAATAGTAGAATGATGAAAATTAATATCAGCATAATATGTAGTTGAAAGTCCATGAACATGTGAGGATAATGGAAGAATAATTCATGGGGTAAATATCAAGCAAATGGGAATGCAGGAAAACACTCCAAGAGGGAAAGAAAGAATAATAGAATATTGTTGATGCATTCCAAAAATATTGGAGATATTTCCACAATAGCATGAAGATGTCAAAGCCAAGAAAGACTTAAAAGTGGAATGAATCTCTATAGAAAGTCAGTAAAGAACCATGAAAAGGAAAATGGTTCTATGCATGGTTTTGAATGAAAAAGAGATGGTGCCTAAGAAGAATCCATCTCAGATGGCATGGGGCCATGAGTGAAATTTCCAGGGGTGGAAGTATCACTTAAAATTGTGTTGGTAAATTAAAATCTGTATTAAGTGATTTTTAATTAATTCTATGCAGTTAGAGAAGGAGGCATATGTCCATCCTTACAACATGCTAAAGAGGTTGGCCATGAAAGCCAAGTGTGAGGCTAGTTGGCAAGGAAAAGAGAAGGGTGCAAGAAAACTCAAATACTAAATTATTCAGTCAAGGAATAGCTGGAACAGTTCAGTCCAAAAAATAAATGGATGTTGAAGATCCATAGTTTATAATACAACATGATTGGGATTATAACTCACCCAAGTATGAGTTGGAATAGATGGATCCATGAAGTAAAAGCTAAAGGTTAATATCAATTTAGTATTGGGATGAAAATACAAAGGCAACCAAGAGTTATTTGGCTAGAATGTGCTCAGATCATAATTAATCATGCACAATGGTTACATTGAAGAGCACATGAAGATTCAGGAATCCAGAAGAATTGAAGACTTCTAGGATAAGAAAGGAAAGGTGATTCAGGAAGAAAGAATTTGCTGCAATTTCTGTAGCAACAAGTATTTTATGGCTTGTTGGGACAACCATAGAGTGAGAATGCTTGCATGTTTGCAAGTGTTGCTGGTAATGTTGTTGCATATAGAAGGAAGAAACAAAAAGTGGGAGTGTTTAGTATAAGGCTGATAAAGAGGCATGAGAGATTCTATTGTCTTCAACTAATCAGGTAGCATTATATTCATTTAATGGCAGCCATGCAGGTAAGTATTTCTATTTTGAAATTATGTTGCATAATTACCAAAGGGAAATTCAGGTAATAATTTCCCAAATTGAATTTTATAATACATTATATGGTATTGCTTAAGTGCATTGGCATGATTAAGTTACCACTAAGTGTGGTAAAGGCTAGAGGCCTGTTATATTTATCAAAGCTTTTAGCTTTTGAATGAACACACTGACATAATAGCTTGTCATGTTAATTTGGTTATGAGGCAATAACCAGAGAAAGTAAAAGATAATAACTTGTTATAGGAATGATGCTAAGAAAGCTAGTCATGTATGAGACCATGAAATGGTTGGATATGGCAAGGTATGGTTATAGAAAGGTTGTGTGCCACACAAATACCCAACGATCTTTCTACCCTTAAATAAATCTTGGATAGAAACCTTTTTGCTAACACTAATAAACACCATATAATTGTATTCTTGGTGTAGTGTTCGGGTTGAGAAGGAAGGCATCCAAGTAATTGGGAAGACAATGGGAAGTGTGTGGCGGTGTGTCAAGATAATGGCCAGATTTCCAATTTATGAATGGTGAGATACATGACTTAGATAAAGATCATTCTGAAAATCAATACAAGGTTGCATTGAATAAATAGGCATTAAGAGTTGTACTCATGTCTAGTAAGTGGCATAGTTGCACTCATACATGATAAAACTGTATATTTAAATACCTTTTCCAAATGAATTTTGTGAGTGCATATATATACGTTTTTGCATAGAAATAATTATACTAGTGGTCGAAATGTTGCTACTCATGATGTTAAGAACATTTCAAGAACTGTTAGACATTGCAACATGAAAGTTGCAAGTGAGGTAGTCACAGGAATAGTGACTATAGAATTTGTTTTGTTTAGAAAATTGAAATAATGAACTTATTGTTATTAATTATGAGTAGACATATGCATAGAATGATGAGTCATTCTATATAATAAATTGTTTTGGTAATTGTGATTGAATTGCTAGGTGCAGACAATTCTAAGATCATTGCATAAGGTGTTGTACATGTTGAATTATGATGTACATAAAATACTGACAATCTGTTGGTGGTATGCAATATATAATCATTGCAGGAAAAAAAATGGTATTTAGCATGGTGCTTGATGAAATACATAAGGAAAACTACATTCTATTATTGCAACAACTGATCTTGATGAGGCTTTTGTTAGAGGACTCTGCTAATCCATTGCCTTGCATATAGTAGGGGGTAGAGTGGATCAGCGCAATTCCGAACTTCTCATGGAATCAGATCAATGGTTCAACTTTGAATGATGCAACATTATATGTGACAATTCTTCTCGGACAACCAAACCTCACTATGATATCCTCCAGGAAATCAATGATTACCTTGTGAGAAACACTCCTTGTGGAAATAACTTCTATCCACTTGACAGTAATCTGAAAGGGCCCTGGAAAAACCATAGGTTTCAATGACAAGGAATTTAGTTGTTGCTTCCCGAAGAATATTTGACATTTAACGCAAGCCTTGAATTTTGCGCAGACATCAACGAATAAAGTAGGTTAGTAGTACCCGACCCCGAGAACTTTGTAGGCTGTGGTTTTCCAGAAATGATGGCCCCCACATAGGATGTCATGGAAATCCAATATAATTTTCTGGGCCTCTTATGGGTCTAAACATATTAGAAGCACACCCAGAGGGTCTTTCCAATACAAGGCTTGATCAATAAGGCAATATCTAATTGCTTTGATATTTAAATCTCTTTCCTTACTCCTTCCCATACCATTAGGGGGCCTTAATTCCTGCAGAAAATATATAATGTCTTTATACCAGACACATTATGCCAATGGGGGGTCATCTTGAGGACTCAACCTATTGATTTTCTAAGCATATGTGGATGAAGTTAACCCCCAAAAATTTACAATCAGATTTAGCCAATAGTTTGGATAAACCTTGGCCTTTAAATAGTTTGGTGGGTTTTATTTCCAGATCAAATTCAAGGATTTTGGAAATCCACTTGCTCCTTTTCCCGTCTATATCAGGTTGAATGAGAATGTCCTTCACTGAGGCTGAAGGGACATACACAATGAACTTTGAATGTAGAATATAGACTCTGAAAGACTTGAGAGCTTTCACCAAGGCATAGGTCTGCTTCTCCATGATGTCATATCTGTAACATCCCTAGTAGAATATATACTTAGGGATTATTAAGTAAAAGATTTATTAGGTAATTAATTTTTCCTAACATGTTAATAACTAAACAAATATTGGTATAATGATATTAATTATTTATTTATTAATTAATTAAAGGTTATAATTTTGATTAATTAATTAATTAAATTAATTACCTATCACATTGAATGAACAGGGTAATAAATTAAAAAAAAAGATTAATAAATTATATTGTTTAAATTAAAAAGGTTACGTATATGGAAGGGATAAGGGGCATTAATAAACGGATAGGGAACATTAATAAATTGGATAAGGGGAATTAAATATGTGGATAAGGGAATGAATGCAGGGATAAGGAAATAAATGAGGAGAAAGGGCGGTGAAGGGAGGATATGAGGGGAGGAGGTTTACGAAGGCAGGATTATCATTCTATGGGGGAATTTTATTTTGGGAGGGTTCTCTTGGATTTGCACAGGAGTTGAGTTCTGTAGTCGAGAAGGATTAGTACAGGGGGCACCGGTTTGCTGGGGGTTTTGGGCACGGGGGATAGGATATCCATATGGTATCCTGGAGCTAGGTAGTTGTCCTAGTTGGTAGGGTGGAAACTCGGTTTTGGGCAGAGTTGGTCCGTGGATTCAAGTTGGGAAAGGCAACAACAGGAAGGTCAACAAGACAAGCGAAAAACAAAGGGTTAGCATCAGACCCAGGTATTTTAAATTACGTATTTGTTTATTCTTCTATGAACTTTGTTATTCGTTGATCAATTTATATGCGTATGTGATGAATTTATAAGAGATTACCAAGTTTCATAAATCAAGTAGAAGTTACTATTTTGTTTGATTAATTATTTGATGTTAAATTAATATGGCCACTACAAATGGTATTAGAGCTCCTCGTTCACAATCTGGAGCCTTAAGGGCCAAGTTCCTAGCTCCAACTCCAGCTACGCCTAACCTTCAAACCAAACACAAAATTTTTAACACAAATATAAAAATAAATGCAATACAAATTGAAAATGTAAAAACAAATTTACCAAAGTAAAACAAGTGAAATATGAATACAACTAGGGTTGTTACAATGAGTACCTGTAGTTCATTACTGAGTGTTAAAAAAAAATAGTCTTAAAAGTACAAAAGCTAAAATCAATGGAATTACAATAAACTCGAGGTTTACTGGACCACACTTTTTACAGCTTTCAGCGACGTGATGAATAACTTAGATCATAGGGGCCCACATATTTCAAAATTCATCCACTAATTAAAACCAAAGACCTAAAGCTCATATTTACAATTTCTTATCATTGGAAGTAAACACATTCACTTCCCCACGATGAATCCATAAGCAATTATTCACCAAGAAAATAAAATTGTATTCTCCATCCATACATATATCAAAAACCAGCCACTTAAACAAAGGAAAATACGTTTTTCACAGTAATCCTTAAGAAGTTTGGGGAATCCAATTTATGATAAGAAAGAACAAATAAGAAACCCCTTCCATTTTAGTCCTAATGCAGAGGAACTAACCAATATCATATTTGAAAGATCAGACAAATGAAGAATCTTCCCTTCTGGAAAAGATATTTTCCATTCTATTCTTAGTATAGAGAGGACTATCCAATAACATATTACAAATGCCAATAGCTACGACGAACTGTACCCAAAGTGAAATGAACAAATGAAAACACGATCATCAAACAACAAAAATTACTGCCGAATTTGCAATTCGATACTTTATTGTCATTGCAGAAGCTCATACTTTTGAACACTTTACAGATGCCCTCCATTTAGTAAGTACAGGACACAATGAAACCCCAAATTGTGACTAGGTGTTTTCTCAAGAAAAGACAACCAACCACTCGAGCCCTAGTAGTCACGTAGACATTCAAGAAAACAAGGAAAAAAAAAAAGTTCAGACAAGAAACTATGAAAAAAATAAAATAGAAAAACCGCTCTTTGTCGAGTTTTTAGAGAAACCAAAGCCCTATTCTGCCAGCAGATCCTCCAAAGGCGAAAGGTAGTATGTAGTGTTGTGTGTGGAAAACATATCTAACTCCATAGGAATCGAACCAGTGCCCACCGGTAGCAAAAACCATTCAACAACCTAAATGACTCTTCGAGGCGAAAGAAACACAAGACCGAACCAAAATTAACACCGTAGAGTAGAATTTCAACATTAAAAATTTTAAAAATGAATGATTAGAAAATAAAAATATATATTGAAGTTGGAAAGAATTAAATATAGTAACCGCAGATCTTTATAGGCGCCTCGAGCTCCAGTAAATTCGGCTGGCAGACAAATATTTCTTTTGAAGCTTGACAGAGCTGTCGTACCTTGGCCTCCGTCACCTGCGCTTGCCTTATTGTTCTAGTTCTTTTTGCATCTAGCAGCCGCCTTATTATATCATCCAATGCATTTCCATCCATCGACATATTTCCTCAATGCTGAAAACCTCACTTTCCCCCCGACACACACGCAGTTCACACCCCACCCCCAGCTCGAAATGTTCGACGGATTATTAAATCAGGTCTCGAGATCGAGTCCTTCCCAGAACCATAATTTCAAAAGAACCTGAGCCATTTCATCTTTAAAGGGCCCATGATAAGTTAGAATTTTCCTCGATTTCTCCACAGAATTAGAGTTTCAAGAACTGGCGTGTTCAGAATAGAGTTGGATGTTAGAAAGGACGTCTACTACATATCTGTGACAGAGTTCTAGAAACTGGTGTATGACTCTGGGTTCGTACTGTTGCACTCCCATTGATTTCAGGATCGTTTTCACTATCTTGGCATCCATGGGAAGCTCTTCTGCATTCCCCATTTTCAAACTTTCGTTCATATGCCACAAGCCTGCAGCTTGAGTGATATCCTCATCCAGTGTCGACCCAAGTGTTGCGTTAACTATGGAATCCAAGTTGGGACAAGTCTCGTTGTAAAATGTCCAGGAGAGCCCATCCACAGGGGTCGGCAGATCGTTTGTATTTATATCAAATGCGTTAGTAGAGATTATTTCCACAGAAACAAATATAAAGACACACATAATGTTGTGTAAACCCATGTAGTTTTTCTTCATCACGCCCTTTTGCAACTATGCTTAGATTTGATACCTGTAATACATATTCACACAAAAATTTAATTGGAATAATTATGGCGTTTGCAATACAATATTACTGGTTTCAACATAAAACCTAAAGCTGATTTCAATAAAACAAAAACTAAATCTTACCAATGCCTTATCGGAGATGCAGGCTGTTCAGACAAAGCTATATGAGAGTTTCTCTTATGGAAGGATTGGAGTAGTATTTATGAGCAAAACCCAATACCAGTGGTCCAGATAAATATTAATTTCGGCATGATTAAAACACAAAAAAAGAAACACACAATGCAGGACATTTCGCCTGAGCTGAAATCAAGTGACCAGAAATACCATATACATGAATAGATAAGTAGTGAACCAAGAACAAAGATCATAGTAATCCCAGTTGGATAAATCAAACAAATTCTTCAGCAATTAGCTCAAATTCAAGGTCTCCAAGAACGACGAAGGGTTCCACCTGAGCTTCCGCGGCTTGAAAACAAAAAAAAAAGTACGCCTTGCAGTGGCAGCACGAGTAGAAAAATCAGGAGCTGATCGACTTGATCGCTAACAACCAGACCAACACCAGCGCCAAGAGCAGAGGAAAGAGGCGAGAGGCCGTAGAGGAAAGAGGAGGAAGTGAGGGAGCGTTAGGGTTTAATGAAGAGCTTAGGTTTTGTTACTGAGAGCTGGAGGCCGGGCACGTGGGCCTCATGCCAGAAGCCCAACCTTAAAGGCTACCAGCGAATGCCACGGATCACATTGAACTCTCACCAAACTGAAAGTAAGTTGTTTTTTTTAGAATAATTATATTATTATATATTTTTTTATATATTAATGTTTAGTTTAATAATTTATTTAAAAGTATTAATACGCCTTTTGAATAATTAAATTATCATTTTTGTTATTAATTTTTAGTTTTAATAATTTATTTAAAAGTATTAATACGCTTGTGTAAATTTAAATTATAATATATATATATATATATATATATATATATATATATATATATAATTATGAGTTTTAATTTAAATAATTTAATAATATAGGGCTAAGTATAAATTTTAGAGGCCCATGGGTTTTGAACCCAAGACCACCCACCAAGCGATGCGCCTTAAGAAGAGTAATAACACCAACGCGCCACACATATCACTTTTACAAATAAATTCGCATATAAATAGTTTAATTATCAATAATAGAAAGATACTAGCTTGAAGAATAATCTATGATTATCCAAGCGTCAGGCTCATGAGACCTTTCACACAATTCGTCGAGCCGAGAGCCAAGTCCCTCCACTCCAGTCCACCAGTCAAAGTCAACGCTAAATCTCAATGCAGCATTCGACAACACCAACACTATGCGCCAGGGAAAAGCTCACGAGTCAAGCACCGGAGGATATTTAGTTGTAAGAGAAAAGTTAAAAGGACTTAGACTAGGACAGGCGGGGAGGAGGCGACATATGCACTAGGTGAGTAAGCATAGGAATTGGCGAGTATGGCGCAAGGCTAGCGTAGCTGCAGAGCAAGGGAACCAATAGTTCTTTTCATAGGGGCGAAGAAATCAAGCTTAGACGCTTAATCCTAACCCTAACCTAGCCAATCCCCTAAAGGAGTAATGTTTGTTTACAGACAAGTAAAGAAAACTTACGCCTAACCTTGTTTCTAGTTTGAGTAGCACCAATTTGAAATGTCCTTTGAAACTCACCCTGACAACTTTGGTTGATACAGGTCAAAGCATACAGGATGGTCAGGACTCGAGGGAGTCGAGGCAGGGGAGTGTCGTCGCAAGCACCGCCAACGCCACCACCACCATTGCCCGAACTAGCTCTCATACTGCGCTCATTGGAAGCCATTAATGAGACTTTAAAGGGGCGACAACCGGCAGGGACTGAAGTGGAACCCCCACCATCTGGAATGGGTAATCCAGAAGCGTCAAGGGATTCAGGGGGAGGACCTCCACCCGAAGACATCACGCGAGAATTGCAGAAGATCAAACTTTTAGAGTTTGCCAGGGGTCACACTAGTGAATGCGCAGAAGCATGGTTGGAAGGCATGACAAGGTGTTTTGCCTTAAGGGACTATGCGTCCAACTCAAAGGCAAAGATCACAATTTTTCAGTTAAGAGACAACACCTTGAACTGGTGGGGTAACCTAGAAAGACCACTGCACCTTACCCTAGACACAGTATCTTGGGAACTTTTCGAGGAGAGGTTCCGAAGGAAATATCTACCAAAATACTACGAGGAACAACAGGTAGGGGCATTTCATGCCTTAGTACAGGGAAACAAAACTGTAGAAGAATATGAGATCAGATTTATGGAACTGGTCAAATATGTTTCGTATATGGATAATGACCAACAATAGGCAGAGCGCTTCGTCTATGGATTGAACCCTAATATAAGAGCTATGGTGCAGATGTGGAAACCATCTTCAGTAGCAGAGGCGGTGGAAAATGCACGTTATGCGGAAGAACACATGAACTTAACCGGGGGTACAAGACCGACATTTCCGCATCGCCCTGTATTCGTAGGAAAGGCCCCTAGGACATTTCCTAGGGGAGGGGGCTCAAGGCCACCACCATATGGTAACAAAGTCGCGCCAAGGATAGTAGCTGCAGGGATTTCAATGGTAGCGAGTGCAACATCTTGTTCATCGCCAACGACATAGACAGGTCCATGACCATCTTAGGGAACAACTAGTAGGGGTAGGGGTTCCAGGGGAAGGAACTCATTTCAGAGACAGTCACATAACAATGCATAGGTTCAATATCGTGTTACCTGTTGGGGGTGCGGAGGACCCCATTACCAGTGTGACTGCCCAGAGTTACAATCAGGGTTCATGCATAGAGAAGGAAAGGCACCGATGGGGAGAGCAAGTAGCAGCCACCAGATTTACGAAGTGGTTAATAATCACCAGGCCGAACATCAATCCACGGTGGTGGAGTCATAAGGTATGCTAAATCATATCAATGCCAAGATTTTGTTTGATTCTAGTGCGACAGATAGTTTCATTTCACCATATTCATTAGAAAAGAGTGGGTTGGCAGCCTATGAGCACGATGAATTTAAACAAGTTGAGATGGCTTCGGGGGAAAAACAAGTGGTAGGACCTAGTGTTGATAATTGTATAGTAGACCTGGGAGTGTGTACTACCAGGTTGAAGGTATACGTCACTACTCTTGGGGCGTATGACCTAATCATTGGAATGGATTGGTTAGCATCTCACCGAGCTTTGGTAGATTGTTTCACAAAGAGGGTGCTTTGTGTCGATGATGAAAGAAGACCAGTAGAGATCCAGGGTGTACAAAGAAAAGTGTCATTACACTTTATATCAACTATGAAGGTTAAGCAATGCTTGAGACAAGGGTGTTGATTGTATGTAGTGGAAGCAGTGAATGAAAGGAAGGGACCCTCATTGGATCAGTACCCGGTATTGTCAGAATTTCAGGATGTTTTTCTGAACGAGTTACCAGGGTTACCTCCTGAGAGGGAGCTTGATTTTACTATTGAGCTAAAACCTGGTGCATAATCGATCTCCAAGACTCTGTATCGGATGACAGCACCAGAACTTTGTGAATTGCAAATGCAGTTGAAAGAGTTACTGGACTTAGGGCTAATAAGGCCCAATGTTTCATCCTGGGGCACGCCGGTAATTTTTGTAAAGAAGAAGGATGGATCCTTACGAATGTGTATAGACTACAGGGACTTGAACTGTGCTACAGTGAAAAATAGGTACCCAATGTCGCGAATAGATGACCTTTTCGATCAGATGAAAGGAGTAGCGGTATTCTCAAAGATCGATTTGCGATCAAGGTATCATCAGTTAATGATTAAGGAAGGTGATATCCCAAAAATTGCCTTTCGAACTCGGTTTGGACATTACGAGTTTGTTGTAGTTCCTTTTGGATTGACCAATGTGCCAATAGTATTCATGAGCCTCATGAACGGCGTACTCCGGAAGTACTTAGACCATTTTGTACAAGTATTTTTAGATGACATCCTCATCTATTCCAAGAATGAAAGAGAACATGAGGAACAACTGCAAATAGTGTTGTCCTGCCTTAGAGAGAAAAAATTGTATGGGAAGCTGTCGAGGTGTTCCTTCTTCCAGAAGGAGATCCACTATTTAGGTCATATCATTTCCGATGAAGGAATCTCTGTGGACCCAAAAAAGGTAAAGGCCATTATGGAGTGGCCAGTGCCGAAAAATGCCCATGAGGTGAGAAGCTTCATGGGGCTAGCAGGTTATTACCGGAGATTTGTGGAAGGATTCTCAAAAATAGTGAAACCCATCACCACTTTGCAATGCAAG
>ML781741.1:393587-435474 GCA_009831015.1 Picea engelmannii | reverse complement strand
GTTGACGCTCCAAGATAGTCTAGCAGAGGAAGGATAGGAATGGAGATGGAAGTAGGTTAGGGAGGAAGGATGAGTAGTAATAGTTGAGAAGGTATGGAGATCTGTCTTGTGGTGGAATTTAATGTTTTCCCTTAAAAAAAAAGGAAATGTGTATATATGAATATTCATTATTACGTAACTAAACCACAATTGTTTAAATAAAATTGTTGAACTAGATAATAGTAATTAAAGGATTTCTCAAGCAATTGATTGGATTGTTGTCTTTTATAAAATACTAGTCTTGCTGACTGAATTGGATGCATACATAAATTACTAAAGGATGATAGTTTTGATTATTAGTACATGCACGAGACTTGTATGTACTAGCTACACATGCATTTCGTGTACATATACACTAGTATGCATGAGTTTTCTTGACTTACTTACTGATCATGTCGGTTAATTGTTATGAATATGTGAACCAAGTTTCTTTTCCTTTGTACCATAAGGCACCTTAACTTCGGGATGAAGTTTCCTGAAGGGTGGGTGTATGTAACAACCCTAGTAGAATATATACTTAGGGATTATTAAGTAAAAGATTTATTAGGCAATTAATTTTTCCTAACATGTTAATAACTAAACAAAGATTGGTCTAATGATATTAATTAAGTATTTATTAATTAATTAAAGGTTATAATTTTGATTAATTAATTAATTAAATTAATTACCTATCACATTGAATGAACAGGGTAATAAATTAAAAAAAAAGATTAATAAATTATATTGTTTAAATAAAAAAGGTTACGTATACGAAAGGGATAAGGGGCATTAATAAACGAACAGGGAACATTAATAAATTAGATAAGGGGAATTAACTATGTGGATAAGGGAATGAATGCAGGGATAAGGAAATAAATGAGGAGAAAGGGAGGTGAAGGGAGGATATGAGGGGAGGAGGTTTACGAAGGCAGGATTATCATTCTACGGGGGAATTTTATTTTGGGAGGGTTCTCTTGGATTTGCACAGGAGTTGAGTTCTGTAGTTGGGAAGGATTAGTACAGGGGGCACCAGTTTGCTGGGGGTTTTGGGCACGGGGGGCCAGGATATCCATATGGTATCCTGGAGCTAGGTAGTTGTCCTAGTTGGCAGGGTGGAAACTCGGTTTTGGGCAGAGTTGGTCCGTGGATTCAAGATGGGCAAGGAATCAGCAGGAAGGTCAACAATACAAACGGAAAACGAAGGGTTAGCATCAGACCCAACTATTTTAAATTACGTATTTGTTTATTCTTCTATGAATTTTGTTATTCGTTGATCAATTTATATGCGTGTGTGATGAATTTATAAGAGATTACCGAGTTTCATAAATCAAGTAGAAGTTACTGTTTTGTTTGATTAATTATTTGATGTTAAATTAATATGGCCACTACAATATCTGATCTCTGCATCCCTTAATGCCCTGCTGAAAAAGGAAATAGGTTGCTCAATCCATTTAGCATTCTTCTACAATAAAACAACTGCCACTGTATCCAAAGAAGCAAAGGAAAAAATCATAAAATCCTTGGAATAATCAGGACTAATTAGCACAGGTGCCTCAGTCAGTGCCTTCTTAATTTGATTGAAGGATTCTCTAGGCTCAATAGTCCATTTCACTTCGTTCCCCTTCCTGAGCATGGTTGTGATATGCTTCACCAATTCAACAAAATTTGAAACAAACCTTCTCAGGAAATTGATTTTACCCAGAAAGGACTGAACTTCTTTCTTGGATTTGGGAAGCGATAAGGCTTGAATAGCTTATACCCTACTGGGATCGATCCTAACTCCTACAAATGATACTACGTGCCCCAGTAATTTTCCTTCCTGCATAGAAAATAATTATTTCTTGGTATTTAGGGAGAGACAAAACCTCCTGCATTTCGAGAAAACCTTTCTTAGATGTTGACGATGTTCTTTATCAGATTTGGAGAATACTGTTATGCCATCCAGATAAATGACCACAAATTTATCCTTTTCTCCAATAAAGGCGATGTCCATGGCTCATTGGAAGGTTGATCTCACGTTCATCAGTCCAAAGGGCATTTTGGCATACATGAACGTGCCCCAAGGAGTGGTGAAGGTTGTCTTTTCTCTATCCTCCAGCAGGACAAAGATCTGATTGTATCCAGAAAATTCATCAATCATGGAGATCCGGGATGCACCTGTCTCCCTCTACAATATATGTTCCATCTTTGACAAGGGGTAATTGTCCTTCTTTGAGCTCCTTTTTAGGTTCTTGAAATCGAAACAGAGTCTGATTTCTCCACTCTTCTTTATCACCGGGACCAGGTTGGCCACCCACTCTGAATATCTCAAAGGTAGGATGATCTCAGCATCCAACAACTTCTTTACCTCTCTCTCCATAATAGGAAACAACATAGGATTAATTTGTCTCAATTTCTGCCTAAATGGTTTGGCCTCCTCTTTCAACGAAATCTTATGTTCGATGATGCCTACATCATATGTTATGAGATGTTCATACGTCCCTGCGAACACATCAACAAATTACTTCAATAACTCAACATATTCAACTCTCTGCTCCTTTGGCAGGCTGTTTGAAAACTTAATGAACTTTGGATTCTCCTCTGTGCCAATGTTGCATTCAGCTACATCAACATCCTCAGTTGGGCCCTTAATCTTTACTGCCACATTGTTCCCACCGAAAAGTCTTTCCAAAGGAACCAGTCCCTTTGGAATGTGATTGCTAGACAGCTGAACAATGTGGTGGTTAGAAATTTTATTCAAAAATACTTTAGGGGGAGGATCACTCTCGGGATCATTATCCCGATCAATGTGTAATGCAGAGAACTCATCAACCGACTCAATAAATATTCTGATCTATAGATCATCCTCAAACACCTTCCAATGCTTGATATTATCAGGTACAAAGGGCCTGCATTTTACTTCAACATCATACTTGAGCTTAGGTGGCAGTGGGATCCTGAATTGGCTTGCCGAGACATCCAGAGAATCGGCCATGGCATTTTCTCCATTGGGAACAAATGAAATGTTGAAAGCCAAGAAAAATCTGTCGATCAGATCCCACACTTCATTCCTATAAGATCTGAGCCAAGGATGTTTGTCCTGATAAGAATTTCTGATCTACTGGACAATCAACTCAGCATCCCCAAACACTGCTATCTCCTCAATTCCTATGTCTTTCGCAACCCATAAACCCAAAACAAGAGACTCATATTCTGCCACATTATTGGTAGATTCAAATTCTAATTTGTATGGCAGAGGAATGATCTCTTGACAATGTGACACAAAGACTATTCCAACACCAACACCTTCTCTAGAAGATGCTCCATCGAAGAACATTTTCCACATAGAGGTACTTAGAGGGGGGTATTTATGCAGGGTAATGGGATTTCTGATCTCAAGAGAAGGTTCAGGGGCGTCGACGAGTTGCAATAAGATGGATCCCAAATCGACATCAAGGGAAAATATAGGATGATTGGTGGGGTCTGCTTCGTCACTAATAATGTAGGCCAACTGAGCTTCTTTGTACAGTCTTCTATGATCCCCTCCGAACATTGGAATGATAGAATACGTGAGGTCCATATGCAAGGTAGCATATGTCTTCCCGGGGCCAATATTTCTCAGGAAAATTTCGACAAGGAAAACCAGTCGACCAAAAGGATAAAGGCAAACAATCAAAGAAAAATATACGTCGGGAGGAGAAATCTATGATCGGGTCTGCAAAATAGGGGAAAAGACAGGAAAAATCATAGACCTAGGACAAAACCACAATTCACAAGAACACGACAAGATTAATCGCTAACATGGCCTTCCTGGGTTTTAATAGTCGAAAGTATTTTTGCGTCATGATGTTATTTTTCACCTCGACATTTGATTTCCACCGCTAAGGGTCACAAATTGAGTGTTCTGTTCTTAAATAGGCCCTGTCTCCTCCTCAGTAATGTGGTAATTGGACGAAGAACATGAGGGTTATACCTTGTGTGCATTGATTAAACTGCCTGACCGAATAAGAGCCTCACCCTTCTTTTGCCTCCCCTGCCATGGATTGTCACATGTCCAAAAATGACTCATATCTCTCTCTGTATGTATACCTTGGCTTCAAAGTTTCACTGTTGCGAGAGGTTTTCTATGTTCCTCCTGTGATGGATATCGAGAAAAACCATTAACCCTCTGGTATGGAGTTTCGTAGGAAGACTCTCAGGCCTATCAAGTTGCTACGGATTATTGTGGTTAATTACTTTGAATGCAGAATCACCATTGGTTGTATGGAAGTCATGTTGGTATGGCATTTTGTCACTGCTTCTGTGATGATAGCGATAAACCTTACAGTTTCAATTACACTTCTAAATTTCACAGTCACCCTCCTCATGTTAAATAACTCAGTATTATTAGTGAAGAAGGTTTTTTCCACATTTCAATTCGATGCGAGGGTATGCGTTGTTTCTACATCTTGTTTGATTGATTGTTTTGTTTTTACAATAGTGGAAAATTGTGGTTTGATATACAGTCACTAGTATTTGCACTTATGATGATTTGGATGATGGCTGGCATTGGGTGTGAATGTTTGGTGTTTTTCACACATGTCACATTCTGTGTATGATGTTTTGCAAAGTAAATAATGGGTATAATAACTATGGTTTTCTTTGGGGCCAAATGACTACTAAATTGGATAACTATGGAAAGTATATCCCCTGCATCTTTATTCTTGTTGGTTGTATAGACATGAGTGTGCACAACATAGTCGATCATGGGTGACTAAATCCAAGAAACATTATATCTTAGCACGATATGTTGAGTTATTTATCGTGGTTGTGTGTTTGTTGTGTCAAGAATAAATGTTGCACCGTAGAGTTGTGTTAGCTGCGCACTGTGTATAATATGGATAGTTGATTTTCACACTCAAGGGAACCCACAAAATTTTTAAGAATGTTTATTATTGCAATCGATCACTTGTCGAAACCATCATGTTGTTGATGAAAATCGTGTTGGATAGGTGGCCTAGCTTTTAAGTCGCATTGAATTGGTTTTCTTTATAGTGGAAGAACTTCATTGCCTGGGCAATTTACTCCTGCATAGCTAGTATCTAAATGGTGGTTGTTGGTTGTATGATTAATTGTCATTTCATGGTAGCATATGTATTCCCCCGGTCTATGTGTTTTTTGTGTCAAGAAGAAATGTTGCACCATAGAGTTGTGTTAGATGCACACTGTGAATAATATGCATAGTTGATTTTCACACTCAGGGGCACCCACAAAAGTTTTAAGCATGTTTATTATTGCAATCAATCACTTGTTGAAACCGACATGTTGTTGATAAAAATTGTGTTGGATAGGTGGCCCATCTTTTAAGTCACGTTGAATTTGTTTTATTTACAGTGGAAGAACTTCATTGCCCGGGAAATTTACTCCTGCATAGCTGGTATCTAAATGGTGGTTGTTGGTTGTATGATTAATTGTCATTTCAGGCGTTGCAATTTGGTATTGATTATTTGAGTTACTGCATATAGATTCAACGAATGTCATTTGCATTAAAATCAGAGGCTCGATTGCACTAATAATGAATTCATTGTTAATTTGAAAACATGACTTTTGGGTATTACTGTGGATTGAGGAAATGCATGGGCAATGGTTGATTTTGAAAGTTTACAGAATGGAAATGAGTACTATTCGAAAATTGTTATTAAATGCAAATATGTGGATGCTTGTTGTTTTATGATGGCATTGTGCTAGATATTTGAGTATTGGACAATAAACTAGTTAAATACATAATAATTGTTATTCAGTCACGATAATTGTTGACTAGTGCATATATCCTTACTATTGAATGTTTTATGGATCACTTGATTAGTCTCATGAATAGTAATCATTATCCTCCCCTCTCATTATCTCATTTTCTGCTTATTACAAACCCTTCACATCTCCCATATTCATTTTTTACCCCCTGTTCTGAGATTGATTACAGTCAAGATAATTTTTGTGTTAGATTGGATGAAAGTGACAAAGTCTTGTGTGGATTGCAATGAGGTTTTATTGGTTGTTTAATAATTGATTATTGTTGTCATTGAGAAGTGACCATGTTTTCTTCCCTTTCATTATATCATATTTTCGCTCATTACAAACCCCTTACATATCCCAGGACCCTGTTTCACCCCCCTGCTCATTGATTAACAGTAAAACAATTTGTATGGATTGGATTGCATGAGTCTGATATTTTCTGAGCCAAATCTATTTCATATTTTTAAGACTTGTCATGCATGGTTATTTAAAAGACTATTTGCTAATTGATCATGCATGCAGGATGTTACACATTATTTTGGTCACCTTGGTGGTGTCTCTACAGTTATGTGTTCAGGCTCTCATAAGGACCTTTTGCCTGAGAAAAGTGACTATTGTCTTCTTCCATAAAACATATTTTTAAGATGAGTTCATAGGCTGACTATGTTGTAGGGTGCGAGAATCTTGATTCTCGCAGGCAACCCTATACCTAGCCTGCGAGGTGTTCGTTGTCTACTCTATAGGTAGGGTGCAAACCTGTTTCAAATCTTAAAAGGAAGAGGAAGTTATGAAGGTTCTAGAAGAGGATCTTCTAGAAAATGAGTTGGCATTCGCATGGTTGGCATCCTACTGACTTCTCAGATTTAGTGGGATCATCCTCATCCCTTTAACCATCTCTCCTTATCCTATATATTGAAGGGTTTCTCAAGGAAGAGGTTAAGCAAGATTGAATAGAGAATTGATGAAATAATAGATTCAGAATTGTGTGAGGAATCCTATTTGAATTGATGCTTGAGGCCTCCATTTTTCCATCAAGCCCTTGTGGATCTTCTTCATGCAAGTTTGGATCAAGTGTGTGTGTTAGAAAAAAGGACCACCGAAAGGAAGCTTGTGACATCAAGGCGATCTGGTTGTTTCTTCTACTTTCATATTAATATAATACAGTGGCATGTCCTTTTCCCATAAAATCACTCTTATTTTATTGCATAATTCCTTGATCATATGCATAGGTCGTCATTGAATATACTTTACTATCTTCACTTTGGTTGGTTTGTGTTGTCTTGGATCTGATCTTGCAAGAGCATCGAAGCAAAGTAAGAACAACAAAGACCTAAGGAAGCTATATAAAGGTATGCCACTCATCCCTCCTTTGGTAGTAAATTCAATGATAGTTTCTTAGGGAAAGCATCATGTCCTGTCTTGTTTTGTTTTAGATCCAGGTGGATCTAGGGAGATCTGTTAGTGTCCGCATATACCGATTTATCCTATAACAAAATTGGTGACTCCACTGGGGATACAACTCATTTTGTAGTTTTTTGTTGGCCATTTTCTCTCAACCTACTTTTTTCATTACCAACCAGTCTCTGAGTCTATAAGAGACCCTTATAGACTCTCTAGACCCATAAGTTCACTCAAAACTTTTGTCCTTTTTCAATTTTTTTCTTGATTACAAACCTTCTCGCACTGTACCTCTCTGTGACCTGCGAGAATCATTGATGTTCTCACCCTAATGTTAAATCCAGTGTGACCTTCTCGCACCTTGCATGTATCTAGACTACGAGAATCCCTAATTCTCGCACTCTATCCCACTTCCAGGCTACAAACTCATTTGCAAAAGTTTTGGATTAGGTCTTCCTATCTTTTTGATGCCCAGATTTGTTTTTTTATTTGGGGAGAACTTATTTTTCCAGTGTTTGACTGTTTCTTGACTTCAAATTTTGCAGTTGATTAGTTTTCGGAGATCGAAAAATCTTCTTACTCTTTTTCCCAATTTTTTCTTCTTGACCTCTTATCAACAAGGGTATAATCTCAGATTCCGTGATCCGAGTGCTTGTTTGATCAAAAGCCTTTGATTGGATTAAAAGTTGGGATTAATTGTCCTTTTAGATTGCTTGCTGTTTGGAAATTTTTTGTTCATGTGCATTTGAAGAGATTTTTTCTTGTCAGTTTGTTATTTTTACCTTCATTGAAAGATCGATTTGGGTGTTGTTGAGTATTTTATTTTCATTGGTTTCTTACTTTTTCTTAGTTCCATCCCCATTTTTGGGTTTATAAAAAAAAAAATTAAAGTATTTTTCTTTTAAGCAATCATTTATTCATAAAATATTGGCGTTAAAGTATTGAAAGAGAACGATTAGTGAATTTACATTGTCAATGATTGTTTGATACTACATTTCAAAAGAGATCATACGTCGTAGTTTGGATTATTTCAGAAAACTTCTCTTTCCCTGTTGTAGATAGAATTCATCGAACGAAAATTTGTATCATTCATTTCTATTTACGCATTGTTGGGTCAGAGTCTTATACAACATTGGTTTCATTTCCGTCTCCCTCTTGCATAACAACAACCTTTAATATTATTTCGCAACTTTAAAATTCAATTAGTAAATTTTCTAGGGCTCTTTTGCACCAACATTAGCTAGGCTAGAGATTTAGAATAGGCAGTGAGACACACTCTGCCACAGACGCCCCCTGCCTCCGCAGGTTCTGCGCGACCTCCTGGTCTAAGGATCGTTCAAAAACCCCTTTGAGCCGAAGTGGCTCCTTCGAGTCCCTATCGGACCCTCAAAATTTCTCAATCCATAGGTCCTTCAACTCTCCCCACGGCCTCTGTATACGTCCGTGGACCTTTTCCCCGAAAACAAAATTTCAGGTCTCGGGACTCCTTGAGTCCTAATGTCGAGAGTCCTTGACTCTTCGATCTCCCAGTCTCTGAAATGTCGATTTTCCAAATTGTCTTCACTCGGGGTTAGTGCCCTGGGCTATACCCTTAGTCCATATGACCACCCCTCATATGACCATAGTCCTCTTGGGGTTCATCGATGCAAAGCGCCCGGCTTCCTGTCCTCAAGACTTCCAAAAAGACGATTTCCGGAATGTCGAAAATACCCGTGTCCCGGCTTCCTCCTCCTTTCGTGATTTCGGGTTTTCCGATGCCGAAATGCTCCGACCTTATGTCTACGGGATCCCCAGAATGTCAAATCCTGAAATATCGATATCAAGTGTGGCGACAACCTCACTCTCCTCTATGTCGCATTTCACGATTTTGGAGTTCTAATTGCTGAAATGCTCGATCTTTTTTCTTCAGAACTCCTGAAGTTCTGAACTCCGAAATGACCATGAATACCTCAGATCTCTGTGACCCGTGCATTTCCTCAACAGCTTTGGGTTTTCACATTTCGGGCTTTCCTGATGCAAGGCTCTTCTTCCTATCCCTGCTCTCTAGACTTTCCAGTATCCGAAATATCGAAGTACCGATACAACGTTTTCACTCCTGGTTGATATCAACGACTATGATCCACTCTCAAATCAATGACCTTGATCCTTTTGGGATCTCCATTCCTAAGAGATCGGATCCTATGTCCTCAGGATTTTCAAAATCCCGATATCTGGTATGCCGAAATCTGGCTCTTTCCCTTGTGACCCAGCAATGCTCCTTCTCCGCCTTCAGGAATTTGCATTTCAGAATTCCGTGACTCTCAGCGCATCAAATCCTCCCTATCCTATCGTACTCCCGGTAGCCGAAATACTGAAGTACCAAAATCCTGAACCCTCCGGTTCTCCTCCTCTAAACAAGATAGATGGGTCAAAGCCTCCCTTGATCCAATGACTCAGATTCTTTCTGGATTCTATGGGTCAAGAGTTTTGAACTCTTACCTCTCGCATTCCTGGTAGCCGAAATACCAAAATGCTTCTTTCAGGAACTTCCCCAATGCCTGGATCACTTTCACGTGTCCTCCGCTTGGACGATCCCGATCCTTTTCGGTCTTCGGGACTCCGCGAACCCAACGACACTGATCCTTTGGTCTTTCGGATCCCTGGTATTTGAAATCCTGGTGAATCCCCGATCTTTCCCACGTGTCCTCCCACATATGGATGACTCTGATTGTCTTTGGGACTTCACCAGTTGCGAAGTCGAAAGACTTCTCCGTTCTTTGCTTCTCAATGTCTGAATCCTCGATATGAAGGATTTCGTGACACATGTCCCTCTTATAGATGGATGAATCAGATGTCTTAGGGACTTTGGGACCCGTGAGTCCTCATCTCCGGTCCTTCATCCTCTGAACCTCTGAATTCTTGAATTCTAAAATCCCGATACCTCTACCCTGTCGAAACTTTTCGGATTCTCTGTTCTGCGTGCGAGGATTAAACCTCGTGCTTCTTTTGATAGATCCGACGGTTATCGGCTATCTGAGCAAGATCCGATAGTCTAGATATTCTCTTCTCCTGTGCACTCTGCTAATGTTATCTGAACATGAAAACTTCAATGGTTTAGATCTTCCCTTCGGCCTGATCTGACGGCAGTTGTGCTCTCCCCTTGAGCTTGCACTTTCTTCCCAAACTTTGGAATATTTTCCAAATTCCAAAGGATTCGAACTTTGCTTTTCCTCTGTGAGCTCTACACCATTGTGTCTCGCCTGCATTCTCAAAGACGTTGTCCCTCCTGATCTTTTGGGATTCTAAACTCTCTAAAGAGTTCCTTGGCCTCTGTGACTTCTGCATCTATGGCTCTGTGCATGAAAGCACTACTCCTCCTGAGTTTCTCTCCTTGAATCCTCAAAGGATTCTTCGACTTCTGCGCTCCTTGCAGAGTCTTTGCATGCACGAAGGTGCTATCTGTTTTGAGCTTTTCCTGTAGCTTTGAACTCTAAGGGATTAACCCTTTTTCCTTCTCCCTCAGATGGATAATCTGATGCCCTCCTGACACTCTCTTGCTCGAGAAACTTCTTGTTGAGTCTGCAGGGTGTTCAACAACCTTGTGAAGATCCTTCCTTGGACTCTTCTTCTATTCCAGAACTCAAAAGAGTTCTTTCCTTCTGTGCTCTATCTACACACTGACTCAATGCCCTCCTGGCAGAGTTTCCCCAGAGTTCTCTCAGTGACTTTGTTTTCTTCTTGAACTCTCAATGGAGTTCCTCCTCAATGCAACCCGTGCATCTACACAATGCCCACCTGGTAGAGTTCTTGCAGAATCCCGCAATGATTATGTCTTCCACTGTGTCTTCCTTTACATAGTCTTTCCTCCAAGGTGTTCAACAACCTTGAGGTCTTCCTCTGAGTCAATGATTTCAGTTGGTGTGCCCTCCTAGCATGTCCTTGTCCAAATTCCGTAGAATTGGAAGTGCTCTCTAGGCACTGACTATCAGAAACCATAGTGTTCTGTCATGCCCTCTTGGCATGAAGCCTCAAAGAACTCCAACCTGAAATCAAACAACTCCACATATAACAAAACCTATTTGTCCCTATAAACGCACATCTACAACATACATTCACAGCATAAATAGAACACACATAGACATTCACACAACACATATAATATGCAGGAAAAACTGCTCTGGTTTGTATTAATATCAAATGCCTCCTTTACAAGGTGTTCCTGAGCTCAGACTTTGACAGGGTCTCGGCTCCTTCTCTTTTCTCTCTTCTCCAACTCTTGCTACCTCTCCTAATTCAAAATAAGATACAAGATCTTTTACATGAGGGGGATCTTCGAGCTCTTCCCTCCAAGCTACCTACTCTATTTAATTACATTGAATTTACATTGAATGGGTTGTCTAGTCTAGATAGAATCTAGATCTTAGCCTTACAACCATTAAAGTCTATCTACATCTGAAGCCTGCGTATAGGCACATCCTTTTGGCTCTAACAACCTTACAAATATTAAATGTGCTTGATTCAAATTCAAAATTTGAATATGAGAGGGTTGCACCTCTCCTCCTCATTGAATGCGGGCGCTAAGTGGCTGGCTGGCTAGCACATGGATGGCTTGGGAGCGATTCTCCTGCATAATACTCCTCTGCTGTGTAAATTCATGAGCTCCTGCTCATGATCTCTCCACCCTGGTTGTTGAAATCCTCCTGGATCCCAAAAAAATCTTTGGAGCTCTCTCTCTGCTCCATCTCTCTGCTGTTGTTGTTGCTGCTCTAGTAGTCTCCCTTCTGCTCAGCTTCCCCCTGTTGGCAGTTTCTTGTGCTGACTTCAACATTAGCTTCCTGATCTCATCGATCACCTCATCTAGTTGTTGCCTTGGCTGGATCTGTTCATGTAGTCTCCTCTACTGCAAATTCTTTCTGCAAATGGGTAGATCACCATGATTTCCCATGCCATCTCTTGTGGCCTTAACTTGCCACCTTGTTGCAGATTTCTCTTCTGCAATCTCATTACTGGGTTGCTTCTCAGCCCCTTCATCTGAAATTTTGACTATCATCTCTCCCTGTGTGGCACTATGTGTCCACTCTGCTGCAGTCTCCTCTGCAGTCCCCTCTTGACTGATATGTTATTCAACCATCATCTCTGACAGTGTTGTTGTTTCCATTCCTCTTGCTGGTATGTCTCCGGCTTCTTCCAACTGTTCTTCAGCCTGGAATTCTCTTTCATCTTCCACTGCATACCTCAGTACTGCAATGTTCATCACCCATTCATCTCCCTGGCTGAAATTTCTGAGAAATTCCTCAAAATGCTCTTCTACCAACATCTACTGATGGCAATCACTCGTTGGCTCTGGATTGTTCAGCCAATCCTCCAGTATTTCCAACTCCATCTCCCATGGAGTGATCAATCTATCTGCCTATTCTTTTTTTGTTGTCAGCTTTAGTGTTGCAGTCTTCTCATCTCCCTGGCTGAAACTGTTGAGCCATTCCTCGAAATTCTCATTTTCCTCTTCTTAGGTAGCCTCTAACATCTGCTCCACTTCTCCTTTGACAATCACATCTAGATGTCCTTCTCTTGTTGTTTCTCCTTCATAGACAACATAAATCCTTGCCTCAACCGGGCTTCCTGGTAGGAATATCCGAATTCCTCCAACCATTAGAAGATTCCTCTGATCCTCCTCCTGGATGGTGCAAGTTTTTAACTTGTCATCATCTTCATTCACATGATCTGCAAAACCACATGAATATCCACTTACCAGCATCCCTTGCTGATATGAACTCACCTCCAAGTTCATGAGACTTTCACATAGCCTCATTTCAGTTCCCATACACACCTAGAAAATTGGGATTTCCCTGCTGCCCTCCTAGAAGTCTATGAGATCCTGTAGTGATCTCGTCTTATTGCCCTCCTGGAAGTATGAAATTCCCTTGTTGTCCTCTTGACAGTCCATGAGATCCCGTAGTGATCTCGTCTCATTTCCATCTTGGCAATTGGGAACTTCTGCTCTGCCCTGTTGGTAGTCCTTGAGATATTCAGTTGATCCCATGTCATCCTCACTACTGAGGGTTCTCCCATCCTCTGGTTCAAACACCTGACCCATCTCCTCTTCTAGTCCATTGAGGTGTTCAACATGCCTCAACCATCCCTTTAACAACCTCTACTATATTTTGACCACCAATGCCCTGAATGGCCATTTTACCTTCATCTTCATGGGCCATTCATATACCCATCTTGACTTAGCATTCTGTTGCATCTGTAGTGCAAGCTCATCCATCCTTGCCCTGATCTCGATAAGTTCTTTATCCCTTGCATCGTTCTCCTTCTGCTGATAGATCTTCTTTCCACCACGTCCATGGCCTTCAGTAGCCATCTTCCTGTTCCTGTCTGCCCTCCTAGAAAACCTGTTGTTGTTACTCTGCAACTCTTAGTGCTTCCAGCTTTCTCATACAACCCTCTGACTGTCTTCCTGATTGCTGCGTACCTACAAACAATCACCACAGAGTTCTAGTACTCTGCCTTCCTTTGCCTGTCTCTGCAAGTTGCCTCTGATGCCAAATTGATGTGTACCAGAGTTTTTCCTTCCTTCTCTCTCTGCCTGAAATATACAAACATAGTCAAGCTTTAATACCAAAAATGACGTAGACGCCCCCTGCCTCCGCAGGTTCTGCGTGACCTCCTGGTCTAAGGATCGTTCAAAAACCCCTCTGAGTCTAAGAGGCTCCTTCGAGTCCCTATCGGACCCTCAAAATTTCTCGATCCACAGGTACTTCAACTCTCCCCACAACCCCTGTATACGTCTGTGGACCTTTTCCCCGAAAATAGAATTTCGGGTCCCGGGACTCCTTGAGTCCTGATGTCGAGAGTCCTTGACTCCTCGATCTCCTGGTCTCCAAAATGCCGATTTGCCGAATTGGCTTCACTTGGGGTTAGTCCCCTAGGCTATACCCTTAGTCCATATGACCACAGTCCTCTTGGGGTTCATCGACGCAAAGAACCTGACTTCCTATTCTAAAGACTTCCGAAAAGTCGATTTTTGAAATGCCGAAAATACTTTTTTCCCGAATTCCTCCTCCTTTCACAATTTAGGGTTTTTCGATGCCGAAATTCTCCAACCTTATGTCTATGGGATCCCTGGAATGTCGAATCCCGAAATCCCGATATCAAGTGTGGCCACAACCTCACTCTCCTCTATGTCGCATTTCGCGATTTTAGAGTTCTAATTGCCGAAATGCTTGATCCTTTGTCTTCGGAACTCCCGAAGTTTCGAACTCCAAAATGACCATGAATACCTCATATCTCCACGACCCATGCTTTTCCTCAGCAGCTTTGGGTTTTTGTGTTTCAGGCTTTCCTGATGCAAGGCTCTTCTTCCTGTCCCTTCTTTTTAGACTTCCCGGTATTCGAAATATTGAAGTACTGATACAACATTTTCACTCCTGGCTGAGATCAAAGGCTATGATCCACTCTCAAATCAACGACCTTGATCCTTTCGGGATCTCTGTTCCTAAGAGACCGGATCCTATGTCCTCAAGATTTCCGAAATCCCGATATCCAGTATGCCGAAATCTAGCTCTTTCCCTCATGACCCGACAATGCTCCTTCTTCACCTTCAGGAATTCGCGTTTCGGAATTCCGCGACTCTTAGTGCATCAAATCTTTCCTGTCCTCTCGTACTCCTGGTAGCCGAAATACCGAAGTACTGAAATCATGAACCCTCTGGTTCTCCTCCTCTAAGAAATATCAACGGCTCAAAGCCTCCCTTGATCCAACGACTCAGATTCTTTCGGGATTCTATGGGTCAAGAGTTTCAAACTCTTACCTCTCGCATTCCCGGTAGCCGAAATACCGAAATGCTTCTTTCGGGAATTTCCCCAATGCATGGATTGCTATCACGTGTCCTTCGCTTGGACGATCCTGATCCTTTTCAGTCTTCGGGACTACGCGAACCCAACGAGATTGATCCTTTGGTCTTTCGGATCCTCGGTATTTGAAATCTCGGTGAATCCCCAATCTTCGCCATGTGTCCTCCCACAAATGGACGGCTCTAATTGTCTTCGAGACTTCGCCAGTTGTGAAGTCAAAATACTTCTCCGTGCTCTGCTTCTCAATGTCTGAATCCTTGATATGAAGGATTTCATGACACGTGTCCCTCTTACAGATGGACGACTCATATGTCTTTAGGACTTCGGGACCCATGAGTCCTCATCTCCGGTCCTTCGTCCTCTGAACCTCCGAATTCCCGAAGTCTGAAATCTCGATACCTCTACCCTATCATAACTTTTTGGATTCTCTGTTCTGTGCGTGGGGATTAAACCTTGTTCTTCTTTCAATAGATCTGACAACTATCGACTGTCTGAGCAAGATCCTACGGTCTAGATCTTCTCTTCTCCTGTGCGCTCTCCTACTGCTATCTGAACGTGAAAAATTCAATGGTCCAAATCTTCCCTTCGGCCTGATCCGATGGCAACTGTGCTCTCCCCTTGAGCTTGTGCTTTCTTCCCAAACTTTGGAATATTTTCCAAATTTCAAAGGCTTTGACCTTTGATTTTACTCTGTGAGCTCTACACCATTGGGTCTCGCTTGCGTTCTCAAAGACGCTATCCCTCCTGATCTTTTGGGATTCTAAACTCTCCAAAGAGTTCCTTGGCCTCTGGGACTTCTGTAGCTATGACTCTGTGCATGAAAGCACTACTCCTCCTGAGCTTCTCTCCTTGAATCCTCAAAGGATTCTTTGACTTCTGTGCTCCTTGCAGAGTCTTTGCACGCATGGAGGGTCTATCTCTTCTGATATTTTCCTGTAGCTTTGACCTCTAAGGGATTAAACCTTTTTCCTTCTCCCTCATATGGAGAATCTGATGCCCTCCTGGCACTCTCTTGCTCAATAAACTTATTGTTGAGTCTACAGGGTGTTCAATAACCCTGTGAAGATCCTTCCCTGGACTCTTCTTCTATTCCATAACTCAAAAGAGTTCTTTCCTTCTATGCTCTATCTGCACACTGACTCAATGCCCTCCTGGCATGTTTTCCCCAGAGTTCTCTCAGTGACTCTATTTTCTTCTTGAACTCTCAATGGAGTTCCTTCTCAATGCAACCCGTGCATCTACACAATGCTCACCTGGTAGAGTTCTTGCAGAATCCCTCAACGATTTTGTCTTCCTCTGTGTCTTCCTCTACACAGTCTTGCCTCCAAGGTGTTCAACAACCTTGAGGTCTTCCTCTGAGTCAATGATTTTAGTTGGTGTGCCCTCCTAGCACGTCCTTGTCCAAATTCTGCAGAATTAGAAGTGCTCTCTAAGCACTGACTATCAGAACCCACAGTGTTATATCACGCCCTCTTGGCATGAAGCCTCAAAGAAATCCAACCTGAAATCAAAGAACTCTACAAATAGAAGAACCAATCTGTCCTTGTAAACACACATCTACAACATACATTCACATCATAAATAGAACACACATAGACATTCACACAACACAGACAATATGCAGGAAAAACTACTCTGGTTTGTATTAATATCAAATGCCTCCTTTACAAGGTGTTCCTGAGCTCAGACTTTGACAGGGTCTCGGATCCTTCTCTCTGCTCTCTTCTCTAACTCTTGCTACTTCTCTGAATTCAAAATAAGATCCAAGATCTTTTACATGAGGGGTTTGTTCAATCTCTTCCCTCCAAGCTGCCTACCCTATTTAATTACATTGAATTTACATTGAATGGGATGTCTAGTCTAGATCGGATCTAGATCTCAACCTTACAACCATTAAAGGCTATCTACATCTAAAGCTTGTGTATAGGCATGAACTTTTGGCTCTAACAACCTTACAAATATTAAATGTGCTTGATTCAAATTCAAAATTTGAATATGAGAGGGTTGTGCCTCTCCTCCTCATTGAATTTGAGCGTTGAGTGGCTGGTTGGCTAGCGCATGGCTGGCTTGGGAACGATGCTCCTGCATCACACTCTCCAAAGCGTAAAACACATAATAGTATCTTGTGATAGGGAGTTTCAAATTCCATTTGCAACATTTTGTCTTGGGAAGCCCTTCTCACACAAGGGTCAAACCTGAGGTCGCATTGAGATTGACAGAGTTACTCACCCTGCTTTGTTGATCTCGGTGTAGATATTGAACGTATTATGGGGGTCGCTTGGAGGTATACCCACAATGATGAGTGGAAGCCTCCCAAGTTGATTTTGGGCTAGATACCTTGCCCTTGCGTGTGGATCAGACTGTCGACTGTTCCCCCAGACATCATTGTTGTTTGTGGTAACTATAGTATCCTATCTTCTTAGCATCCTACACAAGGTGACTGTGGAGGGGTAAGTCTTCACGGTACCTGGAATCGACGTTGGCCAGACTCACTCGGGCTCCTTGGAGGGTATACCCATGATTATGTGTGGGATCTTGCACCAAGGTGTAAGTCCATTAAGCAGGTAGTCAACGTAACTTTTCCACCCTAGCCCAACCCCTTCTTATCTCGATGTCACGACGTTGGATTTCATCACCAATTAGTGATTTCAGAATAGGAAGGTCTTGTTTGCTTGGTTTTGATTCCTAGATTTTACTAGTGCGTGTTGTTTGTTTCCGTAAGTTGGCCATAGAATTTATTTCGTGAGATTTTCTCTCGATCACCATTGACCCTCCATGTTGTTCACGTAGAATGCAAGGAATACCCCCAGAAGATATGGAAGGTTCTCAAACCTTGCCTACCAACTCACAAGAGGGCTCTCCTCAATAGAGTGAAGTCCAAGACATTGCCACTCCATGAATGGAAAGAACTGTCTCTTTAGAACAGTTCTAAATTACAGATTCTTGAGAGGGCTTGCGACTTCCTCCTGACTCTGTGAGACGTATTGTTTGAGTGAATTCATCTGGATATATTGTTGTTGAGTCTTCTGGATTACCAATCGGACCTTTCACAGGCCCTAAAGGTCAAGATCCTTTTTGGACTACTGGCATTTTTAGACGGGATCTCTTTGGCTCAGGAGCAGGCGTTGATATCAATGTCACAACTGAGCTACCCGAAACATCTGATCCATACACAATACCTTTTACTACTGCCTATTATTTCTCTGGTTCATATGCTTAGCTAGCCGACCATATCTTGACTGCCCCCCTTCAAATGGCCCATTATACAATGGTCCCAGATACTACGAATCTTCACACCGAGAATACAGTGGCTAGCCAACACCCCATTAGCACACCACTTTTGCCTAGACTCACCCCAATGCTTCCTCTCGGATATCATGCATTGAATGATTCTATTCTCGTTGCTACACAAATCCCATCCAGGACTCCTGGCATTCCCACTTCTTCTAGGAACCATCTTGTTCCTTGTTTTATTCCAACTCTTCCTCGACCCCCTTCCAGAGGGTCTCTTCCATCCCCTATTGGAGGAACTGACCCTAGTGGCACCATTCATTCTTTCACACCTAATTACCAAATTCCTGTTGGAGGATGTTTTCACCCTGGAGGTCAAATCCCAATTGGGACACAACCTCCGATTGGAGGGAAACCACCACCTACCCCACCCACTGGAAAAAACATACCTACAGACTTGGCCCAGTATTGGAACTATCTTATCCGAAATAATCCTCAATCGACTGGGGGGCAACAACCTCAAACTAACTCTTTCATACCCCCTAGTATAGGCCAACCATATCCAAGTCCGTCCAATTCCATTTGGGGCTTGAACGCTGGACCCAACGTCCCTGTTCAAGGGAACCACCCTCACCAATACAACCCTATAAATTACATGCATCTATACCAACAACCGAATCTACCTGGATCCTCGCATTATATGCAAATTGCTTACGGTCCTACTGGTATACCTACGGGACTTCCTCCCCAAAGTCACCAATACACCCACGTGAATAGACAGTTACCTTTCTTAGCCACCACAAACCTCCCTGATATGTCTAGAATTTTAAATGATCCTATCTGTCACTCTCCTCAGTGGCCCACCATACCGACCAAACTACCTTCTAACATTCCTAATTTCAATGGTAAACCAGGAGAGGACCCGAAAAATCATGTAATGACTTTCCACCTTTGGTGTTCATCCAAATCCTTGATGGATGACTCTATTCGATTACGTATTTTTCAACGAAATCTCACGGGTTCCGCCACGAAGTGGTATATAGAATTGCTGCAGGATTCTTCGCTGACTTTAACACCCTCTCCATCTATTTCCTCACCCACTACCAGTTACTGATCCGATACGAAACGGGAACCAAAATTTTGAGTTCTTTCAAACAAACCAAAGCCACTCATATCTCTGATCACATTCATGAGTGGCGACGACGACGATGTCTCATCAAACTTGAGATTCCTGATCAGTTACTGGCAGAGTGGTTCACGAAATCATTCATGAATGATATTTCTTGTGACATCGCCATGGGTGGAGTTGTCATAAAAGAACAGGTGATCAGTTGTGCTCAATACCTTGACCTTGTTTAATCACATACGGGTACTCTTTACAATTTTCTCCCTGACGCACCTCATCCTTCTACTACTTCTTCTTCAACTACCTTTGCTGCTTCTCATGTGGATGATGGTGTGATTGGAACTTTCCATGCCCAAGCCCACTCCGCACAAGCCTCTACCACCAACCCAAAGTCCGTTTCTTATAATGTTCAACATGATCCGTATCCTACTCCTCTCACCGAAAAGACTTCTGAGGTGAACTCTGTTCAATCTACCCCTGCCAGAAAGAATAAATCCAGAAAAGGGAAGGGTAAGAATAAGGAGGATAAAAATAATCCGCAATCTAAGAAGACAAAAACACAACCTGTTGACGATAAGGATAAGTGCAAACCCCGATACCCTTGTCTTATATGTGGTGATGATCACTACACTAAGGATTGTCCGAGACGAGCCGGGGTTACTAAGTTACTTCAAGGGACCCAAAAACCGTCTACCCAGACCGTGTTGTCACAACCCTTTATTTTTCAACAGCAGGCCCAATTGGTCATTCATGACCAACCTTCCCCCTCCAATACATCCTATGTCTTAATGTGTACAGGTGATTCAAAAAAGAATGACATCACACTTACCACTCGAGCCAAAGATTATTCTTCCTCCAAAGAGAAGGTTGACGAAATACCTCCTTCCTTGGTCCAACCATATCCATCGGCTTCACCTACCAATGGTCCTCTTCATCTCAAATGACCAATCCTCGACACAGTTCTTCACCCTCCCCTAAAGGGTGTTGTTCGAAAGTCTACTTTCAATCCTCATGCACATGCTGCCCAAAACTAGAGTATTGTAGAAGATCTGGCCCAAGCACCATCCGCAATATCAGCGCTCGAAGTCCTTCAGAGTTGTCCCACACAACAGAAGGCACTGTTGAAATCTATTGGTGGAATCGACCCTACCGATACAAATTTAATAGTTTTTGACTTGGAAGATCACATTCCAAGGTTACCCCCTCAACTCGCATTTCAAATACAAGTTATTGTCTCCGATAAGAACATTTGTAGAATAGTTATTGATGAGGGTGCCTCGACGTATGTCATGTCTGTTACTTGCCAGAAAGCCATGGACTCTCCTCCCTTAAATGAATCCCACAACATGCTCAAAGCCATCAATGGCTCTAGTTTTAAGCCTTACGGTGTCCTCCCTTCATTGCCTATTACATTAAAAGGTAAAATGGTCAACGTTGAGGTGGAGGTCTTTGACGCTCCTCTCGATTACAACCTTCTACTTGGCCGTAGCTGGATCAATTCCATGTGTGCAATTGTGACCACTCTTTTCCATGTCATACGTTTCCCACATCAAGGAAAAGTAATTACGATGGACCAATTGGTCTTCTTTAACTCTGATACACGTACCAACAACGTACCTTTCATTGCGAAAACACCCCCTGGATATGAGAATGTCGGTGTGGGTCTTCTTAAAGATTCCACTTTGATGGGTACTTTCCCCATTCCACCACCCAATGTTCCACATCCATTTTGTCGCCTCGATAAACATGATTTCCACCTCGCTTTGAGAAACCCTTGCATCTTATGACCCATGGATAGTACCCAACCCCGGTGGTCATATTCTCTATGGCAACCAAATGCCTTTACGTCCGGTCGAATCTGCTTATCAAGCCATTCAATCAACAATCCCTTCTACCTCCTCTCTTGATGATCTATATCCATATCCTTTCCGTGTCATTTTTCCTATAGATGAGATGATTATGTCTTTTATGTCCATGGAATATACCCCTTGGGACGAAGGACATCATCATTCCATTCTCTTCCTGGAACAAAACACCATTGAGAGTTATCAACATATCTCGACCCCGTCGACCGTTGTCGTCATTTCTTTCGTTCCCAAGTCTACACATGATATGTTATATGAAGGGAACCTAAGTAATATCTCACTCACCATCCCCCTCAGCATGTCCATTAAACCTAGAGTTTTCAAAAATGTGCATATCGGAGCTTCATGTTCCACTGATGAAGTTGTCACCTACAAGTCTCTTTTTCAAGAATTTCTTGACGTCTTTGCATGGAGCTATGAAGAAATGTCGAGTATTGACCCCGACATTGTTGTACATGATATTAACACATACCCGGGTGCTAAACCCGTCTGGAAACGACTTCGTCCGGTCCACCCACGTAAAGCAGCTGCTATCAAGATTGAAGTTGAGAAACTTCTTAAAGATAGCTTTATTTACCCTGTGGCTCTAACTGACTGGGTTTCCAATCTTGTTCCAGTTAACAAAAAACAAGGTACGATTCACGTGTGTGTTGATTATAGGGATATTAACAAAACTTGTCCTAAAGACAACTTTCCCACCCCCTTCGTTGACCAGATTGTCGACGATTTCACCGAGAGTGAAATATTCTCTTTAATGGATGGTTTCTCTAGATATAATCAAATCAATATCGTAATCAGATCACTTTTATTTGTCCTTGGGGAACTTTCACATACCAGAAACTACCCTTTGGTTTAAAGAATGTTGGTGTGAATTTTCAACGCGCTATGCCTTATGCCTTTAATGATATAAGGCACATTGTCCAACCATATCTCGATGACCTACTGCCTCATTCCATGCACTCTGTCGATCATCCCACACACCTCCGATCCATTTTCCTCCGATGTCGGTTCTACCGTATACTCTTAAAACTGCAAAACTGTGTTTTTTGCATAGAATCCGACGAACTTCTGGGCTTTATTGTTTCACGTCAATGGATCATGGTAGATCCTATGACGGTCAAGGCGATTCTCAATCTCCCTCCTCCTTCCTCACTTTGCCAGCTACAAAGTTTGCAAGGGAAGGCAAACTTTCTACATCATTTCATACCAAACTATGTTGAGTTAACTCTTGGCTTTACTCGACTGCTCAAGAAAGGTTCTAAGTTTTTATGGGATACCATTGGCAACAAATCTTTCGACGCTTTAAAACTGACTTTAACTCGTACCCCACTACTCTTCCCACTTGATTACAATCAAGATTATTTCCTGTATATCGCAGCCTCAGACTCTACCATTGCTATGGTTCTAGTCCAGGAGGATGATTCTCATGATGAAAATGTCATTTATTATTTGAGTCAGAGTCTCACGACTACCGGAAACAAGTATTTACATGTTGAAAAACAGGCCTTGGCCGTCATCCAAGTTTTTCAATGTTTCCGACACTATATCCTTTTACGCAAGACTACTGTGATTTCCAACTGCAACCTTCTGCAACACATTCTTACACTCCAATTGCTAGGGGGAAAATACTCCAAATGGATCGTAATACTCCAGGAGTTTGAATTAGAATTTGAATGCGCTAAGTCCAAGAAATACTTGGTGTTTGCCGAATTGATATGCGACCTTCCCTATTCTGAGACAGAAAATGTAGCAGAGGATTCATTACCCGATGAATCCCTTTTTCTGATCAGTTCCAATGACCTTTGGTATGGGAATATCATCATATATCTCCAGACTTAGACTTTCCAGCCCGATTTGTCTAGCACTGACCGCCGTCGCATACGCTACCAATCCCGTCAGTATATTATCCTTGGTGATACTCTTTATCGTCGTGGGATTGACTCTGTTTTTCGACGTTGCCTCACATTTGATGAAGCTGAGAAAGACTTGAATGATTTCCATTCTGGAACATGTGGTGGTCACATGTATGGGTATGCTACTGCCCAGAAGATCTTACGAGATGGGTATTTTTGGCCTTCTTTATTCAATGATTGTATTATTGTTGTCCAAAAATGCCACGCTTTCCAACCCTACAACAACAAAATACGATCACACCCTATATTCTCCGGTGGACCTTTTGTGAAATGGGGTATCGATTTCATAACATGTCACCCTCACTTGGTCGTGGGGAATGGATACATTATTGTAGCCGTATATTATTTTATGAAATGGGCCGAGGCGATGCCGTCATTTGAAAATACCGGAAAGACTGCAACACTATTCATATTCAATCACATCATTTCTCGGTTTGGTGTTCCTCAAGCTATCGTTACTGATCACGGTAGCCACTTTAGAAACTTCATGATGTCAGAACTCACCGAAAAGTTGGGTCTTCTCCATGAAAACTCAACACCCTATTACCCACAGGCCAATGGCCAGGTTGAAGCAATAAACAAAGTCCTCATTACCATGCTTCGATGAATGATAGGGATTCACAAAACGAGTTGGCACACAATGTTGTTTTCATCATTGTGGGCTTACTGAACATCCGTCAAATCTGCTACCGGGTTTTCACCATTCCAGTTAGTCTATGGTCTCGAAGCCATATTATTGTTTGAATGTGAGATATTGTCTCTAAAGCTAGCCATTGAAATTCTCCCGAACACTTATGTTGAAGAAGAACGTCTGTTGTATCTTATGCAACTAGACGAAACCCGTCGTGATGCCACCCTAGTTATAGAAACCCAGAATAAACGCGTCAAAGCCCAATACGATAAGCATGTCAAGCCACACGTTTTATCTAAAGGTGATCTGGTTCTCCTTTATGAACAAGATCGATATTTTCTAGGAGCCGAAAAATTTGAGGCTATGTGGTGAGGCCCTTATATCGTCAGATGGGTGTTGGAAAAAGGAGCCTACGAGTTAGTGGACTATGATGGTATCCCTTTGAGTGAACCCATAAATGGGCTTTACTTAAAGAAGTACTATGATTAGATCATATGTGCATGAGTGCTTGTATTTTATTGTATCATACTTTTTGTGTGTTACTTTAGTGTGCTATTTCGTTATTTGGTTTCTGCCCTCGATCGCTTACCTTGCGTTGTGCTTGGTTTCCAGATGTCAGATTCTTCGTTACGCTACATTGGCTTTGCCGATGGTGCTAGTCGTAGTACTCATAACCTTGCTTTTGCTGCATGGGCAATTTATGCACCTACAAATGAACTTATCAGTCTACGAGGTGTTTGCCTTGGTCGTGCAACCAATAATATCACAGAATATAGCACCATCATCGAGTTGTTGACTAATGCTATTTCACTTGGTATCTTCCGCCTGGTGATATGACTTGATTCGCAGCTAGGAGTGCTACAATTAAGTAATGTCTATGCTATCTGAAGTCCTACTTTATTGTGGGTATATCTACGAATTCACCTCTTGGAACTTCATTTTGATTATATTGAATATCAACAGATTCCTAAATGTCTAAATACATTGACTGATGCTTTAGCTAATTATGTGTTAGACAAATATCTGAGACTTTTATAAAACCAATCACACATCACATGTATTATACAAAACAAAATATGTTGGTAGAATTCGCATATATATATATATATATATATATATATATAAAGATCAAAAGTTTTACAAAAAGTTTTTGTTCAGGACCAAAATATCAAAATATATGAATCCCATGGCTTCTACAAATTAGCATCACAGATGACGCTCAAGGTAACATACAACTGCTCAGGCTACCCTACAGAGCAGTCTACTAAGAGATTCAGAAACACCCACAGTATGGCGTTGATAGCGCCTTGGGATTTCCCCAATAGCGATGTCCTGGACATCCGCAGTCAATCCCTCTAAATTCTGTTCAATTCCCTTGTAGTCCTCAGAATCCCATCTTGCCACTGGAGCCACTTCTCCTCGTCTCTGAATGGGAGACATTCTTGGAGGTCGATACGGCCCCACATCTGTGTCATCAAAAGAAATTTTTGATTAGTCCTTGGATAGACATAAAAACATTTTATATAATAAAATTTGCGAAAACATTAAAAAAGAACAAAATGTGTACTTCTCACCTAAGTCATCCCACTGAGCATCCTCAGGTAGGACCAAATCTGGATCTCCTCAGAAATCCAAACCGACATATGCGTAGTCATCTATCATCAGCATCTAGGGCCTCAACCAGTTAAAAAACGAATCGTTATATTTGATTATAGGCCCTGCTGCGTGCCAAGCCATGAGGTTACACCACCTTAGCATCCTCGGATCCTGTGGGGCCGGTAAACCCCAATCTACCTATAGTCACAACAGTGGGACCCTCTCAAGGAAGAATGACAGCAAAAGTGACCCGTACTTGAACTGCTTTAGGTCACCCCTTCTGCACTTTGTCATTTGCCTCTTCATACTGCGGAGAACTGCGTCCGACTAGTTGAAAACCCGAGGCTCTGTGCACTCTATTTCATATTGGAAATAGCTCTGGAGATCCATGTGCAGATAAGCGCTCCCGACCATGCGTGCAATGATAAACAAGATAGTCCACAAGGTCAAATTTTGGACACCTCAGATGATGACCTTACCATTTCTTCTCTCCGCCTCAGGAACACAATATCGGCGAACATACTCACTCATAGGAAGTTTTCCACCTCTACCTTTGGTCAGATCATCATGGTATCCACGTCGTGACAACCCCGTCAGAAAATAGATATCCTTGATATCTAGTGTCAACGTGTGGACCCCTACATGAAATAACTGTTGATCCACATCCCACATGTGGATCAGGTACTCTAACAACCTGAGTTGGGCTCTCATGCCCGGGATCCTGAAAAATTTTAAGATCCCACATTCCCGAAGGGCAACAACTGTACCCGAATCATTTTTGGTAATGGCATCATCCTCCTCGTGTTCTCTTTCCCTCCATTCCAACATCTTGATGGTCAATACCTACAATAGAGTCATGAGAAGGAAGTTAGCAACTTGTTTTAACCTCTTGCATAAATTTGTATTGAGTAAAAACTTGCATGAAAATCAATTTTTCGGCCCTCGCAGGTGAAGCTTGCACATAGTGCGATATTCTCGTAGGTGAACTGAAGCTCACCTGTGAGAATCTTAGGTTTTCGCAGGTCCTGAATGGTTCACCTGCGAGAATGCTTGAGCGCATTCACCAACCCTAAAATGGACTCAAACACTTAAAATTACCAATACAAATCGATTTTAATCCATGAAAAAGTTGAAGAATCAGGAGATTACCTCGTTGGCCGAAACCATTTGCCAAATGACCGCCTATACCTCTCGCAATCGACCAAAGAAATTTGGAGAAAAAAAGGTGTGTTGGACAAGTTTTTGGCAAAGTAACAATGAAATGGTAAAAAGGGATTTTCACCCATATTTACTCACTTTTTTACTATTTCTTATTGATTTTTTATATTATTTTTATTATTTTGTTTAAAAACCTAATACCCTAATAGCCTTGTGAGTATGGTTTTTCGCAGGTAGGTGACTTAGAAGCCTGAATGACGGTGTACGAGTATTTTTTCCTTTTTTCATCACATGTACGAATACCTTTTTAGGGTTTTGTAAGAAAAACCTCAAGCTCAGTCTTCGTTCGTTCTCGTGATCGAAAATACATGAGAGCACAACCAAGTATACTTTTGTTGTCTTTTCGTACTCATAATGGTAACAGGAAAACAACGAAAATAAGGGAGTATCCTTTAAGCTCTTTTCACGCTCCATAAAAACAAAAATATTGCCAAGCGATCTTGTTCTTTTCACGCTTGTAAAAGTATTTGAAGAAAATGTTCGATGAGCGATAGTTTATCACTTTTTCGGTCTCATTGAACTAATTTACGAAAAAAGAACTGGCAGATTTCTCTTTAAGTGTTTTTCAGACTCTCAAAACATGAAAAACCCCCGAGTTTTCTATCTTTGGACTCGTTAAACAAACATCGAAAGACCCTTAATGGGACCGAACCACTCCTTCCTAGGGTTCGTTAAATATACTCCAAGGGACTCGTCTGAAGGATGAGCTTACATCAACAAGCATATGTTATCCTCCTCAATCTTGTGTAAAACTAAAGAGGTACTCGCCAAAAATGGTGGGGGAAATTTTGGGAAAGGGATATGCCTTCATATTTGTATTAATGGCAGTAAGCGTTGCTCTTGAACATGAAACCCCCTATTCGTCATTTGAATGCGGGTTGGGAAATCCATTTGTCTCTCGTTTGACTAGCTACAAGGTCATATCTTGGGTTGTCTTTGAGTCAATGCTGCCATGACCATTGTCGTGTCGTTCATATGTTCAAGAGAAGTCCAAACAAGCCCTCTGTTGAGTCAGCCATCTGCAGTTGTCCATTCTTCCCATGTTGACCTTCCCTGTGTTTGTTTCAAATCATATTCATACTTTGACTTACCCTCAAAATCTGTTACTTATTTCATGTCATTGATGGGGGATACATCAAGGCCCTCCTGTGACGAGTCTTTTTTCGTCGACTCCAACTCATTATTCGGGAATAAGACTTAGAAATCATTTAGTACCTTAGAACCTGCATGCCTCAATGGCAGGTCTCTTCGCTTTCAACAGTGGATTCACATTATTGGTCCCTGATCGAGAGATTCCACCGAGTGTTTGACTTCAGCTCATTTATTCACATTCGTTCGGATTGTACTTAGGTACCTTGGGATTCATTGACATCAATGTTGATTTCCCTCGCACTTGTTAACAATTTTCATCAATGACCGATAATTGAGTGGTTTCTACCATGTTCGACTTCAACACATGTAATCACATGGCTAGATTCGTACTTTTTAGATGACAGGATTGAAGACCCTGGGTCTCATCTTTTTGGCCCAGGTTTTGCTGGAGTATTTATGATTTTTATTGACACATAGATCCACTTTGTATGTCGCGTGGCTATGTCATAATCTGAGTCTTTTAACACATAGATCCATGGTGTATTCCTAGTGGCTATGTAGAATTTTGATGACACGGATCCACGGTGTATGATTGGTGTCCATGCCCTACATTTATGATTTCATTCATTTGTGGTCTGAGCATGGGAATGACTACCTCATTACTGGTATTATATTCTGCAGATGCTTGATTGTTTACAGGTTTCCGATTAGGTGCGATCCTTGTTTCTGACACAGAGACGCATTTTACAAAGTATTTCGGCTGTCACGAGTTCCATCCTCATACTTTGGGGGGCATTCTGTTACACATTATTTTGGTCACCTTGGTGGTGTCTCTACAGCTATGTTTTCAGGCTCTCATAAGGACCTTTTTCGTGAGAAAAGTGACTATTGTCTTCTTCCATAAAACATATTTTTAAGATGAGTTCGCAGGCTGACTATGTTGTAGGGTGTGAGAATCTTGATTCTCGCAGGCAACATTATACCTAGCTTGCGAGGTGTTCGCTGTCTTCTCTATAGGTAGGGTGTGAGCCCGTTTCAAAGCTTAAAAGGATGAGGAAGTTATGAAGGTTCTAGAAGAGGATATTCTAGAAAATGAATTGGCATTCGCATGGTTGAAATCCTACTGACTTCTCAGATTTAGTGGGATCATCCTCATCCCTTTAACCATCTCTCCTTCTCCTATATAATGAAGGGTTTCTCAAGGAAGATGTTAATCAATATTGAATAGAGAATTGATGAAAGAATAGATTCAGAATTATGTGAGGAATCTTGTTTGAATTGATGCTTGAGGCCTCCATTTGTCCATCAAGCCCTTGTGGATCTTCTTCATGCAAGTTTGGAGCAAGTGTGTGTGTTAGAACAAAGGACCACCGAAAGGAAGCTTGCGACATCAAGGCGATATGGTTGTATCTTCTACTTTCATATTAATATAATACAGTGGCATGTCCTTTTCCCATAAAATCACTCGTATTTTATTGCATAATTCCTTGATCATATGCATAGGTCGTCATTGAATATACTTTACTATCTTCACTTTGGTTGGTTTATGTTGTCTTGGATATGATCTCGCAAGAGCATTGGAGCGAAGTAGGAACAACAAAGACCTAAGGAAGCGATATAAATGTCTATCACTCATCCCTCCTTTGGTAGTAAATTCAATGATAGTTTCTTAGGGAAAGCATCATGTCCTGTCCTGTTTTGTTCTAGATCCAGGTGGATCTAGGGAGATCTGTAGTGTCCGCATATACTGATTTATCCTATAACACAGGATGAGTTTTTTCATTCATGGAAGTCATGGATGAGGTAACAGAGGTAGAAGTAATTATAACTGAGGCCAAAGAAGGCACGGGTTCTCCATATATTTGTATGCTGATTTAGAAGAGCTTGGCCAATTTTTTCATGTGGGATTCTTTAATTGGATTGGGTAGGGAATAGTCCAACCTAGGCCAGAAAGGACTCCCTTCCGATGCCAAAAAGCCCCCGGTATCCCTGTACCTCCTCATGTCTCCTTACAGCCTGAGGTCCCTGAAAATGATGGATGGCAGGAGATTTTCCACCTGACAGTCTCCCAAGATTGTGGCTGGCCCAACTTATCTTTGCCTCCTCCTCCGCTGGTTAACCCCATTATCCAAGCTGCCCCTAACTACTCACTAGTGCAATCCTCCCATGCTATCAAGAGATTGAAGACTGAAGCCCATCATGCAATTGATAAAGGAAAAGCCAGTGTTTCCCCTTCCTCACCCCCCAATGACTCTGACAAATCTGTGTCTTCACGGATGCATTTGAGGGACGATTGTTCCCACGTTATCAGTGAGATTAAGCCAAAAGTCTCTGCACAACCTAAGGTAGATTCATTAAAGTCAAGAGGTGACAACAACAACCAAGGAAAAGTTGCATCAGAGACTAGGAAATATGGATTTTGAGTTTTATGTTATCTATTGTTTTATGACTGTTGACTTCATGGATCTTTGGAAAACATGTTTTATTTTGGATATATGAGTATTATTTTTGAAGATAATTTCAAATTTCATGAGCTAAAATTGCCAAAAGTAAATATGTTGATGGGAGACACAAGGAGCTTTGTTTGCTTAACTAATGGTTATGTTATGATTGATATGATTATTATGAACTAAAGGGAGTCACAAGGGGTCCCACCTACTAGTTATTATTGATTTATGACCCTTATTATGATTATTACCTTTCCCCCTAACTAAAGTTAGTTGAGTCTTTTAATTAACTTAACTAATGAGTTGGTTTAACTACTTTAACCAATTATAACTTGTTAAAAGAAAAGAGGAAGGGAGGGACAAAGGGAGGATAGAAGCACAAGCATGCTAAGGTTTTCTCTTTGAGTTTATGTTGAGATAGTTCGGATTTCATTCATTCATATATTCATCACATCCTTATTATCTTTTGTGATAGCAGGGTCTTATTGTAGACAACAATATTCAGGGTTGAATCACATCATTTAGACACTTTTTCTTTAGAGGTGTTGATCTATCTTTGATAGTCTATGTAGACTTGTTTTTTTGTGAATTAACTTTCATGGCTGATAAAGGATATTGTGTAGAGTTGAGTGGGAAACAATCTGTGGCAAGATGATCGAACTTTTAGAGTTCAATTTTGGTTTTCTGTCAGAGGTCCTTTTGTATGTTCCATCGGGGATTTCTAAGTTTGACTTTGGTCCAAGATTTTTGTATGATATTTTGTAAAGAAATGACTCTTTGGTGAATTGGAATGAAATAAAGGATTGCTTTATGTCTCATCTATCTTGATTATCCTCTTGGTGTATTTACTTATGTTCTTACATTTATTTCAGCAACTGATATATTCAGAAAATTACATAAAAAGTGAATTTCCAACAAGATTTTTTGTTGATAAAAGACTAGCCTAAGCACTTGTAATTAATACTTGTGAGTTAGGATGTTATTTCTGTTGGCTATAAACATAGGGTGATATTCCCGCCTACTTTGCTTTAGCTAAGTAAAGTCTGAAAATGCTTGAGTAAGATCAATTTATATCTTTTCCTCAACATTTATTTGGCGGCCATACTGGGGAGATATTCGATATCTCTCCGGTTAAATTTTATACTTGATTTTCATCGATACATCTTTCTTTTTCTGTTATTGATTGTTTTACTGTTTTGCTAATAATGACTATTCCTACTACAAGGTAGCCCGATATTGAGCCCGGTCTCCAAGACTAGACCAAAATTGATTTGAACCTATTTCATACTATTTTAGACACTACTAGGACTCGTGCTGAGCTTAACCGTTCTTGGGAAACAATTGAACGAGATATCATCATTCAATAACAATTGGAGGCTAGACGTAGGCAGCCTAGAAATCAGTAGTAACCTTTAGTTTCTTCAGTTTTGGCCTTCTTTCATGTCCTTAGATTCTCGTTCTTCTAGAAGAAGAAGAGGCTTACCACCTGAAATCAATCCTATTACTAAAATAGGAAGAAGAAACATTGTGTTGTCTGCCCAAAAAAGTTCTCTAAGGAGAACTTTATTTGATTCATCTAGCTTGTCTTTCTTCCCCTCATCTATCATTCATAAGATGGCATCTAGTGGTGGTTATGGTGGCACTAGAAGTGTTCCATCTTCCCAATATTCATCGTCATCAATGATTGGTAGCTTTTACATCCACCATATCCCTTTCCAATCTATTACAAACCCCACCAAAGTCATTAAAAAGTATGGACTTTTTCAGTTTGAAGAAGATGCCACAACCACACCGTGGCATATGTCCTCTCCTCTTAACTTAGCACCTGGTACTCACCCACTTCCGAAGTTTAAAGAGCACTTGCCTAGATTTTTGGGAGACAAAACTGTCAGTACAAACAAACACTTAGTGACATTTTCTAATACTTGTCATAACATAGGGACTAATGACAATGACACTTGCATGTGCTTGTTCGTCAATTCCTTGGAAGGAAAGGCTGCGACCGATTTATTTGAGCTTCCTCCTAAGATCTTGTCTACTTGGGAGGAATTAATCTATTGGTTCATATCCACTTATGGGAAATCTAAAATCCCAGCCGAGAAGTTAAGGGAATACAATAATGCCACTTACAAATATGGCGAGACCATCAAGTTTTTCAACTTGCGTTTCACCAATTTTTACAACCAGTTCCACGAACTTATCCTCCCTTAGAACCAAGCCTATTTCATGCATTATTACAATGCATTGCATTCTCCCTACCATCATAGGATTGAGGAAAAATCCATTGATACTCTCAGGTCCTCCCTGCACATGTGATCAGAGTATGAGGAACAACTTGAACGAACTAGTCTACCCCAGGGAGAAATAGTTAGACAAACATATATGTCCACTCTCTTACAACTAGTACAAGATATGAACAATCACATGATAGCATTTGAGCGGAAGGGTACTATCTCCCCTCTCACCCTTGGGGATTCATCCTCTTCTGCACCCCCTTTTAGAAATCCAGTTGAAAATAACTTTCAGCCTAAGGCCATCCTGCTTCAGAGTTGGTGTAACTTTTGCGAGGAGCACCACGAAGAAATCACATTTGAGGTAAAGAAGAGTGCCAGAGATAAAATATTTGGTAAAAGAACAGAATCTACTATCATTTTCCTAGACTTTGTAGAGCCAGAGGATGTCATGGTTATTAACACTAGGAGCAAAGCCTATGCTGCCAAGGGTAAATTTGATCCTCCTTGAAGTTCTTTTATCCCTATCTCATCCTCAACTGCTGCCACGTCCTAGGTTCCTAAAATTCCCGAGAGTCCAAGAATCACTCCCTCTCCTCCCTCTTCTAAATACAACATCTTGAATCAATTGACCAACATCAAATAAAATGAAACCCTCCTAGACATGGTTGTCTTCCCAAAACAATAGATGCATCTGAAAAAATTCATGGAAGGAAAAGCTTCCGTTGTAGCCAATCTTTCCTAAGAGGTAAATAAAGAGGATTCTTCTGTAAATAAAGTAGGTGTACATAAATTTAGATACCCTCTAAAATACCCCCCCTTTTATATTTCTGTAAATATCATGGATAAGATTGCCCATTGTTGCCTCATTGACAGTGGTTCAGGCCCAAGTTTCATGTCAAATATTATTATTGAAGAGTTAGGCTTGTCTTGTACAAACGAAAATGCCAGAAGCATGCTCTCCTATAATAGTCTACAAAAAAAAAACATAGGCGATATTAAATATGTAACCTTGGTTTTATGCGCTCATCCTGAGATAAGGACAACCCTCAGCATTCAAGTGATTGATATGCCTGTGAGAAATTATTAAATTATCCTCAGGATATATTAGCAATCCCTAACAGGTGGATACCTCTCACTCAACGAAACACATTTATCCGTTCCTTGGAATGGTAAGAACATTATAGTCCTTAGAGAAGGAAGAATTTCACCCTACATAGGGAGTGTTCCACAATCTAGCGTAAACTATATCGAAGAAGACGTAGGAGTATATTCCATCTTTGTTGAAGAGGATAATATCCCTATGGAAAGAATTGATTTAGGTGATGAATTATGGCATATGCACTTTGATGGTTCACACTCTAATGAAGGTAACGGGGCTGGTATTATCTTGGTTTCCCCTGCAGGAAAGACTCATAATTTTTCATGCAGGTTGGATTTTGCTTGTTCAAACAATGCCGCTGAGTTCAAAGCTTTGTTGTTAGGCATTGATAATTCCCTTAATCTCGGTTGTAGTCTCCTTTCAGTTTTCGGAAATTCTGAGCTTGTTGTGAACCTGATACATAAGACATTCTCTCTTAGAGACAAGCTGGTGGAACAATACTCCCAAACTGTTTGGACACTTGTCTCGAACCTCCTATATTTCAACATCACTCATGTCAGGAAGGAGTTGAATTCAATAGTTGATCGGTTAGCTGTCTTTGCAACCTCTCCTACTCGACAATTCTTGCCTCGCTATCATGATTGTGATTTACAATCTCTACATCATCCATACATTTATGAGAATGAATAATTTTGGAAGGCCATCCCTGAGGATGAGACCATTTGTGCTATCATCCAAGATGAACCTCTTAAGCCCGAGGAAATTATATCCTTGGAAAATAATAGGATTCTTGAGGGCTTGAATCTTCTTGAGAGTTCATTTTCATTGAATGTTGGAGGCAATAAAGAAAAATAGAAGGAAGAGGAGTTACAACACAAGGTGCTTAAAACCATCTCCATGAACATTAGGACACCTGGATCTTCAAAGAATGTTAAAATAAATGTCCAGAGTTTTGATAAAGAAGATATGAGGTATGTCACATTACTTGGTGGATTTAAAAATGGTTTCGCTTGGTTTAACGTGAATCTTCATGGTTTTTATCCAGGTCTTGTGCAACGTACTATGAAACCAACTAGGCGAAAACAAGGACTTGTTAACTATGCACTGAAAGCAAGATTTCGAAGAGAGTTGAAGGATTTCTTAAAGACTGAAATGTTTTTTTTAGTCAACCCTGAATGGGTTTCAAATTGGGAACTTGCTTTGAAGACCAGTGATAATATTAGAACCTGCGTTAGTCTTCAAACTTCCAGACAAGTAATTATGATAAATCCTTTCCCTCCTCTCAGTATGGAAATGTTTCTGGAACATGTTGTAGAGTCACAGTGGGAGCCCTTACTTGACAGTTTGTGTGGTTATAGTAAAATCAAAATAGAAAGGGAAAATAGCCACAAAACCACTCTTATTACTTGTGATACCATGTCTTACAACTGCCTACCTTTTGGCTTATTGGATGCAAGTACCCCCATTAAAAGGCCAATACATGCAACTTTTAATGAATTGTTCAGTCTCCATGCTTATCTTGATGTTTTAATAGTATGCGTCATGGGGATGATAATTACACTAGAGTTTCAGGTGTTGGGTCATTTCCAGATTACTTTGGTCTTAGACACTAACTCATAAGTTTTTAAGGAATTACAAAGAGAATGGTTTTTCTACATCACTAGCAACCCTCGCTTGAAATATTGCGAGGAACCAACATGAAAAGTTCTAATGTTGTTTGTATTTTGCTTTATATTAGTAGCCTAGCTATCCTTTCATTTTTTGTGCTTCTTTTCCTTGCTTCACAGTACTTTGATTTCTTCTTTCCAAGTTAAGTTTTTTTATTCCCCGTCGCACTTCGTGTCTATCTTTTATTGTTGTTGTTTTAATTTATGCTTTTTATTTTTGTTGCAATTTTTGTTTTTATCATCTTTTAGTGTCCGGTCAAGATAGGATGTTGGATCAATCCTGCGATAGTGACACTCCTGCAAAGCATTGTTAGTCAATAACAATCAAGCTCACACAACAGTTATGATGACTCCTCTGAAGGGACCTTGAAATTGTTACATATTTCCACTACTGTCTTACAAGGAATTGGTTATTTCCCGCTTCTTCTTGCCATTTCTTCATCCATTGAGATTTTAAGAGCAAGTCTAAAGTTTTTCCTCCTTAAAGGGTTGAGAGAAGATTATGGTCGAATGATTATGCATATAGTGGTAAAAAACCCCTCATACTTAACACTTTTCATGAATTATTCCCAAATTCCCGGTCATCTTTCCATTAAATCCACTCACTTCCCCCTGTTGCATAATCATCCGAATTATGTCTTCTTGGCCAACTGTTTTGGTCTACGAAACCATGAGTCTTGATTTCTAAATCTGTTAAAAACATATTTCCCCCTGGAGTTGCCAGTTTTTTCACGATTCAAAACGTCAATGAAGTTTCTCCCGCAAAGTGTTGCTAATGCCTATTATTTATAATACTAAATAATACTAGTAGCTGGGACCCCCTTGAACTATTGAAGTCATATTTTCTCATTTTTTAGATGTGCTACACATTTACACGGTTGATGAGATATTGTTGTTGTTGGTGTGAGTTGAGATTTTGAGATGTTGTTCCTTCATGTTACTACAACCTGCTATTTGTTCATGGCATTTGTTCTTATCGCACCTGCACAACAAACATGTTAGTTAAATTATATGAAAGGCAATTAGAGGAAGGAAAAATACTATAACTCATACAAGAAAAGGGGCCTAGTTCTGCAATACTACATGCATGAAAATACTTGTTTATTGTTGTTGAACCCTAGCTAACAAGGAAAGGGATATGAAATTGTGTTGAATTACATTTTTTATATTCACATGGTTGAAATGTTGGTGGTGCATTTGGCAAGGTGATAACGCAATGGTTATGCATTGGTTAATGGAATTGGTAGCCTATATACATATGGTATGAACGTCGGTGGCTCATGGAAGTTAGTGGCTTTGCGATTTTATTTGAGTTATATAGTCTATATGCATGGTGATTACACTATGGTACAGGTTGATGTTGATCGTGCTATTGGTGATGATTCTATACATGATCTCTTAGATTGTATAGTTGACATGCAATATGGTTAAGTTAGAAATGAGACATATGATGTGGATGGCACAATTAGCAAGAAATTGATGTGGATTCCAACGTGGATTTTAAATTAATGGTTTTAATGAAGGGCTTGTTGGCATGTACAAATGAGTTAATGTAATGTGGGTGGAGGTGACGTGAATTTATTGCACGTCACCTTTACCCTTCCCATTGGCCTCCACTCTAGTTGGGATATTGTTTGATCTTGCGGTTGTGTTATGCTCCAGAATTTTAGCAAGGTGAAACCACTTGCCCACCTCTCGCCTTAAGGATTTCGATTAACATGTATGTCCTTTTTTTTCCCCATTCTTGACTTCACTCTAGTTATGAAATGATTATTGGCTTAGGTGTGTGGATTTGTGTCTTTTCCTAAGTGTTGCAACTGTGTGTAATTTTGGTTCTTGAATGAAAAATGGATGGTTCTTCCCGTAATATTTTTGAGTTTGTAGAAGTTATTAGTCTTCTTGGTGATAACTCCCTACTGCTACTAATGGTTCAGTAAGAGGGTTTCTGTTTAAGTCTTGGGTGGAAATTTATTCATGCACTGTCACCATATTCAGTCTCTAGCCTTCCTGGGTTTTAATGGTTGAAATTATTTCTGTGTCACGATGTTATGTTTCACCTCGACATTTGATTTCCACTGCTAAGGGTCACTAACTAAGTGTTATGTTCTTAACTCGGCCATGTATCCTCCTCAGTACTATGGTAATTGGATAAAGAACACGAGGGTTATACCCTACATGCATTGATTAAGATGCGAAGACGAATAAGAGCCTCACCCTTGTTTTTCCCCCCTGCCATGGATTGTCAACTGTCCACAAATGACTCATATCTCTCTCTATATGTATACCCTAGATTCGAAGTTTCACTGTTGCAATAGGTTGTCTCTGTTCCTCCTATGATGGCTACTGAGAAAAACCCTTAACCCTCTGGTTTGGAGTTTCATAGGAAGACTCTTGGGCTTGTCAAGTTGCTATGGATTATTGTGGTTAATTACTTTGAATGCAGAATCATCATTGGTTGTATGGCAGTCATGTTGGTATGGAATTTCATCACTTCTTCTGTGACGATAGCGATAAACCTTATAGTGCCAATTACACTTCTAAAGTTCACAGTCACCCTCCTTATGTAAAATAACTCAGTATTATTAGTGAACACGATTTCTTCCCTATTTTGATTCGATGCGAGGGTATGAGCTATTGTTACAACTTGTTTGATTGATTATTTTGTTTTTACAACAGTGGCAAATTGTGGTTTGATATACAGTCACTGGCATTTTCACTTATGATGATTTGGATGATGGATCACATTGGTTGTGAATGCTTGGTGTTGTTCACACATGTCGTGTTCTGTGTATGGTGTTTTGCAAAGTAAATAATGGGCATAATAACTATGGTTTTCTTTGGGGCTGAATGACTACTGAATTGGATAACTATGGAAAGTATATCCCCTGCATCTTTATTCTTGTTGGTTGTATAGATTTGAGTGTGCACAACATAGTCAATCACGGATGACTAAATCCAAGAAATATTATAGATTAGCATGATATGTTGAGTTATTTATCGTGGTTGTGTGTTTTTTGTGTCAAGAAGAAACGTTGCACTATAGAGTTGTGTTAGTTGTGCACTGTGTATAATATTGATAGTTGATTTTCACACTCAGGGGAACCCAAAAAAGTTTTAAGCATGTTTGTTATTGCAATCGATCACTTGTCGAAACTGACATGTTGTTGATGACATTTATGTTGGATAGGTGGCCCAGCTTTTAAGTCGCGCTGAATTGGTTTTATTTTCAGTGGTAGAACTTCATTGCCTGGGCAATTTACTCTTGCATAGCTGGTATCTAAATGGTGGTTGTTGGTTGTATGATTAATTGTCATTTCAGGCGTTGCAATTTGGTATTGATTATTTGAGTTACTGGATATAGATACAACAAATGTCATTTGTATTAAAATGAGGGGCCCGATTGCAGTAATAATGAATTCATTGTTAATTTGAAAACATGACTCATGGGTATTACTGTGGATTGAGGAAATGCATGGGCAATGGTTGATTTTGAAAGTTTACAGAATGGAAATGAGTACTGTTCGAAAATTGTTATTAAATGAAAATATGTGGATGTTTGTTGTTTTTTGATGGCACTGTGCTAGATATTTGAGTATTGGACAATAAACTAGTTAAATACACAGTAATTGTTTTTCAGTCATGATAATTGTTGACTGATGCATCTATCCTTACTATATAATGTTTTATGGATCACTTGATTAGTCTCATCAATAGTAATCATTATCCTCCCCTCTTATTATCATATTTTCCGCTTATTACAAACCCTTCACATCTCCCATATTCATTTTTCACCCCATGTTCTGAGATTGATTACAGTCAAGGGAATTTATGTGTTAGATTGGATGAAAGTGATAGAGTCTTACATGGATTGCAGTGAGGTTTTATTGGTTTTTTAACAGTTGATTGTTGTTGTCATTGAGCAGTGGCCATGTCTTATTCCCTTTCATTGTATCATATTTTCTCTCATTACAAACCCCTTACATATCTCAGGACCTTGTTTCACCCTCCTGCACATTGATTAACATTATAACAATTTGTATGGATTGGATTGCATGAGTCTAATACGTTCTGAGCCAAATCTATTTCATATGTTTAAGAGTTGTCATGCATGGTTATTTAAAATACTATTTCATCACGCATGCAGGATGAGTTTTTTCAGTCATGGAAGCCATGGCCAAGGTAATAGAGGTAGATGTAATTGGAACCGAGGCCCAAAAAGGCCCAGGTTCTCCATACATTTTGATGTTGATTTAGAAGATCCTGGCCAATTGTTTCATGTGGGATTATTTAATTGGATTGGGCAGGGAATAGTCCAACCTAGGTCGGAAAGGCCTCCCTTCCAAGCCTAGAAAGCCCCCGGTATCCCTGCACCTCCTCATGTCTCCTTACATCCTGAGGTCCCTGAAAATGATGGATGGCAGGAGATTTTCCATCCGACAGTCTCCCAACATCGTGGCTAGCCCAACATGTATTTGCCTCATCCTTCGTTAGTTAAACCCATTGTCCAAGATGCCCCTAACCACTCGCCAGTGCAATCCTCCCTTGCTAGCAAGAGATTGAAGATTGAAGCCCATCATACACTTGATAAAGGAAAAGCCACTGCTGCCCCTTCCTCACCCTCCAATGACTCTGACAAATCTGTGTCTTCAAGGATGAATTTGAGGGACGATTGTTCCCACATTATCAGCATGATTAAGCCAAAAGGTTTTGCATAGCCTAAGGCAGATTCAGGAAAATCAATAGGTGACAACAACAACCAAGGAAAATATACATCACAGACTGGGAAATATGGCTTTGGAGTTTTATGTTATCTATTTTTTTATGACATTTGACTTCATGGATCTTTGGATAACATGTTTTATTTTGGATATATGAGTATTATTTTTGAAGATAATTTCAAATTTCATGAGCTAAAATTGTCAAAAGTAAATATGTTGATGGGAGACACAAGGAGGTGTGTTTTCTTAACTAATGGTTATGTTATGATTGATATGATTATTATTAACTAAGGGGAGTCACAAGGGGTCACACCTACTAGTTATTATTTATTTATGACCCTTATTATGATTATTACCTTTTCCCCTAACTAAAGTTAGTTGAGTCTTTTAATTAACTTAACTAATGAGTTGGTTTAACTACTTTAACCAATTCTAACTTGTTAAAAGCAAAGAGGAAGGGAGGGACAAAGGGAGGATAGAAGCACGAACATGCTAAGGTTTTCTCTTTGAGTTTATGTTGAGATAGTTCATATTTCATTCATTCATATATTCATCACAGCCTAATTCTCTTTTGTGATAGCAGGGTCTTATTGTAGAAACAAATATTCAGGGATGAATCAAATCATTTAGACCCTTGTTCTTCAGAGGTGTTGATATATCTTTGATAGTCTATGTAGACTTGTCTATTTGTGAATTAACTTTCATGACTAATAAAAGATATTTTGTAGATTTGAGTGGGTAACAATCTGTGGAAATCTGATCCAACTTTTAGAGTTCAATTTTGGTTTTCTGTCGGAGGTCCTTTTGTATATTCCATCGGGGATTTATAAGTTTGACTTTGGTCCAAGATTTCTGTATGAGATTTTGTAATGAAATGACTCTTTGGTGAATTGGAATGAAATAAAGGATTTCTTTATGTCTCATATATCTTGATTATCCTCTTGGTGTATTTACTTATGTTCTTACAGTTATTTCAACAACTGATATATTCCAAACATTACGTAAAAAGTGAATTTCCAACAAGATTTTTTGTTGATAAAAGACTAGCCTAAGCACTCGTAATTAATACTTGTGAGTTAGGATGTTATTTTTGTTGGCTATAAACATAGGGTGATATTCTCGTCTACTTTTATTTAGCCAAGTAAAGTCTGAAAATGCTTGAGTAAGATCAATTTATATCTTTTCCTCAACAAAGTACACATAGGAGTTCTATAGACTGAACATCAGAAATGGACAAAGGGAGAAAGATGAAGAAAAGGTTTCCAGATATATAAATGGCATGAGATATGAAATCCAGGATGAGCTCAACATGATGTCAGTAAAGACAGTGGAGGATGCTTATTAGTTTGCACCAAAGGCAGAGGAAACGTTGGCTAGAAAACAATGGCAACGAGGAAGAGGTAAAATCCCAGCCCCAAACAAAGGCAAGGGAGTTATCCATGACAAGGAACATAAGTCTAAGGATGAGACTGAGAAACCACACAGTCACTCGAAAAGAGGAGGAATTTCCTGAGGAAGACAGGGTGGTGGAAGAAGTTATTTTAGAGGAAGAGAAAGAATCATAGGAGGAGAAGTAAGATGCTATGTCTATGGAAAGACAGGACACATGTCTTGGGAATGTCCCGAGAAAAATAAAGAAGGAGGAGGTGAAGCTCACATTTCATAATCACAGAGAAGGGATGTTGAAGAAAACACAGTAGAGGATGGAAGATCCCTGATGTTGAGGAAGGTTCTCTTAAAACCAGAGGTAGAGGTTGAAAAGCTAGTGCAGAGGAATAGTCTCTTCAGAACAACTTGCAAGACTAAAGATAGAGTATGCAAGGTGATAATTGATAGTGGGAGCACTGAAAACTTAGTATCCACATATATGGTGGAGAATTTGGAGCTAGAGACAACTGCACATCCGATGTAAGGTAGCTAGAGAGGTAGTGGGGGGGCCCAGAGGGCCCATAGTGATAATAGTGGAGGTCATTCAATGTAAGGTGGACTAGGTCCACTATATTATTAAATAAGACCCACTATGGTAGTTAGATATAATAAATGTAAGA
>ML781741.1:365434-380053 GCA_009831015.1 Picea engelmannii | reverse complement strand
AAGCTTCAGGAGAAATTCATGCTGCAGCAGTTGGAGGACAAAAGAAGAGGAGGAGCCCAGGATCAGGATCGAGGAACGGTGGCCAGTCTCAGAATTCATTGTAAGTGATTCATTTTGAGACTAATGAAAAAGATTATTTTCCCATCCCAAGTACATGGATCTCATCTATGTTATTTGATTTATGTTTTATTTCTAACCCTCTAGTAGATTAGTAGCATGCATGCGTAGTCTTACCTTGATTGCAAGAAGCTTTGTGGAAGGGGCAGCAGCAGCGAGGAAATAAAAGGCTCAACGGAGGATCTACTTCAATCATCGTTAAAAAGGTGAGTCGATTCTTCCCATGTTTGCATGAGAAAAGGGGTTGAGATTTTGGGTAGAAGGTTAAAAGTTAAGTCTTAAGGGTCATGATCTGCGTACAAGCTCAAAACCCTAGCTTGTTAGTCCATAGGGTAGAATACCCCACAACAATGCCACCTTACCATGGAAGTTTCTCCTTCTAGAAGATTCGAGAAAACACTCGTTTTTCCCACGTGTAAGCATTCTCGCACCCTACTTATAGAGAAACATGAGAACATCTCACAACCCAACTATGGTGCAACCTGTGAGAATCAGGAATTCTCGCACCCTAGCTATAATGCAGCCTGTGAACTTCATTTTTTATAGGGTTTTTACAAAGGAAAATGCAACTTCTTTTCTCAGGAAAAGTTCTTCTCCCTTCTTTCTTCAAGAACTCAGGCCATTGACCCCTCTGAAGACTACAGATAGGTTTACATCATTAACGGTCATAGGGATGATGAAAATAATGTGTAACAATTACCTTGTCCCACAAGAATTTGTCTTGTATAGCAATAACCAAGCTTTACAATTCATATCCAAACAGGAAAAAATGAATCAAAGGCATGGAAAATGGGCCGAGTTTATGTAGAATTTTACTTTTGTCATAAAACATATTGCTAGGAATGCTAACAAAGTTGTTGATGCATTAAGAAGGAGATGTTTGATTCTATAAGAATTTCAGGTGAATACCTTGGGGTTCGAACACCTTAAGGATATGTATTGTGATGATGCAGATTTCAAGGAAGCATATGAAACATGTGCAAATCCTATGCTAAGAGACATAAGCCAGTGGGTAGAGTATATGATTCAAGAAGGATTTTTGTTCAAGGGAAACCAATTGTGCATACCAAAATTCTCAATGAGGGATAACCTTTTGAAGGAAAATAATAGTGGAGGATTGGATGGACATTTCGGCCATGATAAAACATTTTCACAGTTGAGCAGTTTATACTATTGGTCAGGTATGAGAACATAAGTGATAAAGTTTGTGAACAGATGTAGAATCTTCCAACATGCAAAAGGAAAAATATAGAACACTGGATTGTATCAACCATTGCCAATACCAGAGAGGCCTTGGGATGTAATAAGCATGGATTTTGTGTTGGAACTGCCAAGAAAGAAAAGAGGATTTGATTCCATATTTGTGGTGGTGGATAGATTTTCAAATATGGCACACTTTATCCCATGCCAAAAGACCAGTGATGCAACACATGTTTCAAATTTGTTTTTCAAGGAAGTTGTGAGACTTCACGGACTACCCAAAAGCATTGTCTCAGACAGATACACAAAATTTGTTGGTCATTTTTGGAGAACACTGTGGAAGAAGTTGGGGATGGATTTGTCCTTCATCTCAACTTATCACCCTCAGACATATGGACAGGCTGAGGTGGTAAACAAAAGTTTGGGAAACTTATTGAGGAGTCTGGTCACTGAGCATCATAATCAATGGGATCAGATTCTGCCACAAGCAGAGTTTGCATACAATGACTCACCAAACAGGAGCACTAGAAAGAGCCCATTCCAAATATTGTATGGAATGAAACCCAGGGGAGTATCTGAGTTGAGAGACTTGTAATAGAGTGAGATCGAGAGCACTCGAGAAGAATATTTTACTGCATAAATGCATAAAATCCATAGCCAGATCAGAGGATAGTTGCAGAGTTTTAACCAAGAGTACAAGCGCAGAGCTGATCAACATCACACAAAGCTTCAATTTGAAGTAGGAGATCAGGTTTTGGAACATCTTAGGAAATAAAGGTTCCCTAGGGGAACATATAACAAGTTAAAAATGAAGAAGATATGACCATGTAAGATCTTGAGGAAGTTTGATGCAAATGCCTATGAGATTGAGCTACCAGATGATGTGGTCATATCACCCATATTCAATGTTTCATACCTATATCCTTACAGGAAATATGACATAGAGGGATCAAAATATCAAGAGAAGATTCAGTGGGAGAAAAAAATGCATATAGCATAAAATCCACATATGGAGAAGATCGTTGATCAAAGGATTGGAAAAAAGACCAGGAGGAAGACCTATTTCAAATATCTGGTCAAGTGGAAGGGACACCCAATAGAAGATGCCAGTTGGGAAAATGAAGCTGACATCCAAAAGCATATAATTCGATGTAGGAGCTCACGGACAGGAGTCCATGAATTTTTTTCAAGGGGAGTATGATGCAGGAGCATCATTAGTGAGCACGCGACGCAGGACCACTCAATGCCTGGGAATATTTTTGGAATCTCAATGCTGGCAGTTACAACGAATATTTTGAAGCATGCCTGAACTTAGCACTGAGAGATATTTTGAGGCACACCTGAACTCAGCGCCGGAAAATATTCTGAAGCACATTTGAACAATTGTGAGCGAAGTGGGAATTTCCATTCCTGCTCTGGAATACGACTGGAATAAGATAGCCATTAGGTAAGGTTTTGTAGTAGACAAGTAGTCAGGGGGAACCCTAAGAACCCTCAAAGATAAATAGAGGTTTTGTATGCCCAAATGAGACTAGCTGCAAGTTAGTAGGAGATTTTTCTGAATTTTAGTTGTTGTTTTCAGTTGTATCCATTTTAATTTTGAATGAAGATAACATAGGAAAATTGATGCAATGCATGGTGTGGACATTGTTTGCAATTCTCTGTTATTGTGTTTTCATGAATGAATGAATTTAGTTGTGAGTATATGAAATTGTGAATGTTAGAATAAGTTTCATTTGTTTCTCTTCTGTTGAACCAGTACAAGGTGTGCACACAAAACAAAAGGAGTGCGTTGACGGGATCTGTTTCGGTTCTGAAGCTCAGAAGAGATAGCATGAAACTTTCCCTTTGCAAGGAGTGCAAAGTGACTGCTGTAAGAGGTGCACAGTCATCCGCAAGAATTCAAACCTTGTGTAATAACCGGTTGTAAGGTGTGCACCGAGTGAAAGGAGAACATCAGGAGGGCGAGAGAAATTTCTCTTTGAGAAATCCTTCAGATCTAAGTTATCAAAATCCCTAAAATGAAAGGAGTGCGTGGGAAGTCGAAGTCTTCACAAGGCCAAGCTCAGAAGAGATAATACTTTTCATAAGTGTTAACAATATCCAAGATTTGGACTCGTAGGAGGAGCAAAGGTCGAAAACCTTTGAAGGCTTAGAAAATCTTCTAATTCAAAAGAAATTTGAAGCTCAGGAGGAGGAGAAATGGTGGTCGTTGGATAACAACACAAAGGATAAACAATCGTCTAATTCAAGACAAGGTGCATGAGCTTTAATGCTTCACACACACAGGAGAGAGAACCCATCAAGGTTTGAGACTTGAAACTTCCAAAGTATGGAGTTTCAGATTTCTGAAGTGAAATCTCAGTCGTTCGATCATCTGAGATAGACTTGAGCCGTTGGATCGTTCGAAGTGAACATCAGGCATTGGATCAATCAAGCGAATCTGAGTCGTCAGATATTGTGAGCTCAGAAGGAAGCAAGTTTGAAACTTGAGATCCTCGAAGCACAAAGAGTCAGAGAGTCGAAACGAAGATGGATCGTTATATCCATAGGGGTACGTGTTAGTGGGTCATGAGATCTAGAGGAAGGAAGAGGAAATGAATTGAAACACCCGAAGCCCGAAGATCCAAAGAGTTGAGGGTTGTCGATCTATTAGTGGAAACTTGTCAACATATCATCAACTCCGAGAAATTGGAGTACAGAAGAAAGCAGGGTTGATATTTAAAAACCCCGAAGTCCGGAGACCTGCAAAGATCATAGCGGTTGATTGAAGGGGACAAGTGTCAGTAGATCTTCCACTCCGGAAGATTGCTCTGCAAAGGAAACCAAGGTTTGAGATTCGAATAATTACCAAGTCCATAATTTTGAATCGACCACATCCGTCGATCGGGGAGAGGGAGATCTAGACCATTGATTCCCAGGAATAGATCTCAGTCGTCTGCCTAGAAGCACCATCAAGATCGTGAGATTGATGGTCATCTCGCATTGCGGGTACAGGAGTTGCATGGAATTAAAAAAGTGTAGGGTGGGCCGCAATCCATACTGTGGTTTCACCAGGAAGACACGTGGAGGCTCGAGGAGAATTGCAGGCCCAAAATTAGTTTGAATTCAAACTGCTTGTGTCCGTGCCCAAAATCACGTGGTCATCGCCCAAGGTCACATCGGAGGAGGGGCCGAGAGAAAAGGTGCCAACACTCAATACTCTGAGATTTTCGTAGAGTGTGAAAGGGAAGGTTGTGGGTGTCATGAAGCTTGCGTAGGGAGCCGAGGGGACCAATGTTTAACATAGAACGAGGCTAATAAGGTTTTAGAGAGTTACCCGACTCCAGAATCAAAGATCCTGAATGGGAGGTCAAGAAGCCCTTAGGAGAGAATGGGGTATGCACCATACAACAAGTTGTAAGGATAGATTATGATAGTTGTTGGTGCAATTATATGCATAATATATTATCAAACATAAATTATCAACCGGGATTCGTAATCAGTAGAGTTGATGCATTATATGTGCCGATAACAGATAGGTTACTATGTCTGTTTAGTATAGCTTAGATAATAAAACCATTTAGAAACCAACACAATTTTTAAAAATAACAATCTTCACACAATTTGAAAGATGGAAAGAAAAACTCATAAACAAGCAAAATCTCATACTTAGGTGATGGACATGTTCATTGATGGATCATGAAAAGAAAAGATGAAATTTGATTCTATCTCCTGGAAAAACTAAACTAACAAGTGGGATGCTCCATTAAATCTCGTGTATGGTGAAATATGGAGAACCAACTATTCCTATACTACCACACTTTGCAACAAATTCGAATAGTGAAATCAAACAAAATAAAATCAAATCAAAATAACAAATACATGAAATGAAAATATACACTAACAATTTACAATGAGCTTACCAAGCGGGATCATTGGCCCTCGTCGATGCCAACATGGAATATTTTAGATCACCGGATGCTAACTTCTACTAGAGACAAAATCACTGAATTCAAACTTGCATTAATCTCCAACAAGTAGGTTTACAAAACAAGTCTTTTCATGAATCTAATCTACATCATAACAATTCTCTTTTTCTTCCCCCTCTCATGAAGAGAGGGCACTCTCTTTTATACAAGAGATATTTGAAAAGAAGATAAGAATCTCATAATTACATATCCAATTTTCTCTCAACCAATTTCCCATTATTACAAAATATTATCCCTTCAAATCCTCACACATATGTATCATATATCTTGGATAAGATATGACAACCAAATCTCCATGATCTTCTCTTTGGAATATGCTTGAATTATCTCCTCAAATCTTGAAATGGTGGAGGAAGTATTCGAGAAGTCTTTTTGAATTAATCCTTCACATATTCCTACACATGATAAAGCTCACACATTTTTGAGATATATATGAAAACATGTCAATTTTCTAATATTTAATCACAAATTCCCTTTTAATACTAAAATAAATGATTTGGAAAATAATAAGGTTAAACCCATATTTAATTATGAAAATGATATCATGAAAGGTTAATGGGGCGATGAAATGTGAAGAATGATTAAGGCAAAGGTGGATGGAAATACGACATTTCTGAGTCCCAACATACCCCCCAACTGAACTTGTTGCATGTCCGCATGCAACTGTGCATGGATCTTCTCAAGAAATTTTGGCATTTGAATTCTGGCTTTGAGTGATGATAATGAATATTTACAGGATGGGATTTACATGAGTAACAACTGACATTTTCTTATGGTTGGTTCTTGTGTGACAACCATGAATATAGAGAATGTTGGTTCTTCTGTAAACAACATTCTTTTCATTATTTGTTCTCTTGTTGTTATTGTTAGCACTTGGTAAATTTCCTAGAGGTTTAAAACATAAGAAATCTACAAAGGTAACTTTATCCAACCACTTTTGAAGCTGGGATCTAGCCCTTCCAACTTCAGAGAGGGATCTCTCTATATGATTTAGATATGTTTCTAATTTTAGATATTAGGCTAGGTAAAGAGATAGGTCGTTTTGGTTGTCAAAGTGTTTTTCCGAATTGGTTGAGACAGTCTAGACATCCATTGGGATATGGGGTCTGTGTTTTAATAAAAAATGAGATACAAACCAGAAACGCAAAGGGAAAACTTTCACAAGGAGAGATAATATAATCACTGGATATTTTAGTAGCTTAAATGATGATTAGCAGAAAAGATGAGAAAGATAATTTCAACAAAGAAGCAGTTAAGAATTCTTTTATTGAAAATACTAGAAGAAAAACACTAAAATCTTCTGAGTCAGAAACAGGGTATACGAGATAAATTCTGCAACATTCGTTACTCTTAAAGATTAGAATTAGAAAACAATATGATTACAAAGCAAGAATAACATTCAACTTAGATAGAAAACATCACCAGTGAATACACGCAAGAATCCTGTAAAAGTGCCTCCTTTTTATTAATGGACGATCTCTTCAAAAATGTTACAGTCTGATAGCGTCGGGGTGTGAAGATCAACAACCCCCAATACCTCGAAAGGTGAAATATTTATAACTCAAATTACAAATGTTCCTGTCATAAATGACCAGGATGTGCTAAATCTATTTTTAGCCTAACTAATTTAACAAATTTCCTAAATCTAGGAACTGTTTGATGACTTGGTGTAACTGCACGCTAATTTCTGGGTAGACCGTTGATGAAGCCTCGGCATGACCTTATCTGACTGGACAAATGACTAGACCTGGACAACTCATCTTCTAGTCGATCAGATCGCAGAGTTCCTCCCATATGAGATGACTGGGCACACTGACTTTGAGAAGTCTTTGATACACTTCGTCCATTTTTGTGTACTTGGCGAATGTAGGCTTGGTGAGGAAGATGTATCGAATATCGTGTTGGATGTTGATGTCCCACTGGAGGGCGTCAAGGAATTCCTTACCAGTGATGCTCCCTTGAATCCCTACAAACTTCGAACTGTCCTTAGACACATCAGCCAATCTCTTCTTGTAATCTGGGAGTGTCATCAATTTATCATTGATCACCTTCAGACCAGGAAGGCCCTTCTTCTGGAGAGCCTCAATCTTACTGAAGAATGTTTGTACCCCTAGGTCCATGGTCTGAACCTTTTCTTCTAGTTGAAGCATTAATCCTCTCTTGGTCAAAACTCTTTTGACCTCAAGGATGGTCTCTGTTCTGTCCTCGATCTTCAACTCTTCTAGCTCTTCTCTGGTCTTAGAATTGAGGAACTTGATGATATCATTCGCCTGTGTTGGAATCTCCCCCAATTCTACTCTGATCTTCTCGATGGCCTATTTGCTCCTCTGGACCAATTCGTTTTTCTCAAACATGATTTGGATCATTGGCCATATCTCATTCATGGACTTAGTGATGTCTGTCCATACACTCTCTTTAACCTCAACCAATGTCTTTCCTGCCACTATTTGTTTCCGGAGCTGCTCTAGCTCCTGCTTGAGCTGCTTTGTCACCTACTTTTCCTTGGATAGGCTGGTCTGGAAGGAAGATTTGAGTTCCTGCAGGTTCTCAATCTCCTTTTTTAGCCTGCTGATCTCTGTCTCCTGCAGATTCATCTTTTCCATGGACTCATCCAGATCGACTGTCTTCTCCTGAGATGTCGATGGAGTCATGCACGGGACTGCTGTCACTGATGTTGTTCTCACTCATGCAATTAGGATAGCACTCAATGGAATGACTTCCATTGGCTTCAGTTTCTCTTTCTCTTTTAACAGTTTCTCCATCTCAGCTTCCATTTCTCTAAGCTGTTCATTCTGCTCCATGAGCAGCTTTAGCATCTCATCCTTCTCGCCTTCTTTCTCTGCTATCTCCTTCGCCTGCGATTCCTCTGTGGGCGGGAGCTTTAGTTGTTTCCTCAAGGATGCTATATCCGCATTCTTCTTCTTTATCATTTCCTCCACTTCTTTGACGTTCGAAGGGTCATAGCCGATCTTGAGGACCAGCTCCTCCAAAGTTTTGATTCTATTGTCCTTTGCAAAGGATGATATCTTATCCATCTTTAATTGTGTTTGAACATTATTCAAGGACACCTGAAATTTCGACGCAGAAGTAGAAGCATGTGCCAGAGTGTAGAAAACCATTTCCCCTATCTACTTGTGCAGATCCATCTGATCGGCTGGGTGCACGTCCTTCATCTGGAATTCGAAGGTGGCCCTCTTGTAGTCGGTGATCACCTTGGGATATGGCACCTATGCCTGGAGGAAGGCCATGTGCATTCTTCCTTTCTTTGTGTCAAACGCAGATAGCAACCTATGCTGCGCTGTCGAGGTCTGCTTCCAGAACTGAGAGAAAGTACTGCTGGTAAGGGTCTGGTTCTTTTTCTTGATCAGCTCGTACTTCTCGAAAATTCTCAGCTTGGGCCTAGTCTTTCCTGGCTGAGTGTTCAATGGAGAGTCTGAGGATTTATTCGGCAATGCTAGGGTGATGTCCTTATGGAGGCTCGACCCGAAGGGTGGAATAACAAACTTGGTCACTGCGGTAAGCGGGGCCTCTTTTTCCCCGGTCGGGCCAGGGACTGAGGAAGTCTTAGGCCTCTTAGTATGTAGCTGAAATTCCTCGGAAGATACTTCAGTGACCGGAAAAGATAAATCCTGCCTCGGCCTCTTATCTTTTGGGACCTGTGGCGTGGTCATTGGTGGCACAGTGGTCGAGGGAACCTGCTATTCCACTTCTACCAATGTGTTGGGCTCCCACATTGTCTGATTGACAAATTTCTCAATTTCGGGCTTGGACACATGAACATACGGGATGTTCTTATTTTTCACCCTCATCTCTGAGATGATCCCATAAGGATCATAGTGCCATGGGAAGCTCATGAAGAACTTCATTTCTCTCAACATCCTGTCTGCCTCTTCCCTGGCGCCACGACTGTTGCAGATGAAGGAGCCAATCTGCCCCTTGATTCTAAGCTGCTTCTTTTTCTTCAAAGATACAAAATGAATATCATCTGAATTTATAATCTGCCTTATATATTCTAGAGCGAAGACTCTGACAGGAAAATACTTGGGAAACTTATAAGGTGCCAACTCGCACCCGTATACTCTGATCTCGGTATGATTTTGATATAGGTACCAATCCTCGGTCCTTGTGTTGTCCGAGAGGTGCAAGATCCTCTTAACTTCATCGTTTATTTGAGGCTCGGGCCTGCCACCTAGCATGCTTACCACAGGGTGGTAGAACTGATCGGTGAATGCCTTGAAGATGTACTCCATGGAGTTGTGCTTGAGCAAGGAAGTCCATGCTGTGACTGCCTGAGGTTTACCGTCTTCATCCATCTTCTGCATGGAAAAACTAAATTTATCCACCTGGAAAAAGACGAACAAGTAGGCTAGTATTGATGAATATCTGAACATGCCTTCCGTGCCAAAATTCACGAACTGTTCGTGAATATTGTCTGCCAAGAATGTGCTGAAATCAAACTGGGTGGTGGGCTTTTCATCAGTGGAGAAAATGGATAGAAAACCCAGAATGGGCTCATCTACCCACTGGTCGGAATAGTATCCCAACAGAGCGCAAAGGGATGAGATGATCTGGTTTCCCTTAGTAGAGAACATGGAAGATGGATAAGGCGGATTTGTGGAGGGGAATTGAGCGGATGTGGGAAGGAAAAGCTCGAATATTTGAGATATTAGGGGAAAAGTCATCTTCTGGTACAACTTTGTAAGGATTTTGAGGTTGAAGGGAGACGCAGAGTCGGCTCGGGGGATTTGCATCATCTGGTCTATGGCTTTGGGCATGATGAGGAACAGGATCTCTCCAGACGAGGAGATGATGACTCTTTGCTCAGGGATATAATGAGCTTGACATTTGAGAGAAAACTCGGGAAAATGGCGGATCTGAGGGAAAAGGTAGAGGGGTAAATTGGAATCCCAGAGTCCAATTACATCACTCCGGTCCAGGAATACTTCCCTAAGCCATGACTGGAGGTATGAGAAATTGAAATCGCATTTGGTATCAGCGATTAACTAGTCTTTGTCGACCAGTGGGATCCTGTCCAGGTCGACAGGGGGTGGGAGAAAATGATTCTCCTCTCCTTCAGCTGGTTTGGACTTTGGTGTCATTTCTGCAACCGTACCTGCAATAAACACAATGTTAGTGGGGGAGAATGACTATGGATGAGGGCAATGGAATGTAACGGAGGAGTAAGTGGTGAATTTCTCTGGTGCGACGAGTGAATAACGAATGTAAGGTAACTAACGGTGGTTTTATTTAAACTGGGGTTGGTTTGGGCGCGAGAGATAGGTCAGCTGGATAACGGATAGTTATCCAGTAATAAATGGACCACGGGTCATTTGGGGGTGAGATGGCAGGTGACGGTGGCTGAAAGATACAGACGGGTGAGGTGGTGGCTAGGGATTGGAGGTAAAGGTCGTAATAAGGGGCTTGCCATGAGTAAAAAGGGGGAAGGACTGACAGTAGTTATGGGACACGACCGGTCTGGAAAAGGTGGAAGGTGACGTCCAGAGTTGACGGAGGTCTGTCAGATGGAAGATGGTGACGGGACTTCGGGGCAAATAGATTTACGCCACGTATAACAACGGACCCACCAGAGGGGGAAAACCATTCCGGACCCCCCCCATCAGTTAAAAGCAGATCATCCAGGGGGGTCCGAAATCCATTTAGGGTCGTTGATCTACGTGCCTATTTCCTGGCCGCATATCTTAGCGCGCCTTTTATTACTCATTCTGGACCCCCCCCCCCTCCATTAAAGACAAAACGGATGGGGGGGTCCGGAATCCAATATTTTTCGTTTATTTGAGCGCTCGATCTTAAGCCGTCCAGATGAGCACAAGTCTTATCATCGATTCTGGACCCCCCCCGGTTAAAAGCAGAACGGTCGGGGGGGTTCGGAATTCTCTGTCCACCGTAGATCTGGGCACCACGATCAGGACCGTCGATATGTGCAGGGAGCATAAATGGGGAGTGGAGAACACACGCGCTGGGAAAAACTTAGGATAAATGCATTTTATGGGTTTTTTCCCCCAAAATTTTCAAGTAGACACCACCATGGGGCTTCGACCAAACGATCTTCTAAGCATATGAAACATGGTGCAACATTTTCATCAAGCTGGTTTTATTGGAATGAAACGATAAAACAACTAGCCTACATACTAACCTATCTTCCTATGACAATTAACCCAGATTAAACTATTGGGTTAATAATTTACTCTACCTTGGGGCTATCTGACCAAGATTAGACAGTTTGGCTAGATTTATTCACTAATCTAACCTAGACACTTTGGCTAAGATTACACTGTTTAGCCAAATTCATTCACTACCCTATCAACATCAAATTTAAAAATAACTTGGCCATGATTGAAAGGTATGGACCAAGTTACTATTATTTCATGGGGCTTTTATTGGAATTCTTTTATGCCCTCTTTTCTTTCTTTCTATTTTTTTTTTTTTTCAATTTATTTGCAGAATGAAAAATCATTTGTGAAAAAAAACACTAGAGACAGATAATATCTCAGTCACCAGTTGATCCTATAACTTATAGGGTGATAACAACGACTCCACTTGGGGATGGTACTTGCTCTGTGAAGTGACAAGAATCCTGGTTCCTGTCATTCTGAAAATTTTTGCCTAGTAGCCTTCATTGATTTTATTCTCAAAAATTGGAAAAACACTGGTCAGTAGCTTAGGGCCTTCTCTTCGGGCTTCAACCAACTGACCAATGTTCTTCACTCAGAAAATGCAAGTGAAAAATAAAAATAAAAATGGTATGTACAATGGAGAGTGAAAACTCGAATCTCTATTGAGGTGGCACATAATGTTTTAGAATTTTGCCATTCACAGGTCCTCCTGGCAGATCTGTCCCATCAACGTTGTTTAGCAAGAAAGCATTGTTTCTCCTGAAGGCTTGGATCATATATGGTCCTGTCCACAGACTGTCAAAATTCCCATGCTTTCCCTTCTCCTCATTCCTGGCATCCCATCTCAACACCAAATCTCCTAGCTCGAAATCATCTTCCTTGGTTCGTTTGTCAAAGATCTTCTTGATGTTTTCTTGGATTACCTGAGTCTTGTTGAAAACGTCCTCCCTAGTCTGCTGCAAATGGATCATCTGGTTGATCCTTCTCTGTGAGTCATTTGGCTCAGCTTGTACGTATTGAAGCAACTTCATGATAGGGACTCCTAAAGAAGTGGGGAAAACTGCCTCTGTGCCATAGACCAGCTGGTATGGTGACATACCAATTGACCTTTTGGTGGTCAGTCTGTCAGCCCATAATGCAAACACCAACTTGTTGTGCCATGATTTCTTGTTTTCCTGCAATGTTTTCTTGATGATATTTACCAAGGTTTTGTTTGAAGATTTTGCCAGCCCATTCCCTTGAGGGTAGTAGGCTGTGGACTGCCCCAAACCAATGTGATACTAGTTGAAAAAATCTATGAGCTTTCTTGACCGAAAAGTAGCTGCATTATCAGTTATAATATTTCTAGGACATCCAAAGCGAGACAAATATTATTTTCGAGGAATTTGATAATAACAGAGTTAGTGGCTTGCCTTCTTGGTACTGCTTCGATCCATTTGGTAAAATAATCGGTGGCAGTGAGAATCCACCTGTGCTGGCCTGAAGATGGGGGGTGTATTTCTCCAATGAAGTCGAGTCCCCATTGCTGGAAAGGGGCCTCAATTGAGATCGGTTTCAGAGGTAGAGGGAGGAGTTTCCTTTTGCCTTCAAACAGTTGACATTGATGACATGCAATTACCTTTTGATGCACATCGGTGAACAGGGTGGGACAATAGAATCCAGCTCTGAGTATTTTGTTGGCTGTGAACTTCCAGTTCAGATGGCCACCACATTCTCCTGCATGAAACTCTTGTAACACCTTATCATCTTCATCTTTAAATAAACAATTTAACAAAATGCCTCCAGGATCTTTCCAATACAAATTGCCTTCTAGAATACAGAATTTTAAGGCTTTCAACTTTAAAAATCTAGCTTTGGTCTTAGTCAAACCAGGGGGAGCTTGTAGATGTTGCAAAACGAATATAAGGTCTGCGTACCATGGAGAGTTGATAAATACCTCTCTCACGCTTGGAGTCGCCATCTCGCCCTGTTCATCTGCCACATCTAAAAAATTAATGTCAAGAGCATGGAAGTTCGATTCAGCCATTAATTTTGCTAGGCCTTGACCCTTAATTAGTTTTGTAGGCTTAATCTCTATATCATATTCTAAAATAACAGAAATCCATTTGCCTCTTCTTCCATCCGGATTGTCCTGTGTCAAGATGTCCTTTACTACCGCATTCGGAACATATGCTATGGTGTGGGAATGGAGAATGTAGACCCTAAAGTCTTTTATGGATTTCACCAAGGAAAAAGCTTGTTTCTCCATTATCTTGTAATTCAGAGCAGCGTCTCTCAATGCTTTACTGAAGAAAGCTATGGGCTATTCATAACCTTCACTGTTCTTTTGTAGTAATACCACTGCTATAGTATGTTCGGAGGCGAAAGAAAAAATATAGAAATCCTTAGTAAAATCAGGGCTGATTAAGACAGGGGCCTCTGTGAGTGCTCGTTTGACTTGTTCGAAAGACTGTCTGGACTCGGAGTCCCATTTTATTTTTACATCCTTATTTAGCATATTTGTAATGTTTCTGAGGAGCTCTGCCAGATTGGGAATGAATCTTCATAGAAAGTTTATTCTCCCGATAAAAGACTGCAGTTCTTTAAGGTTTCTTGGGTGTTCTAATTTTTGTATGGCCTCAATTCTGCTGGGGTCTATTTTGATTCCATCCTTGGAGATGATGTGTCCTAGAAGTTTTCCTTCCTCTAACCCAAAAAGGCTTTTCTTAGGATTTAAAGAAATACCAAACCTTCTACATTTCTCGAAGACTCGTCTGAGGTGCCGCAGGTGTTCATCATCAGATCGGGAAAACACAGTTACATCACCTAAATAGACGACAATAAACTTACCCGATTCTTCCACGGAGGCAATATCCATCGCCCTCTGGAAAGTGGCTCCTGCGTTCATCAGACCAAAAGGCATTTTCACATACATGAAAGTGCCCCATGGTGTGGTGAAAGCGGTTTTGTCTTGGTCATCCGGGTGAACTAGGACCTGATTGTAACCTGAGAAACCGTCCAACAGAGAAATTCGAATGGATCAGACCACCCTTTGCAGGATGTGGTTCATTTTCGGCAAGGGGTAATTATCCTTCAGGGAGACTTTATTCAGATTTCGGAAATCTATGCAGAGTCTGATTTCCCCAGATTTCTTACGTGTAGGGACCAAATTAGAGACCCATTTGGAAAAACGCAAAGGGACTATGATTTTGGCATCG
>ML781741.1:348006-365225 GCA_009831015.1 Picea engelmannii | reverse complement strand
TCGTTCTCTAAATCTATATTTGTACATTCAAAATCATTTTTACACTGCAGAAAGTCTTCGATTTGATCATCATTACCAAACACTTTCCAGTACCTGATATTGTCGGGAACGGTTGGTCTGCATTTCACCTCAACAGTGTATGGGCGAGTCGAGCGGAAAGGAATCTTACATGTGGCTGCTGACGTAGCCAATCCGTCTGCCATAATTTTTTGTCCCCTCGGCATTACCTGCAAGTCAACTTCAATGAAACATCTAAGGGCATCTAGAACAACATTCCTATAATCTCTAAGATGTGGGTGTTTCGCAGCGTACTCACCTTTGATTTGCTTGATGATCAATTCATAATCACCTCTTACCATAATCTGTTTAGCACCAACTCTTTTCAAAAGCTTCAGACTGAGCATCAAGGCTTCATACTCAGAAACATTATTAGTGCATTGGAAATTTAATTTGTAAGAATGGTTTTCTGAATACCTGTTTCTATGATTATGCAACCAGACTCCTGCTCCAGCTCCTTCTTTGCTCACCTCTCCATCAAAATCCATGCTCCAGAAATCAGCGGGTAACTCTTCAGTTATCACGTTCTTCATTCTTGCTACCTCAATGATTTCTTGGCCTTCATCCTGACTGGATGTATCTTCTGCCATCCAAGTGTCTTTCTCTCCTGTGTCACCATCGTTGTACAAGATAAAAGAATCCAAGTCAGAATGCGTAGAGTAAAGAGGATAGTTGTGCGGCTTTTCTTGGCTACTGACCATGTACTTCATCAATGTTTCTCTGTATAGCCTTCTTTGTTTCCTGAAAACTGGGATAGTGGCATAAGACATATCTAGTTGCAGGGTACCTCTCAACTTATCCCCCTAGGACCGGGAAAGAAACATTCCATACTTCGGAGGGATGTCTGTGACTACCACGTCCATGACCATGCTCTTTGCAGGAATCTGAACCAGGGTGATACATAGGTCATTAATCAAACCAATACATATAACTTTACTGGAGTCAAATGAGTGTAAATCCTTGTAAGGTCTGGTGACCTCTAGTCCCAGTTTCTCCATTACTGCTTTGGGCATCATATTGTGGGAAGCACCCAAATCCAGCATAGCATTATGCAAGATCAGGTCATGTACGTTTAGACTGATGTAAAAAGGAGCGACCTCACCAGTATCATCTCGACCATCTACTTCAGGTCCGAACAAAAGCTCGGGTTGATCATCAGTAAGGTTCACAGTGTCTGAATGATTTGTTGATCCAATGGTTAAGGCCTTCTTGCCTATGTCAGGTTCAATGGTCAGTGATTTAATAACCTGTGAACGATAAATGTATTTGTTCATAAACTCAGAAGGTGGGATGGGAATTTTTACTTTTCCCAATTCCCCCTCAAGGCTGAAAGGTGTGGGAGCTCTACCCTGGCTCATCAATTCTGGTTTGTCCACCATATTCTTCTGTTCCGGAGTACTTGGTGGATTAATAGGTGAAACCTCAGGCTGAGACGACCTTTTCAGAATAGAAAGGTTTTTCTTCACGGAAGCTTTGGCAGTGCTCTTTTCAGGAATCTTCTCGGCAGCTGGCTCAGAGGCCTTCTTGGTTTTGACTACTTTCTTTGTTTCGACTGTCTTTTTTGGGTAACTACCTTCTGTCTTTTTACTCCGTAGATTATACTGTCGGTGTACCTCCAAAATGGCATTTTCGAATGCCTGCTATTCTACATCTTCAGCTTCTTCACTTACTTTTGTTTGATTGAGAGTAAAAAGTTCTTGCTCTTCTTGGGTAAGGAAAATAGCTTCGTTGTCGTGAATTCCCATGAGATTTATGTGAGTATCCTCCAGTTCTTTGATTACTTCCTCCCCTTCATCAACATAGTTTTCTTGCAGGGGAGGTCTGATCTACTGATCTGGACCCCTCTGCTCTCTTTGATCCCTAGGATCTCTCTGTCTGATTTGAGGAGGGTTTCTCCTAAAGTTAGGGTTCTGAACCTGAGGAGCTGTTGGATTTTCTCTCAGAGGATTTCAATCTGACACAGTAAGTCTTTCCATCATTCTTTCCACTGCTCTGGCCAAAGAATCCAATTTGGAATCTGAGGTCGACGTGGAAGGTTCTTCTTTAATTGTGACTCTCCTCTCTGACCTCTGACGTGCCCTTTTTGCCAACAAATTGGCCTCCACAATTATAACACTTTTCTGCATGTCTTCCAGGGTGGTAGAATTTCTTTCCCTTAGTTGGTATGACATATCAACGTCAAAACCATTAGGGAATTTAATCAATGCCAAACCCTATGGAGGTTTGATTTTGTCCGGAATGGCATTGTATAGGTTATTGAAATGGGTGCAGTAATCTTGTACTGTCTCACCTTGATTCCTTCTAATATTTTCGTATTCTGACAAAATTTGTAGAGGGTTTTTCTTTACCTCCCATCTGTCCAGAAAACTCCTTTGGAATGCGGTAAGGTCAAGGACTGAGGTGGCGCACAACCCTTTGTACCATTTTTTAGCGTCACCTATCAAAATTTGGGCAAACAATCTCATTTGAACGTCAGCTTCATCTACTTCATGTAGATCATAATAATCATTCATTTTATCTACATGTTGTTGTGCACTCAAAGACCCTGTTGCATCGAATTGTGGAAGTCTTGTTTGATAGTCTTGGGGCATGGAATGTAGAGGTGCAGCCAACACCAAGGGAGCATATCAAGTTGCCATGATGGGTGGAGGAGGTGGAACGACAACCTGGATGATCGGCGAGGTAGCGACTGAAGATGAGGACGAGGAGGGACTGGATAGCACGGAGGGAGTGATTTGCGGTTTCGCAGTGGGAGACAGAACTTCAGGGGTTCGGGGTTGTAAAACAGTTGGGTTGAAAATGATTCCAATCACAAAACTATCAGACCGTGTCCTAATCGGGCTTTGATGTGGAAAGGTATCAGGGTCAGGGTTTTGAAAGGTAACAGGTTGCCCTGAAAAGGAAAGGGACTTATGAAAGGAAGTATGACTCACCGAGCCTTCAGCTATGTCCGTTTTCCTGAGTAATTGTTCGGGGTTATCTGTCACTATCGCAGGTTATGGGTCTAGATGAGATCGAGTATAAACTCTCTTGGGAGCCAGAATTCTTTTTGGTTTTTTATATATATACTTTTTAATTTTGTGATTCCGAAAATAATATATACCAAAGTTTAATCAACCTCTAAACATTACTTTCTTCTCAAATTTGCAATATTCCAGGAACAAACTTTCTTTTTAGGGAAAAGAAAATGTGAAATTATCAATTTTTAGTTCTTCCTCAGTATGGTTGCCACTATGTTAGCACTTGGTAAATTTCCTAGAGGTTGAAAACAGAAGAAATCTACAAAGGTAACTTTATCCAACCACTTTTGAAGCTGGGATCTAGCCCTTCCAACTTCAGAGAGGGATCTCTCTATATGATTTAGCTATGTTTCTAATTTTAGATATTAGGCTAGGTAAAGAGATAGGTCCTTTTTGTTGTCAAAGTGTTTTTCCGAATTGGTTGAGACAATCTACACATCCATTGGGCTATGGGGTCTGTGTTTTAATAAAAAATGAGATACAAACCAACAATGCAAAGGGAAAACTTTCATAGGGAGAGATAATATAATCACTGGATCTTTTAGTAGCTTAAATGATGATTAGCAGAAAAGATGAGAAAAATAATTTCAACAAAGAAGCAGTTAAGAATTCCTTTATTGAAAATGCCAGAAGAAAAACACTAAAATCTTCCGAGTAAAAAATAGGGTATATGAGATAAATCCTGCAACATTCATTACTCTTAAAGATTAGAATTAGAAAACAAGATGATTACAAAGCAAGAATAACATTCAACTTAGATAGAAAACATCACCAGTGAATACACGCAAGAATCCTGTAAAAGTGCCTCCTTTTTATTAATGGACGATCTCTTCAAAAATGTTATAGTCTGATAGCGTCGGTGTGTGAATATCAATAACCCCCAATACCTCGAAAGGTGAAATATTTATAACTCAAATTACAAATGTTCCTGTCATAAATGACCAGGACGTGCTAAATCTATTTTTAGCCTAACTAATTTAACAAATTTCCTAAATCTAGGAACTGCTTGATGACTTGGTGTAACTACACGCTGATTTCTCGGTAGACCGTTGATGAAGCCTCTGCACGAACTTATCTGACTGGACAAATGACTGGACCTGGACAACTCATCTGCTAATCGATCAGATCGTAGAGTTCCTCCCATCTGAGATGACTGAGCACACTGTCTTTGAGAAGTCTTCGATACACTTCGTCCATTTCTGTGTACTTGGTGAATGTAGGCTTGGTGAGGAAGATGTATCGAATCTCGTGTTGGATGTTGATGTCCCACTGGAGGGCATCAAGGAATGACTTACCAGTGATGCTCCCTTGAATCCCTGCAAACTTCGAATTGTCCTTAGACACATCAGCCAATCTCTTCTTGTAATATGGGAGTGTCATCAATTTATCATTGATCACCTTCAGACCAGGAAGGCCCTTCTTCTGGAGAGCCTCAATCTTACTGAAGAATATTTGTACCCCCAGGTCCATGGTCTGAACCTTTTCTTCCAGTTGAAGCATTAATCCTCTCTTGGTCAAAACTCTTTTGACCTCAAGGATGGTCTCTGTTCTGTTCTCGATCTTCAACTCTTCTAGCTCTTCTCTGGTCTTAGAATTGAGGAACTTGATGATATCATTCGCCTGTGTTGGCATCTCCCCCAATTCTACTATGATCTTCTCGATGGCCTGTTTTCTCCTCTGGACCAATTCGTTTTTCTCAAACATCATCTGGATCATTGGCCATATCTCATTCATGGACTTAGTGATGTATGTCCATACACTCTCTTTAACCTCGGCCAATGTCTTTCCTGCCATTGTTTGTTTCCGGAGCTGATGTAGCTCCTGCTTGAGCTGCTCTGTCACTTTCTTTTCCTTGGATAGGCTGGTCTGGAAGGAAGATTTGAGTTCCTACAGGTTCTCAATCTCCTTTTTAAGCCTGCTAATCTCTGTCTCCTGCAGGTTCATCTTTTCCATGGACTCAGCCAGATCGGCTGTCTTCTCCTGAGATGTCGATGGAGTCGTGGATGGGACTGTTGTCACTGATGCTGTGCTCACTCCTACAATTGGGATAACATTCAATGGAATGAATTCCATTGGCTTCAGTTTCTCTTTCTCTTTTAACAGTTTCTCCATCTCAGCTTCCATTTCTCTAAGCTGTGCATTCTGCTCCATGAGCAGCTTCAGCATCTCATCCTTCTCGCCTTGTTTCTCTGTTATCTCCTTCGCCTACGAGTCCTCTGTGGGCGGGAGATTTAGTTGTTTCCTCAAGGATGCTATATCCACATTCTTCTTGTTTATCATTTCCTCCGCTGCTTTGACGTTCGAAGGGTCATAGCCGATCTTGAGGACCATCTCCTCCAAAGTTTTGATTCTATTGTCCTTTGCAAAGGACGATATCTTCTCCATCTTTAATTGTGTTTGAACATTGTTCAGGGACACCTAAAATTTCGATGCAGCAGTAGAAGCATGTGCCAGAGTGTAGAAAACCATTTCCCCTCTCTGCTTGTGCAGATCCATCTGATCGGTTGGGTGCACGTCCTTCATCTGGAATTCGAAGGTGGACCTCTTGTAGTCGGTGATCACCTTGGGATCAGGCACCTGTGCCTAGAGGAAGGCCATGTGCATTATGCCTTTCTCTGTGTCAAATGCAGATGGAAACCTATGCTACGCTGTTGATGTCTGCTTCTAGAACTGAGCACAAGTACTCTTGGTAAGGGTTTGGTTCTTTTGCTTGATCAACTCGTACTTCTCGAAAATTCTCAGCTTGGGCCCAATCTTTCCTGGCTGAGTGTTCAATGGAGAGTCTGAGGATTTCTTCGCAAATTATAGGGTGATGTCCTTATAGAGGCTCAACCCAAAGGGTGGAATAACAGACTTGGTCACTGTGATAAGAGGGGCCTCTTTTTCCCCGGTTGGGCCAGGGACTGAGGAAGTCTTAGGCCTCTTAGTATGTAGCTAAAATTCCTCGGAAGATACTTCAGTGACCGGCGGAGATAAACCCTTCCTCGGCCTCTTCTCTTTTGGGACCTGTGGCATGGTCGTTGGTGACACAATGGTCGAGGGAACCTGCTGTTCCACTTCTACCAATGTGTCGGGCTCCCACGCTGTCTGATTGGCGAATTTCTCAATTTCGGGCTTGGACACATGAACATACGGGATGTTCTTGTTTTTCACCCTCATGTCTGAGATGATCCCATAAGGATCATAGTGCCATGGGAAGCTTATGAAGAACTTCATTTCTCTCAACATCCTGTCTGCCTCTTCCCCGACGCCATGACTGTTGCAGATGAAGGAGCCAATCTGCCCCTTGATTCTAAGCTGTTGTTTTTTTTTCAATGATACAAAATGAATATCATCTGAATTTATAATCTGCCTTATATATTCTAGAGAGAAGACTCTGACAGGAAAATACTTGGGCAACTTATAAGGTGCCAACTAGCACCCGTATACTCTGATATCGGTATGATTTTGATACAGGTACCAATCCCCGGTCTTTGTGTTGTCCGAGAGGTGCAGGATCCTCTGAGCTTCATCGTTTATTCGAGGCTTGGGCATGCCACCTAGCATGCTTACCATAGGGTGGTAGAACTGATCGATGAACACCTTGAAGATGTACTCCGTGGAGTTGTGCTTGAGCAAGGAAGTCCAAGCTGTGACTGCCTGAAGTTTACCGTCTTCATCCATCTTCTGCATGGAAAAACTAAATTTATCCGCCTGGAAAAAGACGAACAAGTAGGCTAGTATTGATGAATATCTGAACATGCCTTCCGTGCCAAAATTCACGAACTGTTCATGAATATTGTCTGCCAAAAATGTGCTGAAATCAAACTGGGTGGTGGGCTTTTCATCAGTGGATAAAATGGATAGAAAACCCAGAATGGGCTCATCTACCCACTGGTCGAAATAGTATCCCAACAGAGTGCAAAGGGATGAGATGACCTGGTTTCCCTTAGTAGAGAACATGGAAGATGAATAAGGGGGATTTGTGGAGGGGAATTGAGAGGATGTGGGAAGAAAAAGCTTGAATATTTGAGCTCTTAGGGGAAAATTCATCTTCTGGTACAACTCTGTAAGGATTTCGAGGTTGAAGGGAGACACAGAGTCGGATCGGGGGATTTGCATCATTTGGTCTATGGCTTCGGGCGTGATGAGGAATAGGATCTCTCTGGACAAGGATACAATGGCTCTTTGCTCAGGGATATAATGAGCTTGACATTTGAGAGAAAACTCGGGAAAATGGTGGATCTGAGGGAAAAGGTAGAGGGGTAAATTTGACTCCCAGAGTCCAATTTCATCACTCTGGTCCAGGAATACTTCCCTGAGCCATGACTGGAGGTTTGAGAAATCAAAATCACATTTGGTATCAACGATTAACCGGTCTTTGTCGACCAGTGGGATCCTGTCCAGGTCGACAGGGGGCGGGAGAAAAGGATTCTCCTCTCCTTCAGCTGGTTTGGACTTTGGTGCCATTTCTGCAACTGTACCTGCAATAAACACAACGTTAGTGGGGGCGACTGACTGTGGATGAGGGCAACGGAAAGTAACGGAGGAGTAAGTGGTGAATTTCTCTGGTGCGATGGGTGAATAGAGAATGTAAGGTAACTAACAGTGGTTTTATTTAAACTGGGGTCGGTTTGGGCACAAGAGACAGGTCAGCTGGATAACAGATAGGTTATCCAGTAATAAATGGACAACTAGTCATTTGGGTGTGAGATGGCAGGTGACAGTGGCTGAAAGATACAGACGGGTGAGGTGGCAGCTAGGGATTGGAGGTAAAGGTCGTAATAAGGGGCTTTCCATGAGTAAAAAGGGGGAAGGACTGACAGCAGTTATGGGACACAACCGGTCTGGAAAAGGTGGAAGGTGATGTCCAGAGTTGACGAAGGTCTGTCAGATAGTAGATGGTGACGAGACTTCAGGGAAAATAGATTTACGCCACGTATAACAACGGACCCGCCAGAGGTGGAAAACCATTCCGGACCCCCCCCTCAGTTAAAAGCAGATCATCCAGGGGGGTCCAAAATCCATTTAGGGTCATTGATCTACGCGCCTGTTTCCTGGCCGCAGATCTTAGCGTGCCTTTTATTACTCATTCCGGACCACCCCCCCCCCCTTCATTAAAGGCAGAACAGATGGGGGGGTCCGGAATCCAATATTGTCCATTGATTTGAGTGCTCGATCTTAAGCCATCCAGATGAGCGCAAGTCTTATCATCGATTTCGGACCCCCCCGGTTAAAAGCAGAATGGTCGGGGGGGTCCGGAATGCTCTGTCCACCGTATATCTGGGCACCACAATCAGGACCATCGATATGTGCAGGGAGCATAAATGGGGAGCGGAGAACACATGCGCTGGGAAAAACTTAGGATAAATGCATTTTATGGGTTTTTTCCCCCAAACTTTTCAAGTAGACACCACCATGGGGCTTCGACCAAACGATCTTCTAAGCATATGAAACATGGTGAAAAATTTGCATCAATCTGGTTTTATTGGAATGAAACAATAAAGCAACTAGCCTACATACTAACCTATCTTCCTATGACAATTAACCCAGATTAAACTATTGGGTTAAGAATTTACTCTACCTTGGGGCTATCTGACCAAGATTAGACAGTCTGGCCAGATTTATTCACTAATCTAACCTAGACACTTTGTCTAAGATTACACTGTTTAGCCAAATTCATTCACTACCCTATCAACATCAAATTTAAAAAGAACTTGGCCATGCTTGAAAGGTATGGACTAAGTTACTATTATTTCATGGGGCTTTTATTGCAATTCTTTTATGCCCTTTTTTTTTTTTTTTTCAATTTATTTGCAGAATGAAAAATCATTTGTCAACAAAAACAATAGAGACAGATATTATCCCAGTCACCAGTTGATCCTATAACTTATAGGGTGATAACAGTTATGATAATAAAATGTTGGTTCTCGTGTAAACAACATTCATTTCATTATTTGTTCTCTTGTTGTTATGATAATAATTTACCTATTTACTTACTAGAAAAAATAAGCTATCAATGTGCATAAGGAAACATCACTCAGTATAAGAAATCCCTTTTGCATATTTGTGAATCATGCCAATATGTATATCAATGCTTATGAAGGAAAGTGCAACAGAGTATCATTGGAAGAAAAAAAAATGTTGGTAAATGGTAAATGAGACGAAAAATGGAATGGTAGTGGAAAAATGGAGTGATGATAGAGAATATAGTTCCCCCCTCCCCCAACTGAATTAGTTGCATGTCCTCATGCAATGTGGCATGAGTCATAGAAGTGAAAAGGAAAGGGAGCATGGTGAGGGATTTTTCCAAATTCATTCAGTCTAGCATGTAATGAATTTCATGATTAAAGAGTAGAAAACAACATACCTCCACTTACCCAAAATGTTGATAAACTATTCAATAGGAATATGGCTGATGCGGCTGCTGGAGCATGGAAGATGTCACTGCTGCATGATCATGTGAAAGGTGAATGCTACTGTAGCTACGACTGTTGTAACTGTTGGATCAAAGAATGTGAAGTGGAGGAATCTGAACTGTTGTTGATGAATCATGGAAAATAGGAAGAATGAAAGTGGAAATGTAGTACTCTCATATAACCGAAGTCATGCTGTTGTAACTGCTGAGGAGTCATGGAAAAGTGTATAGTCTTCACCTGCTGCGAAACCTGATGGTACAATTCTAGTCATGCGAATGAATGTGTCGATGTCGAGCATGAAGAGAAGTCATTGGATTACTGACCATTGATGAATGTCGTTAACCAATGCGAGGCAAACTCACCATTGATGTCAATGAGTGCCAAGGTACTTGAGTACATATTTCAAAGTGAGAATGAATGATCTGATGTCAAGCCACTTGCAAGATCTGACGATCAAGGGACAATGATGTATTCCCATGATTGTCAGCGAGAGAACTTGCCATTAAGGCATGCAAGCCTCCAGGTACTCCAAAGGAACTCTAGTCTATATCCCAGATAAGGTGTTGAGGTTGATGGGGCAAGACTTGTTCAAAGGTTGGCCTTAAGGAATCCCACATTAGTCAACGTGAGTTGTACAAAATGATTGGTAGGACTATAGATGAAAATATCTCAGTAGCAATAGTGTTTATGGCAAGGCAATGTAGTCATCAAAAGGGAACTGAATGGTTTTATTTGTAAGGAAAAATGAATGGAAAATAGGAAAGAGATGTATGCGACTCGGAAATATAGGTGTATGTGAAGTTATGACAGATAAGGAAATGAAAGGTGGACTTCAATACATGGATGATGAATAAGCTTGGAAGGAGAAAGGTAAATGATCATGTCATGGTGTAATTGGTTTTATGAAAGATGGCGGTGTAGCAGAAAATGTCATGACATGTGTGATGAAAAATTTAGCTCCTTCAAGATTTTAATAAAGCATGCTTTTCTGAAGAGTTTTGTGATTCTTGAGAATCATTGTGGCATGGAATGTGAGCATCTTAATTCCTGCAATCAAAATTAGTACTAACCCGACAATAAAATTTGTGAGATCATCGTAGAACAAAAAAATGCGAGATTAAGTACGAATGCGACAAATTAAAGAGATAAAAAAAATGTGTTTTACCTGTCGTGCGCTTATTCCATTGTTGATTGTTGATTGAAGTGTCTTAAGAAAAATGATTTAATGTTAAGCGTATTGTTTTAAGGAATTAGAGAATGTCCATTTGCAATTTTATTTGTTTTTGTTGTTTTGATTTTTAAGTTTTAAGTGTTTTTGATTTTTATATTTTTTATTTTTATAATGTTTTTCTTTTTGCAAAAAAAAAAAATTATTGCTTTGGTTTTGTTTATTTATTCATTATTATATTATTTATTTATTTATTTATTATTATTATTATTATTATTATTATTTATATCATTGAAGGACTCCCTCGAGAGTTATTCATAAAAGCAAAAAACATAAAATACTAATCAAATACAAAATGAAAACAATTTTTTTAGATCTATCCAAACATATTTTTCCGGTTGTTGATGACATTAGCCCCACCAATAGAAGATAAGATGATTTCTTGATGATGAATAGATTGTGCTCGAGAATGAGATGGTTTAATGCCTTGCTAATCCTCCTGAGGTCGTGCTGCAGTAGAAGATGAAGTTTGACTTCCATACGCCATCTCCCTGCCTTCACCTTGGGCATACGACCAATAGCTAGAAGGTTTATCACCTTTCTTGGGTAAAGGATCAGATGAAGTGTTATCTCCTCAAATAAATTGATGGAGATTTTTCTTTTTAGGTGATAGATTGTGGTCCAAAAATTTATTTCTAAATTTCTTTAGGTATGTTAGAGAGTCTATTTTCTGTAAATAAACTTGGAAAGAACTTTTGATTTGGTTTTGTCAAGCAAAAGAGAGAATCTCAGGTTTCGGTGGTTTAGGCAAGCCTGAAAAGCGCTCATTAACCACCGAAATCCTTCATTCTCGGTAGTTAAGGGGGAAAAGAAAAATCCCAGTTAACCACCGAAAAGGTTTCCATGAAAAAAAAAAAAAAACTCGTGCTTTCACACGAGCTAGCTGTCAATTGGCGTAATCATGAAGACATAACCGCCGAAAGTCCATGGAGGTGGTGAGGTATGCATGTTATTATTGCATCTATCCGAAGATTGATACCCTGTTGTCCTTTTAACTACATTTGTCATTTCATAATTAAGGCTCGACAAAGACACAGAAACTCATGTGTGATTCCCGACTAATAGAAGTGATTAGTCACATGGCCCCTCATTATCCCCAGTTACGAGGATATAGATCCATTATGACCCTAATTAATCTCTGTTTTGATTCCATTAATTACCAATTCGAATCCGAGAGTCATTATGACAGTCTTGAGCCCGTGATTTCATAAAGTAAACGCATACTCAGAGGCCATAATCCTGTTTTTGTTGTGATTGCCAAGTGGAGTTCGAGTTCAGCAGATGGTTATCGAGCCAATTGTCATACCAATCAAGCCAAGTCGAGTCATCAGGTAGTTTCAATTTCATACTTTTTCAATTTGATTTTATATCTCACCTAAACTTGAAATTTTCGGCTTGTATTCAGGCAGTCTGTTGTTTAGATTCGGTTAGTGGTTGAGCTATGCAATCCGAACTTTGAGTCACCCTGTCTCATTTTTTTTACTCTGAGTCATACTCCCTGTCACCCTAAATCATAGAGTCTTTGTCTATCTGGCAGGAAGATTTTCCTAAATCACAGGTACAGGTCAACAATTACTAAATTACAAAAGCAGGGCCAGCCCTAAGGGCTGAATTGGATGGAGTTTGGTACCTTGGGGCTCACCCTCAGGTGGCTGATTTCTTCAAGCAAACTGGAGTCTATGCATATTATGAAAGACTGACAGATTTCCACCAACAGGTGTTTGAAACCTTTGCTATCTCGTATGATGGAAGAGAAACAACAGTGGGAAAAGAGGAGTTTTTGGTTGATGAGGCAGCCATAGATGAGTTCACTGGTCTCCCTAGAACAGGGGATTGTTGGTTCAAATCAACTGTGCCTTCAAACATTGAATTTAGATCCTACCTACAGCCTCTACACAAGGATATTATATGGAAAAAAGACATACCAATGTCTTATCTGGAACCTAAGTGGCAATCTCTTCTAAAGGCAATCTTTGTCTATATCACATGTGAAGGTAGATACAACAGGGTTATGTTTTACCACTTTAAGCTATTGAACCATTTCACAGGTACAACTCCCATCAATTTTCCTTTCTACCTGCATAAAGCTCTCACAAAATTGGCCAGACAAGTCAAGGCGAAGCCTACCAAAGTGGCCAGCAGGTTATCACACCAAGGGTTGATTACACTCATTATTAAAGAGTCCTTGAAGAAGAAACAAGTGGACTGGAATTACTTCCTATTTTGGAATGAGTTCCAAACTAATTTTCAACAGGATGAAAAGGGGAAGAATTCTGCTGCTAAGAAGTCCATCACCCCTAAGAGCAGTCGAAGAAAAAGGAAGGCTATCTCACCTCCAAGAGAGCCGACATAACCATCCTCTGCTAAAAGAAAAAGAACCAAAAGGAAATTACAGTTTGGTAAAGAGGGTGAGTAGACCAAGGACCTTGCTAAAGGAGATAACCCTTTGAACTTACCTTACAGTGACTCAGAGCCAGATCAGGAGTTAGCAGAGACACAGGGTGATGAACAGGCTGAGCAAGTTGCAGAAGATTATCCCAACTTTCCCTCACCAACTCCTCCATATGAACACAGTCAACCATTAGCAAAAGCTTCTTCAAGAAATCCTAAAGCATCCAAGACTCAGAAAATCAATAAATTTCTGAAACAAATCTATGAGATGGAAGTTTTAGAAAGAGTCATTAAAAAGGAAAATACAGACTTGACTGAAAGAAATGCAAAAATTTATAACATGAACCAAAGTCTCAAGGAAAAGCATGATAAAATCAAAGACAGGAACATGGTGTTGATAAGAGAGAGCATGAAGCTGTATAGGCAGCTTAGACTTCTGAGGCTAAAGTTAAAAGAATCTCAACCTCCAACACAGGAACCAACAGGCTTGGAAACTCTAGCTGAGTTAGCTACAACAATGGTGGATATACCACAGTCTTCCACACAACAAGTTAAAGCTCCCAGATCTGTACGAGGAAGAGTTGCATCATCAAAGAGGCCTTGAACATTCAGTAAAGCATCAAGGTAATCAATTTTTGCAATTTTGAAGTTTTGGACAAAACTAAGTTTTCGGTGGTTTAGGCGAACAAGACAACTGTTCATTAACCACCGAAAGTAGAGCTTTCGGTAGTTAATACACCCAGAATTCCTCTGTGTTAACCACCGAAACCTGTAACTGACCAGAGAAAGCTAAATTTTGCATAGATCTAGGTTTTACTAATCCAAATCATTTGAAAACGCTTGTAATGGATAGATGTTGAATTATAGAGTCAGATTCAAGATCCATTTTTGGTGTATAAGGATTAGAAAAGGTAGCCAAGTTGGTTTTGGTACCTATTTTGGTGGCAACAAATTAGGATTTTTGCACAACTCAGCAAATTCGAATTTTATCTCTTGGAAGAGTCATCAATCAGCCTTGGAAGGCTATTTAGCAGACCGAGGACTCTACAAGATCTGAAGACCATGAAATGTGGAATGGACCTCATTTTGAGGATCATTCCTTATCTTTTGCAGGTTAGTTTTGGCTTTCTATTTTTAGCATATCTGGTCCATTAATTCAGGATCTAGATACTCTGTTGTAAAAGCTATAAAGCTAAAAATAGAAGATGAACTAAATGTTTGATTTTGAGTTCTACATTCTACTGTTTTGTATGAAAGACATTTTCTTTAATATATCAAGCCTGCAAGCTTCTTTCATTTGTTATTGTCAGACCCTCCTTCATCTTTGTCTATGCATATGAGTGGAATTCGTTCTTTTGTCTCTATTTAATGGTCATATGGTAACTGTCATCTTACTTTTGATTGTTAAGCAAGAATCATAAGCATCTTTGGATAGTTTGTTGACCCATCATATATATGGTTTATGTATGTTTTGGTTAACCGATTGGTTTTCTTATCCATTTGTTATACAAACCTATCTGATAAATAGCTCTTGAAGGCCTTGTGTTGCATGAATATAGTTAGACTGTCTTGAAAATACAATCCAAAGATTAGGATATTCATATTGATCCAAACCCACACTTATTATTGAGAAAATAGTTTCCAAAAAGATTAAGTTACCAGGCATCTTTGACTTACAACCTAGGAGAGTTTCCTGGAGTGATAACATGAAGAATCGAACACCGACCCTCCATATGTACCATTCTCAATGGACATGTCATATCCTGAAGATTAGGTGTCTGCATCATCTTTCCATGGGTAAAAATCCTGTCGTTTTTTACATAGGGGAATAAACTTGCTACATCCATCTTTTAAATGATTTTTCATAATGCAACTAATACATGGCATGCACCAGGATAGAGGCAAGGTATTTAGTAAAGAAATGATCATACAAAGTCATGACGTATTCAGGGTTCAAGTTTGGTGGAAGTGTGAACAAAAGTAGGAACAACAACGATAGAGGGACGATAAGACTTTCTCATAAGACCTTTTTCCTCGTCACTCAGATCAACATCTATTTCACAGAAAACACCTCCACGTACTCCCCAGTCAAGATCCAAAACAACGGTGACAGCATCGGAGACAACAAATTTTTATACAACACAAATCCCCATGTATTCACATTGGCATGCTTGAGAAGGTTTGTATTGGTGAACCTGGGATGAGTTTGGGGATATGCACGTAAGGTAACAACAATGAATTTTCACAAAGTGTATGATTCCGCCGCTGCCAATATGTGCGAAAATGTTTGGGAACGGCATGTGAAAACCAGATCCAATACCAACCATGTAGCCTCAAACGCAATTGCACCAAACTAAAACACACACCCCATGAATCGATATGCGAAAGGGGTGGATGGATTGAGATTTTGTGGGATTGGGATCCCAAAGATATCGTGTGTTTTCTTCTATTCACAACTGACTCGGTTTTGATTGAATGTTTGTTATTGATTGGGTTGTTGTGAAAGGCAGTGGCTTACGATGGTCAATCGAGAAGGGGATCTATATTGTAGGCAATGTATAGATGATAAAGATGGAATCCGTGGATGCGGTTGTAACGCCGCTAAAGGAGTTTTCCAAAGATAGTGTGCGCCTTAATGATCAGATGTGGAGCAGGATACACCTATGCATTGATCGATGGGTTATAAAACGCTGCGACCGACATCTGATTCGCATCCTTTATAGAAAGCACGATATGCCACATTCTCTTGCATTTCCCATTAGTCATCACCTCCAGTTGATCGCCAATGTCGATAACAATTGCATGTGGAATTGGTTTGACGTCGAACCAACTTCCATCCTTGAGAACTTGAAGGCCACCAACTTCATAATCTTGTAGCAACAGAATGAGTCCACCAGTGTCCAAGTGGGAGCACAGGCCATTGACGAAGTCTGGCCTCGAGCATGGCGGGTAGTGAGCCATTTTTATGCCAAAGAACATGGAATTTCCATTGCCATTAACCCCTACTAGGGTTTATTTCAGATATCCTTTCTCCATTCCCATATTTTTGCAGATTATATCTAATAGTATTTCCACAAATCGCTTCACCTACTCAGTAAAATCTTTCATCGTCTCTTTGAGATTGGTATTTTTGAAGATGCAAGACAAGCTTGTCTATGCCCCAAAGAAAATGTTGCACCGAACTATGAAAAACATACCGGCGAGGCACATAGTGCAACAATTGAAGGTACTTTATTCGAGGATCCTTGGAGTATCTTTTGGATTCCATCTGTTGTACCATCTCCTATCCTTTTCACAAGTACATCAATGCAGACCTTGGCCTTGTACTTTTAATCTCGCATAACAAAAGTGAAAATAAAATTCTTACCAGGCCGCATAAGAACATAATTTAAGACCTTTCGCACAGTCTCAGATATTTCCACCACCATCCAGGTTGGCCAGATGGCAATTGCAATCATGTTTGTGAGAGAAACTGTTAGGGTTGCACATATTGTTGTAGTTATTCCAACAGTTGTGATTATCTGACCCGTTAATGTGAGTTGGCCAATAAGGAGGAAGACAACAGTGAAACTGTTGACCTGGGAAAACATTCTTCTTATATCAAGGGCATTTGCACCCACTGTTGCAACTACACTTGTTTTCTGGAAATAAAAGAAGGAAGAGACCACTGCAATAAGAAACTTTCTTTTTGGTTTAAGTTTCATTTCCTTCCTTTATTTCTCTTTTTCTCAAAGCCCATCATCAAACATCCGTATTGTTTCCATCCTTTTGGATTTATATACCTATGTGATACATTTCAACACAACATCCTCTTTACAGTGATTCTCCTCCAATTGTTGTCAATGCTTATGGCACAACTTTATTTCATAACATTAACACATTCTACAACATAAAATTGAAATTAAAAAAACTAACAACAACTCACTCTCCTACTCTAATCACTTAGTACTAATTTTTTTTTATATGTGATTATTATTATTATAATTTTTTTTTTTTTATGCTGGCGGAATCGGCAACTGGGCCGGTCTCGTACTCGCGTGACACGGGGTCGATTCCGACCGCTACCACTATAACCTCCAGGTGCCATACGTATGCCCCTTCCGCAGGCACGGGTAAGTCGGGGGG
>ML781741.1:329564-347695 GCA_009831015.1 Picea engelmannii | reverse complement strand
TTATTTCTATAAAATAAAAAAAAATAAAAAAAAAATCCTATTTTTTTATTCTTTTCCTAATTGCATTATTCTTAAAAAGAAAACAAATTCAAATAAAATTAAAGAGAATAGATCTATTAGCAAATGGAGAAAAAATGAATTGCAAATTGAAGATGAAAAATTGATTAAGTATATTTGCAAATCATCAACTAATTCATTCCTGAAAATGTTAGAGACATCCTACTTTATGATCCTCGAGATCACACGAAGCACGGTGGAGAGAATACTTATTGAAAACTAACTTACCTACTCTACTCTACTCTAATTGGAAATTAGAAATCAGTTACGTGTAATCAAAATTCCAGTGTAGCCATACATGCAATAGTAATAAGAACATGTCCTCTTTCAATTTCGTAAATTACAATCGAAAATAAATGTGTGAAATTAACTATTGAAACTGTAAATCAAAATAAAAAGAAAAAATAAATGGATCTAACCTGGTACCTGCTTGAAACCATCGTTCGATAATGATTTCGTAGGCATATTTTTCACTTCTCAGATCGTGTTGCAACTCTTCGTTATCCTCCTCGATCTCTTGCTCGCATAATTGTTCATCATCAGATGTGCAGGGTTCTGACGCAGTGAGATAAACTCGCGACCACCTCCTCGTCGGGTTCTCTTGCTCACATGATCGTTCTAATCCCCTCTTCGATCCAAATTAGCTCCTTGGACTCCCAAATGGAATCCCTTCGAAAATTGACCCACAGGTATTTTCTTTCCCTGTCTCAGCCTCTGCACCGGACCGTGAACAAATTCCCCACAGGAAATGTAATATCGGGCTTTGGGGGTTCGGACTTCCTACTGTCAAGAATTCCTGACCTCTTGATTCCCTGATCATCGATGAGCTCTCTACCGGCCTTAGCCCCTCCTGGCTATGCCCTGGTCCACACGACCGTTCTCACAAGACCGCAGCCTTATACCTTTCTATCGGGGTTTTGGAATTAAATTTCCCGATGGGTTCTTTTCCCCGTTAGCCCTCCTGGCTAAGCCCTGGTCCACGTGACCACCTCCTATATGACCGTAGGCATACCTTCTATTGGGAATCCTCCTATCGGAGTTTCAGGGTTTGCGATATTGAAATACAAAAACCCTTCTCTCACGGGACCCGCGATCCTCCAATCCCCGATGCGCCTTCGCCTAGCTGGCCTCCGGGTTAGACCCTCGGTCCATGTGACCAGTGTCCCTGTGACCACAACCTTACCTCTCGTCGGGGTTCCGGACTTCGCGAATCCACAATGCATGGAATCCTTATCCCCGCGATTCCCGATTCTTCGATGGGCTCAAAATGTCGACGTGTTGACAGCTGGCCCCCACACAACGGAGCTTCCCACTTCTCTGCTATGCTGACAGTTGGCTCCCACTCATCGGGATATCGTGTTTCACGATTCTGAAATGCTTGAACACCTCGTCACTAGGATCCCCGATATCCCGATGACCTAAACGCCGATCAACGACTTCCTGTCTGGATTTTCCCTGATGGCGCAGATTGCTGCCAAGCGTCCCTTCCAGAATGGACGGTCCCGATCTCTCCAAGATTTCGAGACTTGTGATGTCCCAATTCCTTCGATCTCAGGAACTCTGATTTCTCGATGTCGAATATCCCGACTCTTTCTCAATCTCCGCCATGCGTATCCGCTAACGGACGACTCTGATCTTCTCGGTGTTTCGAGACTTGTGATGTCTCAATTCTCACGATCTCGAGAATACCGATTTCCCGAGTGCCGATATCCTGATGGCTCCACTCCTTGTTGGGATTTCTCCTCCTGTTCACGAGGACTTAACTCCCTCGAAACTTCTGTAGATCTGACGACTGTCGGCGATCCTAAACCAGATCTAATGGCTCAGATCCGCTCTCCTTCCCTGCGCTCCTCCGACTTCTCCCTGGACGTGAACACCAATGGTCCAGATCTAATTCTCATCCGATCAGATGACTACTGTTGCTCCCTCCTGAGCTTCTGCGCGTTCTTCCAATGCTTGGAAAATTTCCAAGTCTTCCAAAGGCCTCAACCTTTGTTCTCCTTTCTTCTCTTCTCTTGCGTCTCTCCCACTCTGAGCTTTGCCGCGCGTATGAAAACATTGTCTCCCCTGACCTTTGGGAACTTTGAACTCTCCAAAGAGTTCTTCAGCCACTGCACTCCTTGCAGTCTGACTCTGTGCGTGAAAGGAACTATCCCTCCTGAGCTTCTCAACCACTCAGACCCCTAAGGGATTTTATCTTTCTTCTCCCACAGATGGAGAATATGGATGCCCTCCTGGCTATCCTTCTACCTCAAGGAACTTCTTTCTGAGCCTTCTGGGTATTCAGTAACCCAGCGAAGATCCCTCGGTGGATTCTTCCTCTAAGTTCCAGAACTCAAAGAGTTCCCTTCTTCTTGTGCCTATTTGCACACCATCTCTATGCCCACCTGGCAGAGTTTCCCTTTCACAAAACGTTTAGTAGTTCTGTCTTCTATCATGCACTCTTTTCACCCACTCAATGCCCACCTGGCAGAGCTTCTCAAAATTCTCAGTGATTCTGTCTGAAACCGTGTTCTCATAGACAACCTTGCCTCCTAAGGTGTTCAACAACCTCAAAGGTCTTCTTCTCATGAGTTGATGATTCTAGTTCATGTGCCGCAACACGTCTTCGTCTAACCCCGCAGAGTTCAGAAGTGCATCAGTGCATCAGTATTCAGAGACCGCAGTACTCTATCACGCCCTCCTGGCATGAAACCTCAAAGACCCTCAACTGAAATCAAACAGACTCCCTGCAAACGTACAACCACAACATACATTTACAGAATAATAGAACACTCAATAGACATTCGCATAGTACGAAACTCATGCAGGAAAAACTGTTGTTTTGTATTAAAAATGGCAAAGTGCCTGTAATTACAAGGTGTTCTTGAGCTCTCTCTGGCTCTTCTCATCTACCTCCTAACTCACTACCACAACCTCTATTCTACCCAGAATGAGATCTCCCCATCTCTTTTACCTGAGGGGGCTCTTTGAGCGCTTCCCTCCATATTCACCTACCCTATTCAATTACATTGAATGGGTTGTCTAGTCTGCTATCGGATCTAGATCTCAGCCATAAAAGCATTAATGGACGATCTACTCTACGCTTTCACAAAGGCACGACTCTATGGCTCAACAACCTAAACCATTAAATTACATTCATTTCAAATTTAAATGAGGCTGCGCCTCCCTTTCATCATTTGAATGCATGTGTGCTAACGTGGCTGGTTGGCGTGGAGAGATGCTCCTACATCATACTCAGCTGCAAAATCATGAGCTCCTGCTCATGAACTTTTCCTCTCAGCTATTGGAAATCCTCCTAGATCCCAAACGAATACCTAGAGCTATTCATCCGCTCCATCTTCATGCTGCTGTTGCTTCTGCGTTGCTGCTGCTTCCTTTCTGCCCAGCCTCTCCTTGTTGGCAGTCTTTGTTGACCAGATCATCAACTCCATGATCTCTTTGATCACTTCGTCCATCTTCTCCAGTGGCTGGCTCTGCTCATGCAGTCTCCTCAGCTGCAAAAATTTTCGTCCCATGAGAAGATCACCATGATCTCCCATGCCTCCCTCATCAGTTTCCAACTTCACCTGTTGGATGTGCATGCCCTACACTTTCACCCTCTCTTCCAGGGATTTTATCTGTTCCCACAGATCAACAAAACAAATGATGTCTATATTTTCTTTTTCTACTTCTGCAACCTCCCATGTTGCAGTCTTTTCAGTCCCCTGGCTGAAAATATTGAGCCATTCCTTGGAATGCTCATCATCCTCTTTGTCTACTTCTTTTGCTGTCATCTCCAATGCTACAGCTCTTTCAGCTTCCTGGCTAAAAGCATTGAGACATTCCTCCGAATGCTCATTTTCTTCTTCGTCTTCTTGGGCAACTTCCAAAGTCTGCTCCAATTCCTCCTTGACAGTCTCAGTTGACTGTTCTACTGCTTTTGTTGCATCATCTGCAACACAGACTTCCGCCTCCTCCTGGGAAAATGGTAGGAATACTCCAATTCCCCCAATCATCAGAATATCTCTTAGCTCCTCCTCCTCTATCAGCTGCACATGCTGATCCAACTCTATTTCTGAATTTATGAGACCCTCAGACAGTCTCATCTGTTCGGTCATCTCCTCCGGCTGATTCCAACTCATCTTCTCATCCCTGCCCACCTGGCAATATGGGATGCTTTTGCTGCTCTCCTGGCAGACTATGAGATCAATCGATCCCATATTCATCAACAACCCTTGCTGAATTGAACTCACCTTCGAGTCCATGAGACCTTCAGACAGTCTCGAATGCTCATCTCTACCCACCTGGCAGTCTGAGATGCTTTCACTGCCCTCCCGACAGTCTTCGAGATGCCGTAGTGATCTCCTTTCACTGCCCAGTTGGCAATGTAAAATTCCCTCACTGTCCTCCTGAAAGTCTGTGAGATCCCGCAGTGATCTCAATATGTTTCCCTCCTGGAAAACGAGAATTCCTACTTCTCTTCCCTCCTGGCAGTTCTTGAGATCATCAGATGATCCCAATCCATTCTCTTCATCGAGAATTTCTCCAATTTCTGTTTCACATATCTGAACCAATTCCTCCCCTATGGCTTTGAGGTTTTCAACATACCTCAACCATTTCTTTAACAGCCTACATTGTCTTATGACCATCATCTCCTTGACTAGCCACTTCATCTTTGGCTTCTTCATGGGCCACTCATACACCCATCTCGACTTCTTATCCTGCCGCATCTTTAACTCGAGCCTTTCTATCTCTGCTCCTATATCAACAAGCTCTTCATCCATTTCTGCAAGATTTTTTTCTTTGCTCTTCTTCCTACAGCCTTCAGTAGCCGTCTTGTTGTGTCTATCTGCCTCCCTGACAGATCTGCTACTATCACTCTGCATCTTGAGTGTGTCCAGCTTCATCTTACGGTCCTGCTGACTGTCTATGGACTGCTTCTTACCTGTAAACAAGTCCTTACAGAGTCCTCCAATGCTCTGTCTTCCCCTTGCCTCCTCTGTCTGCAATATACAAACAGAATCCCGCTCTGATACCACTTGACGTGTATCAGAGTATTCTCTTTACCTCTTCATGCTTCTTCCTGCCTGAAATATACAAGCAAGATTCAAGCTCTGATACCACTTGACGCAGTGAGATAAACTCGCGACCACTTCCTCGTCGCGCTCTCCTGCTCACAAGATCGTTCTAATCCCCTCTTCGAGCCGAATTAGCTCCTTGGACTCCCAAATGGAATCCCTTCGAAAATTGACCCACAGGTCTTTTCTTTCCCTGTCTCGGCCTCTGCACCGGACCGTGAACAAATTCCCCATAGGAAATGTAATATCGGGCTTCGGGGGTTCGGACTTCCTGCTGTCGCGAATTCCTGACCTCTCGATTCCTCGATCACCGATGAGCTCTCTGTCGGCCTTAGCCCCTCCTGGCTATGCCCTGGTCCACACGACCGTGCTCACAAGACCACAGCCTTATACCTTTCTATCAGGGTTTTGGACTTAAATTTGCCGATGGGTTCTTTTCCCCGTTAGCCCTCCTGGCTAAGCCCTGGTCCACATGACCACCTCCTATATGACCGTAGCCATACCTTCTATCGGGATTCCTCCTATCGGAGTTTCGGGGTTCGCAATATTGAAATACACAAACCCTTCACTCACGGGACCCGCGATCCTCCGATCCCCGATGCGCCTTCGCCTAGCTGGCCTCTGGGCTAGACCCTCGGTCCATGTGACCAGTGTCCCTGTGACCACAACCTTACCTCTCGTTGGGGTTCCAGACTTCACGAATCCATAATGCATGGACTCCTCGTCCCCGCGATTCCCGATTCTCCGATGGGCTCAAAATTCCGACGTACTGACAGCTGGCTCCCACACAACGGAGCTTCCCACTTCTCTTCTATGCTGACAACTAGCTCCCACTCATCAGGATATCACGTTTCATGATTCTGAAATGCTTGAAAAACTCCTCACCAGGATCCCCGATATCCTGATGACCCAAAAGCCGATCAACGACTTCCTGTCGGGATTTTCCCCAATGGTGTCGATTGTTGCCACGCATCCCTTCCAGAATGGACGATCCCGATCTCTCCGGGATTTCGAGATTTGTGATGTCCCAATTCCTTCGATCTCAGGAACTCCGATTTCGCGATGCCGAATATTCCGACTCTTGCTCAATCTCCGCCACGCGTCTCCGCTAACGGATGACTCTGATCATCCTGGTGTTTCGAGACTTGTGATGTATCAATTCTCACGACCTCGAGAATCCTGATTTCCCGAGTGCCGATATCCCGATGGCTCCACTCCTTGTCGGGATTTCTCCTCCTGTTCACGAAGACTTAACTCCCTCACAACTTCTGAAGATCCGACGACTGTGGGCGATCCTGAACCATATCTAACAGCTCAGATCTGCTCTCCTTCCCTGCGCTCCTCTGACTGCTCCCTAGACGCGAACACAAACGGTCCAGATCTAATTCCCAGCCGATCAGACGGCTGTTGTTGCTCCCTCCTGAGCTTCTGCGCGTTCTGCCAGTGCTTGGAAAATTTCCAAGTATTCCAAAGGCCTCAACCTTTGTTCTCCTTTCTTCTCTTCTCTTGCGGCTCTCCGACTCTGAGCTTTGCCGCGCATATGAAAGCGTTGTCTCCCCTGACCTTTGGGAACTTTGAACTATCCAAAGAGTTCTTCAGTCACTGCACTCCTTGCAGTCTGACTCTGTGCATGAGAGGCATTGTCCCTCCTGAGCTTCTCAACCACTCAGACCCTTAAGGGATTTTATCTTTCTTCTCCCATAGATGGAGAATATGGATGCCCTCCTGGCTATCCTTCTGCCTCAAGCAACTTCTTGCTGAGACTTCTGGGTATTAAGTAACCCAACGAAGATCCCTTAGTGGATTCTTCCTCTAAGTTCTAGAACTCAAAGAGTTCCCTTCTTCTTGTGCCTATCTGCACACCGTCTCTATGCCCACCTGGCAGAGTTTCCCTTTCACAGAACGTTTAGTAGTTCTGTCTTCTATCGTGCACTCCTTGCACCCGCTCAATGCCCACCTGGCAAAGCTTCTCAGAATCCTCAGTGATTCTAGCTTCTTCCGTCTAAACTTACAATCGAGTTCTCCTCAAATGCACCGCAACGCATATGCTCAATGCCCACTTGGTAGAGCTTCACAGAATCCTCAGCGATTCTGTCTGCAACTGTGTTCTCATACATAGCCTTGCCTCCTGAGGTGTTCAACAACCTCAAAGGTCTTCTTCTCCTGAGTTGATGATTCCAGTTCCTGTGCCGCAACACGTCTTCGTCTGACCCCGCAGAGTTCAGAAGTGCATCAGTGCACCGGTATTCAGAGACCGCAGTACTCTGTCACGCCCTCCTGGCATGAAACCTCAAAGACCCTCAACTGAAATCAAACAAACTCCCTGCAAACGTACAACCACAGCATACATTTACAGAATAATAGAACACTCAATAGACATTCGCATAATACAGAACTCATGCAGGAAAAACTGCTATTTTGTATTAAAAATGGCAAAGTGCCTGTAATTACAAGGTGTTCTCGAGCTCTCTCTGGCTCTTCTCATCTACCTCCTAACTCACTACCACAACCTCTATTCTACCCAGAATGAGATCTCCCCATCTCTTTTACCTGAGGGGTCTCTTTGAGCGCTTCCCTCCAGATTCACCTACCCTATTCAATTACATTGAATGGGCTGTCTAGTCCGCTATTGGATCTAGATCTCAGCCATAAAATAATTAATGGCCGATCTACTCTACGCCTGCATAAAGGCACAACTCTATGGATCAACAGCCTAAACCATTAAATTACATTCATTTCAAATTTAAATGAGGATGTGCCTCCCTTTCATCATTTGAATGCATGCGTGCTGACGTGGTTGGTTGGCATGGAGAGATGCTCCTGCATCAGGTTCCTTGTATGTTGTTTCTTCGTTTTCCTCTGGAGGAGTAATTAAACTTTCAGCTGCTATCAAGATCTCCTCTTATAGAGAAGAGAATATCTTGACTTTTTCTAGGATCTGAGTGAGTTGTTCCAAGCTTATACTCATAGTTAAACAATATTGAAAAAGGAGAATGATTATCATCAAAGATTTGAATCTTAAAACTAAGAAATTAAAACTATTTGTAAAAAAAAGACACACCAAACTTGAACTCCTTGCATTATTGGGACCCTGCTGTCACCAGTTTATTTGTTCGCACAAGTTATCTCATCATAAATAAAAACAAAATTTGCATAAATAAAAAACACATTTTTGCATAAAATAAGGAGAAACACACTTCTGCATAAAAGGGAGAGGACAACCTAACTTTGGAGCAACCCCACTAAAGTGGATGTGTGAGTTCTTACCTCTCGTCTTACCGTCTTCTCTCCTCCCTTAGGTCGTCCATAAAACCAATCCAAAATCATTGACGCAATCTAATTCAAATGCTACCTATTACCGTTAACAACTCCCCAGCAACGACGCCAAAATGTTGGTGCAATTATATGCATAATATATTACCAAACAAAATTTATGAACCGAGATTCATAATCAGTAGAGTTGATGCACTATATGTGTCGATAACAGATAGGTTCCTATGTCTGTTTAGTATAGCTTAGATAAGAAAACCATTTAGAAACCAACACACTTTTAAAAAATAACAATCTTCACACAATTCGAAAGCTGGAAAACAAAACTCATAAACAAGCAAAAGCTCTTTCTCAGGTGATGGACATTTTCATTGATGACTCATGAAAAGAAAAGATGAACTTTGATTCTATCTCCTGGAGCAACTAAACTAACAAGTGGGATGCTCCATTAAATCTCGTGTATGGTGAAAGATGGAGATCCAACTATTCTTGTACTACCACACTTTGCAACAAATTCAAATAGTGAAATCAAACAAAATAACATGAAATCAAAATAACAAATACATGAAATGAAAATCTACACTAACAATTTACAATGAGCTTACCAAGCTGGATCGGTGGCCCTTGCCGATGCCAACATGGAATCATTTAGATCATCGGATGCTAACTTCTACGAGAGACAAAATCACTGAATTCAAACTTGCATTAATCTCCAACAAGTAGGTTTACAAAACAAGTGTTTTCATGAATCTAATCTACATCATAACAATTCTCTTTTAAGAACCAATATTACATCATAATAATTCTTCCCCCTCTCATGAAGAGAGGGCACTCTCTTTTATACATGAGATCTTTGAAAAGAAGATAAGCATCTCATAATTACAGATCCACCTTTCTCTCAACCAATTTCCCATTATTACAAAATATTATCCCTTCAAATCCTCACACATATCTCTCATATATCTTGGATAAGATATGACAGCCAAATATCCATGATCTTCTCTTTGGAATAGGATTGAATTATCTCCTCAAATATTGAAATGGTGGAGGAAGTATTCGAGAAGTCTTTTTGAATTAATCCTTCACATATTCCTACACATGATAAAGCTCACACATTTTTGAGAAATATATGAAAACATGTCAATTTTCTAATATTTAATCACAAATTCCCTTTTAATACCAAAATAAATCATTTGGAAAATAATAAGGTTAAACCCATATTTAATTATGAAAATGGTATCATGAAAGGTTAATGGGGCGATGAAATGTGAAGAATGATGAAGGGAAAGGTGGATGGAAATACAACATTTCTGAGTCCCAACAATAGTCAGAGTGCAATTTTTCTAGTGAAGAACCCAACTTATCATTCAAAGACAAAATATATTGATATTCAATATCACTTTGTGAGAGACATGGTTGAAGAAAATAAAGTGTTGTTGCTGAAGGTGGACATGTTAAAGAACGTTGAAGATTCATTAAAAACATCTATGAGCACTGAGAAGTTCTCTTGGTGTAGGGGATCCATGGGAATTTCTTCCCTAGATTGTTGCATATGTAACCCTGCAACCACCTGTATGCAAAGAAAACAACAAGTGCGAGAATGTTGGGTATGTGTTATATTCTTTGCACTACTAGCTTTAGTGTATGCTATGTTGCATTGGGCACGTAGGGGGGTTTTAGGGGAGGCTGCTAGGCCCCCCCTCTAGGGGTTGCATGGGTTCAGGGGAAACACCCCCGATAGTTTGTTTTGCCTTGGGAAATGTGTCACATTTTTTCCTCATTTTTTGTGTCGCCTCGATTTTCGTGTCCATTGTTGGGTGGTTTTTCAGAACATGGTTTTTTCCGATGGTTTTCTATTTACAGTTAAGTAATTAGAGTTGTTTACTAATTCAGTTCATTGGATTAGGGGTTTGGATGCCACTGGCTCCTATATGTATATTGTGTTGTAAACAATGTAACTCAATGTATGAATATAAAATATGTTGGTTTTCTCGATTTGGGTTTCCAGAGGAAAAATATCTGTGTAATGTGTGTATTTTCGATTGTATATTTTATGTTCTTTTATTGGAAATCTATTTGTAGTAAAATAGTGTACAAGATTAAAATCTACATCATACATCTCACCATTGTGTTGCTATTTTCCCATATCTCACTTACCTCTATTTCTGTAGCCTTTGACCATCTTACTCTTGCATTATTTGTCCTTCATTTTGCATCCACCATCCCACGGAGAGAAAAAATACTAACAATGGATCTCACTTGCTAGTACCATTTGCACTCATTTTTTCTTAGGTTAGTTCCATGCACTTGGAACATAGGAACATGGTTTTAAGCCACTCGTTCTTTCCAGATGAGTAAAATTTTGTTTCTTTTTTGGACTCATTAAAGGACACAAAAAAGACACATTTCGAGTAAACTTTTATATCTTTTTTAGACTTGTAAAAGGACATGAAAAATACACCATCACGAGTATACTTTTAATTATTTTTCTAGCTCGTTAAAATTTAACAAAAAATACACTATCGAGCATACTTTTATCTCTCTTTCACACTCATTCAACCATGAAGGAGACACTAAAATCCAAAAACAAAAGAGTGGGGTTTTTTCACCATTGATCTGTTTTCGAAATGGAAGAATCATTCGAGTCACCCTAGAACATGGAACCTATTTGAGTCATCATCCTACAATTGGTTCTTACCTTTCCAAGAAGTTTTCCTAGTAATATGAGTTAGAGATACTCCTCTGGCTGATTTCTCTTCCAGTCATCATGGATAGTGCTTCAATGCCTCCTGTGTTGTTTCACTATATTTGTATAGCTATTGAGTCTTGTTTTCAAGTCATCATTGTGTCATGTTATGTGTTCAAGGGAAGTTTAAGACCGAGTCAAATATCTTCTATTTTGTTGGCTTTCCAAGTCATCCATCCATGCGTTAGTGGTAATTAGTGATTCTATCTCTTCACATCCTCTCTCATTGTATGTTTCACTTCGATTGATGGGGGATATGCTAAGGTATTCCTTCGATGGATCTCTTCCTATCGAATTCAACACATTGTCTAGGAGAGGGATATAGAAACCAACTAGTAGCTTGGAGCTTGCAGTCCTTAAAGGAAAGCCTCCTCGTGATTGACAATGGGCTTACATCATTGAATCCTAATCGATTGATTCTATGAGTTTTTGACTTTAGGTCTTCTATTCACAATTGCTATATTGTACTTAGTACCTTGGGGTCCATTTTCATAATTGGTGGGTCCCCTCTCTTCTGTTAATGATATACCTCAATGACCAGTAATCAAACAGTTTCTACCATGCTTGATATCAACTCATCTATTCGTGTGTTGTAGATTCATTCCATCGGGGTTTGGGACAAATAACTTGTGTTTGGGGCCACATCATTCCTTCATATCACCCCTCCCAAGTTTCTATGGAGTATATAACTTATGTATGAGTACTTTGAATACTTTGGGGGTACTTTCCTCAACGCTTATTGTCTTCTTGATGTATATGTTGTGACATAGATCCACATTGTATTTTCTAGTGGCTATGATCTTATTGATGACATGGATCCACCGTGTATTATTTCATGGCCATTGTCTTGCATTTCATGTCATGGATCCATAACGTATTGTTTTGGTGGCCATGCTTTGATACTCTTCAGAGTCTTAGTATGTCTACCTTGGGGATGGTCTATATATGCCTTTATCCTTGGTGTTTTATTGCATCTACTCTTTGACCATTGTACCTCTTTTCTCTCTCCTCACGTTGCCTCACATGGATACTATTTTACTGTAATGTTTTTCATCCATCCATTCATTTTCTAACCTCACACATTAGGGGACATCTATTATAGCCTTAATTTCCACCCTACAAAGTCAGAGAGGAACAAAGTAGAAGATGAAATCCAAGACATATCTCTAGCTCAAGATTCATAATTTTTTTAAGGGTGTCAATGGTCATCTATGGGACAACCCGTGGCATGTCACTTTTCATCAGTTCATAACAAGCAACACCCTCTATAAGATTCTATATTCGTAGTGTTTCGAAGAGGAAAGTGAGGGATGAGTTGGTTCTTTGTGGCACGCGCCTTGGAACTCACATCGTTCAAGTATCCATTGGTATTTATAAGATATAGAAGCTCTCCCAAGCCTCTTCCAAGAATCTATATAAATAAGGCCAATCTTGAGCATGTGGAGGAAGAATCATTTACAAATCTATGTTGCCAAAATTTAGAGGTGATTCTCCATCTACATCGGTTGCAATCAGGTTTCCTATCTTGGTTGAAGGGCCGAGGAGGAGCAAGGGGAAAAGAGGATTGCATCTACACTAAGAGGTAATTGTATTGATGTACTTTCGTTATTTAAATTAATCGATCATTGGTTTTCCCCTACGAATATTTGTATTTCATGCATAAATTTTCATATATGATGTATTTAATTGTAGATCAGGTTAGATCCAAGATAGATATAGGATTATAATGCTAAGAAGAGAAGTAGGAAGACATTGCTTGTTTATTTTGTGCATGGAGCAGGTTGTAGAGGTTCGAGCTGGAAATTCAGGACTACAACAACTAGGACATACGAAGGACAACCTTCAAAAAAACGTATGCCATTCCACCATTTCTTAGTTTAATTATGAATTTAATTTCTTGAGTCTAAATGAAAGCCATAGAAGTCTATCCCTCTGTTTGTATAGGATTAGTAGGCAGATATAAGGGAGATCTTACTATCCACCCATGATATTTTATCCATAGCATTATTCTTTTTCTTACTATTCAAGACATAGATATTCCAAGATACAACTTTCATTGGAAAATAGATGAGGGTTGGAAGGAGTCTGTGATCAATTCAATCTACCCATAATTGACCAAAATGCCACCTATTTAATGTATAACCTATAGATTTGATTTACTACCTCTTTTATTATCATATTTGGTTTTTGTTTTTGGATTTTATCTTATTGGATTGTACTCCAAGAGTAGTATTAGACCCAAGCGGTGAGGAAACTGCCAATGGATATTTTTTACCTCTATGTATGGTTCTATGAAGTCATTGTATGTGTTTGGGTGGGATATATTTCATTTCCTTCATGTGGACTACATCGACTATACCCTGCAAATTTATTCCTTCTAGCTCTACATCATCTGGTTCCTAGTCCAATCCCTCCTCACCCTTAGGGCACATTGGGACATCCTCAATAGGAGACATATCAGAAGGGGAAGAATAGGTTTTGAGTTTCTTTTTATCCTCAGGATTGGGAGAGGGATTAGGGGTTTTTCATATTTTAGTGTTGCTAGAGGGGGGAATCCAAATATGAAGCAATAAGAATTTACTTGGGGATAGAGTGAAGGATTTTGAAGATGTTCTCGAGGCATGCCAACTTAGAGGGTTTAGAGGGTCCGGATGGGATAACCTTGAGACTAGGTCTATGACGGAATTTGTTTTTGGTAAATCCCTCCTTATCTTTTTTAGGTTCTATCTTGTTGACTTTGGGGGTATTCAGCAAGGAGAAATCTCAAAAAAGATGGTCATGGTCATGGTAGTGTTAACAATGAAAGAGGATAAATTTTTAATCTAGGGTTTAGATCCATTCAAAGTCCTAATAGCTTAGGAATATAGATTCGAGGATGGGAACATAGACATTCATGAATATGCAGATCCTGATGTAGGAAGTGTAGCACCCTTGCTTGGTATCTTCAACAGACTTGACATAGGTACCGAGAGTATTACCTATTCCTTCCAGGATTTCTTCATCCAAGTACTCTTACGGGAGGGAGTAGAAGTGAACCTAGACAAGAGGATGAGTAAAATCATCTTTATACAGATTAAAATTCTTCATCTAATATTAGAGATGCATGCCTGCATAACGAAAGAAGTATGGCCTATTTTTAAAGATCCTTTCTTGATATCTGTGATCATAAAAGGTTGCATTAAAAAACTGTTTCAATCCTATATTAAGCTTGAAATGACTAGAGCGTTTCCAACAAGAGTTGATCCATGAGACTAGATCTCTCTTAGTTGGCTATATTCCAAGAAACTTACTAGTGACCGAGTGATCTTTCATTAACTATGCATAGATTCCAACTCTATTCAAGCGAATTTCATATCTTGGGGTTACAACTTCTTTCGGTATGCATTGTCCTAGCTTCCATATTTGTGTTTCACCTTGAGATAGAGGGGTGTATTGCATAAGTTCCTTTTCATAAGGATTTGGAGTTGTTGCGTTGTCATTGGGGTCAGAGATAGTAGGATATACTTCATGCAATAAGGTACCAGAGCCATTGTCATAGGTAGAAGATCCATGGGGAGGGAGTCTCGACTCCCTTGGGGGATTCATTGGAGGAGGTAGAGCCAAGTCAAGAACCAGGAGTTCACAACAACCCTAAACCAATGTACAAGTCGTCCTTTTTTATTCGATCAATTTCCATGTTTGTTAAAAGAGATGTTGCCTTCCTAAATTTTTTGACAAGGGAAAAAATGTAGAAAAATAAATTATGTATTTAGGTGGAAACCTAAGGGGAGAAGACACTAAAGTTGTTGGGAATAAACCCCTAAATTTGACCAAACCTTTGGAGAAGGAACCTATATATTTAGATGGTGTCCTTAAGCAGGTTAAAAATCTATCCGATGAGGTTATAGATCTGAAATGCAACTTTGAGAAGGGTCTTCACATCAAAAATCATTTCAAACTTTTCATAAGAGAAATAATAACCCACTCAAACCTCTAGAATCCTCAAATTTGAGTTTAAACCTAGAGAAATTTGGTATGGATCACTTCTTCTCTTATCATTGTACCAATCACTCAAAGAAAACATGCCCTCAATGGATCAAATCTACAGCTTTGGTCATCAATTAGTTACTTGACCAACAATCTCTTTTAGACAAGGCAACCCAAGAGGATGAAACAAAAGAAACCGTAGAAGAAGGAGACACGGTTGAAGAATATGATATTTTTCTTTGGGATTGGGTGGAATATTTTGATAGTGAAATAGTAGGAGAAGTATCTTTAGCATATATGTAGGGCACCAAATCTACCCAAAATAATTATAATTTGAGAAGTAAAGGGCCTATGTCCAACAAAACTCTCCCTACTGAGTTATCTCCTGCCACTAGGAAGGTCAAACTCCCTACCATGATGAAAAATAATTCTTCCCCCTCTCAATACAAGTCTTCACCTAACACCTCTCAAGCAATCAATACTTTGTGAAGCATTACAACCATGTAACCAATGGAATACAATGCCATAGAGGACATGGAAAAAAAATGTTTCCATGTATAACATTTGTACTCTACCACAAAGAGATCTAATTCTAAACACATTCAAATCTCTTTCCAGTCAATAGTAGAAAACCATTTCCACCATTGATAGTAATTCTAAAACCACTAAAAACAAGCAAGAGAATAAGGCTACACTAAAATCCACCATTAATGTAGCCATCATAGGAACACATTCCAAATCATAGACTCCTCATTTTATTCCAACCTTTGAAATTTATAATTACAACGTGCATAGTGCATAATTGTTTGGTAGATTCATGGGCATCTTCCAACATAATGCCTTGTTATATCTTCCAAAAGATTAACAATGTACATACTAAATGCATAACTAGGATCATTATATCTTCCAAAAGATTAACAATGTACATACTAAATGCATAACTAGGATCAACTAGCTACATAGATCTAATGTAAAAGTAATGGGAGAATTGAAATATCTTATGATTACATTACCATTATATCCTATAGTTTGGTAAGAAATTTCCATTGTGGTTGTAGGTAGTTTGTTTACTTTTGAGTAGGGGCTGGTCTCAAAAGTTACAAGGTTACTTTGCAACCGATTGGTCTAATCTATGATAATAGGTCCATTTTGATCTTCCACTTTTATCTAGTGTGAAGCCTTCTTAAAAAAAAGGTGCATAAGATTCATCCTACCCTAGAGCCGTTGATACAACAATAAATAATTGAAAAATATGCTAGGATTATATTGAAATTATGTCATTCAATGTGGGTTTCTAATTTGGTTTGCATAAGGGAAAAATAGGGGAAAATAGACTTTGCATAGATTTTTGGTACTTAAATTAGGCATCTAACAAGGCTAACTACCCTATTCATCCAATGCAATAGATAATTTTTCTTTTCTCAAGGTCAAAAATGTTTTCTTTGTTAGACGCATTTTCAGGCTACAATCAAGTTCTTGTAGTCGATTTTGATTGATTAAAGACCACTTTTCACATGAAGCGGGGAACCTTTTCTTACATTATATTTTGTAATGATAAACATACGTGTAACCTTCCAATGTGTGATGGATATATAATTTAAGGTACAATCAAGTTCTTGTAGTCGATTTTGATTGATTAAAGACCACTTTTCACATGAAGCGGGGAACCTTTTCTTACATTATATTTTGTAATGATAAACATACGTGTAACCTTCCAATGTGTGATGGATATATAATTTAAGGGCTTAATCAATCATTTTTTTGTTTTTTGTTTTATCTCCATGATGTAACAATATATTCAAATAATAGACCAGACCATCCACAATACCTGAAACAAATCTCCGAAAGGTATAGAAAGTATGGAATATATTTGAACCCGAAAAAGAGCATATTTGTTGTTTCAAAAGGGAAGTTACTTGGGCATGTCATTTCTAAGTATATATTTTTTATAGATCCTAAAATAATAAAGGACACCATGCATATTCATATGCCCAATAATAAGAATTCCATACAATCTTTCTTTGGAAATATAAAATTTGTGAGGAGATTTGTGGCTAACTTTGCAAAAAATATTCAAAAAATATTTAAATGTATTAAACAAATGAAAAAATATGCCAATATAAAATGGACATATAATGAAAAGGAATCCTTTGATAAAGTGAAGGCTTTCATAACAATGACTCTAGCATTGTAGAGCCCATAATTTATCAAGGACTTCTCATTATACACATTTGTTTTTTATCATTCTCTTGCAACAATGCTCACCCAAAAATGTGAGCAAGGGAATGGACACCCAATTTCTCTTATGATCACTGGTTTGCAAGCAACCACACTCAGTTATTTTAAAATTGATAAGCAATATTTTACAATTTACAAGGAAATTAAACAATTCAGGCCTTACATACTGAAAAACCACACTAAGGTTATAGTGCCCCACCTAAATATGAGGTCACAATTTGTCCAAAAAGAAATAAGAGAGAATAGAGGTAACTGGATGACTTCCATCTAGGAATATGATCTGAAGTTCAAATATTCCACCATTGTTATAGGGAAGGGAAAAATGTAAATTAACAGATGAAGCAATGGACCTGATTGATTCACATGAAGAAGGATGGGAAAATGTTTTTTCATTATACACTCAGGAAGTTATCTTCATGCCTACCCAAAATGATTCTTGGTATAATGATATTAAACAACACTTGTAGAATGGGACTTCTCCTAATTTCTTAAGATTCAAACAAAAGAGAGCCTTGAGGATTATATCTTCCCAATGCCAACTCATCAATAGAAGTTTTTTTCAGAAATAATTATTATAGTGTATTGCTCAGGTGCCTTGAGAAATAGGATGTTGATAAAGTTCTCTCATAGTTACATGATGAACTAGCAGGATGACCAGGGATGATTTTAAGGATGGAAATTTATTTTAAAATGTAGAAACCTTGGCGAATATTACTAATCCTTCATATGTCAACTATAAATGTTTGGCGATATTTTTTTAAAAATATTCAAATTTCTAAGTATTTTATATAGTT
>ML781741.1:274462-321026 GCA_009831015.1 Picea engelmannii | reverse complement strand
TGGACCACACTGCGGCAAGAGAGGGGCCAAGCAGTTCTGGAGTTCACCAATACCTTCCATACCTTGCACACCAAGCTGGGTATCAAAGACTCTGAGTGACATTTGGTTCTGAAATACCGTGGGGCTCTACACAGATACATCCAGACTGAAATAGATTTTCTGGCGATCTCATCACTCGGTGTTGCTTATCGATATGTTGTTAAAATTGAGCAGAAATTTAACCACCAGAAAAAACGGGAATTTGGGTCTGCAAATTCGCAACAACAAAAGTATGACAAAGACAACTCTAACAAATAGTCTCCCGAAAACCAGTCCAAGACACAGGAAAAGAAGGGTCACGGGAAGTCAAAGAAGGAAATCGGAAAAATGGTGCGATTTCCACAAAATCCCCTGGCACAACACCGATGAATGTCGCTCAAAACAGTCATTGGTAGCTGAGATCAAGGACAAAGAGACGAACCCTGATTCAGAATCTGATTTTGAAAATAATGGTAAATAACAGATCATTGACGAAGACCCCACTGCTATTGTCGCGACCGCAACAATTCAATCAGAAGAACCAACAGATCCTGAAGAGGGGGAGCGCCTTTTTCATTCATAGATGTGGGTGAAGGGGACCCCTCTGCATTTTATTGTTGATAGCGGAAGCTAGAAGAACCTCATCTCAGCAGAGGTCGTCAAACAGTTGGGAATGTCAACAACACCACACCCGCAACCATACAACATCGGGTGGCTTCGGCAAGGAAGAGATCTCCGTGTCAACCAATAGTGCCGATTGTCATACGGCATCCAACCCTTCAAGGATGAGGTATTATGTGATGTTGCCCCATTGGATGTCTGTGATGTTCTCTTGGCCCAACCATATATGTGGAGACGCCATGCTATTTACGAGTCTCGACCTCGTAGTGTCATTGTTACTTTGGGGGGTCATCTCTACAGAATACAAGCGGTAGTTATGACTATTGTTCCATCTAAAAAGTGCTGCAAGGTAGTATCTCATACTGCAAAATTCAGCTTCTTCACAATCTGTTCAAAAGGAGAACAAAAGGACACTGCAACCACTACAGCCTTGCCCCAAGCACCTTCTACCCAACAGAAGCAGGTCGACAAGGCTGAAACAAAGTGAAAAGATTCCTTATGCACATTGTCCTCTCATGTTACTCGACTTGTTGAGCAGCCTCAATCGCAACAGTTTTGTGACATATTTCCACAAACTGAGCAGCGCGACGTCTCCAACAAGAAAAACAACTCACCAAGATGCAGATTCAACAAATGCTTTTCCCTCTCCCCCAGGAACTTAACGTAATGGATACCATTTCTTCCTAAGGATGGAGGATTGATCCAGGTGGATATCAGTGGCCACCCACCTTTTCCAAATGGCTCAAATCAACTTTCTGGCAATTTTGGCAATTTACTATTTTTAGCAGGTTTTAACTTCCGGGGCCATTTTAAGGGTCCCAATGAAATTTTTTTCGAGATAGATGTTCTCATTGATATCCAAAGAAATAATTGATCCCCCAAAATGAATCTCCTCGACGATACCTTTCCAACGATCTGTCACACACCTACAACGAAGATCGTATGCAAAAGTTACGACCCGAGGAAGTTGATGTACTCACTTGCCCAAACGGGGCCCACATGAATTTTGGGGCTTCATCTCCTAGGGTTAGGTTTTCAGATGTCTAGGACTTTTGGCACTCCCGTTTATTGTAAAAAAGGCCTTCAGAGCCTCATTGTAATCATCTTCTTGTGAATACGAGTAGCTGTCACATCTCTTCTCAGAGATAAGCTGCCACCATTCTAGCGAGTCTTCCACTCTGTATTTTTACAGTCTCTGTACATTTCGCTGATTAATAGAAATCATGTATTACTATATATCTGTGTTTATGGTTGCATCTCTTATACATTTCTGTTATATTATTGAATATCTGCAATATCTCTGTGCATTTCTTTATTATATCTCCGCTCTCATTTCGTGCCGAAAATAATCCGAATCAGTGGTATCAGAGCAGGCTGCTCTTGATCGTTTTTCAGTGCATGTCCCCAACGAGGTCCAAGTATAGCAAGTTGGGTCTCGAGCTTGTCTCTCTTGAAGACAATCTCTCTCACACACCCAAGAAACCCTCAATGGTGGAAGAAAAGAAAAACGACGGAGCAGACGATCCTATCAATCTATTGCCTGAGAAAGCTCTCACGCGACAGAGGGACGAAATGATGGAGAATTTTTCCCACATCCTTCAACGCCTGCCGATAGCATCAGGCACATCTTCATCAAGCGGCCACTTTGGAGGCACCTTGCCTTTCAAGGTACAAGTTAACTTTGATATTCCTGTATTTGAAGGATAGATAGATGCAGAAGCCCTAGAAAAATGGTTAACTCCGCTAGAAGGTTATTTCTCTGTTCACAATTTTTTCGACAAAGAAAAGATCACCTTCGCACTCCTTAAAGCTCTCCCTCATGTCAAAAATTGCTGGGAAACTTACTGGGAGCAAAGTTCCACATAGGAGTATGGAATATATGGGGCGGATCCCACTTGGGATTTTTTTGTGGATGCGGTGAAGGAACAATATTACCCTGTTGGCAACTATGAGGACCAGTACATGAGATGGACCACACTACGACAAGAGAGGGGCCAAGCAGTTCTGGAGTTCACCATTACCTTCCATACCTTGTGCACCAAGCTAGGTATCAAAGACTCCGAGCGACATTTGGTTCTGAAATACCATGGGGCTCTACACAGATACATCCAGACTGAAATGGATTTTCTGGACATCTCATCACTCGGTGCTGCTTATCGATATGCTGTTAAAATTGAGAAGAAAATTAACCACCAGAACAAACATGAATTTGGGTGTACAAATCCGCAACAACCAAAGTATGTCAAAGACAACCCTAACAAACAGTCTCCCGAAAACCAGTCCAAGACACAGGAAAAGAAGGGTCACGGGAAGACAAAGAAGGAAACCGGAAAATGGTGCGATTTCCACAAAAGCCCCTGGCACAACACCGATGAGTGTCGGTCAAAATAGTCATTGGTGGCCGAGATCAAGGACAAAGAGCTGAACCCTAATTCAGAATCTGATTCTGAAAATAATGGTAAAGGACAGATCATTGACGCAGACCCCATTGCTATTGTCGCGACCGCAACAATTCAATCAGAAGAACCAACAGATCCTGAAGAGGGGGAGCGCCTTTTTCATTAATAGTTGTGGGTGAAGGGGACCCCGCTTCATTTTATTGTTGATAGCGGAAGCTAGAAGAACCTCATCTCAGCAGAGGTCGTCAAACAGTTGAGATTGTCCACAACACCACACTCGCAGCCATACAACATCGGGTGGCTTCGGCAAGGAAGAGATCTTCGTTTCAACCAACAGTGTTGATTGTCATACGGCATCCAACCCTTCAAGGATGAGGTAATATGTGATGTTGCCCCACTGGATGTCTGTGATGTTCTCTTGGGCCAACCATATATGTGGAGACGCCATGCTATTTACGAGTCTCGACCCCGTAGTGTCATTATTACTTTGGGGGGTCATCTCTACAGAATACCAGAGATAGTTCTGACTACTGTTCCATCTAAAAAGTGTCGCAAGGTAGTATCTCATACTGCAAAATTCAACTTCTTCACAATCTGTTCAAAAGGAGAACAAAAGGACACTGCAACCACTACATCCTTGCCTCAAGCACCTTCTACCCAATAGAAGTAGGTCGCCAAGGCTGCAACAAAGTGAAAAGATTCCTTATGCACATTGTGCTCTCATGTATCTCAACTTTTTGAGCAGCCTCAACTGCAACAGGTTCATGAAATATTTCCACAAACTGAGCAGCGCGGCGTCTCCAACAAGAAAAATAGCTCACCAAGATGCAGATTCAACAAATGCTTTTCCCTCTTCCCGAGGAACTCAACGTAATGGAGACCATTGCATCCTAAAGAGGGAGGATTGATCCAGGTGGATATCAGTGGCCACCCACCTTTTCCAAATGGCTCAAAACAACTTTCTGACAATTTTGGCAATTTACTATTTTTAGCAGGTTTTAACGTCCGGGGCCATTTTAAGGGTCCAAATGAAGGTTTTTCGACATCGAGGTTCTCAATGATAGTTGAAGGCTTCATTGAGCCCCCAAAATGAATCTCCTTGACGATACATTTCCAACGAGCTATCACAAGCCTAAAACGGAGATCGTATGCAAAAGTTACGACCCCGGGAAGTTGATGTACTCACTTGCCCAAACGGGGCCCACATGACTTTTGGCGCTTCATCTCCTAGGGTTAGGTTTTTGGATGTATAGGAATTTTGGCATTCCCGTTTATTGTAAAAAAGGATTTTAGAGCCTCATTGTAATCATCTTCTTGCGAATGCGAGTGGCCGTCACATCTCTTCTCAGAGATAAGCCGCCACCATTCTAGCGAGTCTTCCACTCTGTATTTTTACAGTCTCTGTACATTTCGCTGATTAATAGAAATCATGTATTATTGTATATCTATGTTTATGTTTGCATCTCTGATACATTTCTGTTATATTATTCAATATCTGCAATATCTCTGTGCATTTCTTTATTATATCTCCGCTCTCATTTCGTGAAGAAAATAATCTGGATATGTGGTATCAGAGCAGGCTGCTCTTGATTGTTTTTCAGTGCATGTCCCCGACGAGGTCCGAGTATAGCAAGTTGGGTCTCGAGCTTGTCTCTCTTGAAGACAATCGCTCTCGCACACCCAATAAACCCTCAGTGGCGGAAGAAAAGAAAAATGACGGAGCAGACGATCCTATCAATCTGTTGCTTGAGAAAGCTCTCACGCGACAGAGGGACGAAATGATGGAGAATTTTTCGCACATCCTTCAACGCTTGCCGATAGTATCAGGCACATCTTCATCAAGCAGCCACTTTGGAGGCACCTCACCGATCAAGGTAAAAGTTGACTTTGATATTCCTGTATTTGAAGGACAGATAGATGCAGAATCCCTAGAAAAATGGTTAACTCCGCTAGAAGGTTATTTCTCTGTTCACAATTTTTCCGACAAAGAAAAGATCATTTTCACACTCCTTAAATCTCTCCCTCATGACAAACATTGGTGGGAAACTTACTGGGAGCAAAGTTCCAGAGAGGAGTCTGGAATATATGGGGCCGATCCCACTTGGGATTTTTTTGTGGATGCGGTGACGGAACAATATTACCCTGTTGGCAACTATGAGGACCTGTACATGAGATGAACCACACTGCGGCAAGAGAGGGGCCAAGCAGTTCCGGAGTTCACCAATACCTTCCATACCTTGCGCACCAAGATGGGTATCAAAGACTCCGAGCGACAGTTGGTTCTGAAATAACGTGGGGCTCTACACAGATACATCCAGACTGAAATGGATTTTCTGGACATCTCCTCACTCGGTGCTGCTTATCGATATGCTGTTAAAATTGAGCATAAATTTAACCACTAGAACAAACGGGAATTTGGGTCTGCAAATCCGCAACAGCCAAAGTATGACAAAGACAACCCTAACAAACAGTCTCCCGAAAACCAGTCCAAGACACAGGAAAAGAAGGGTCACGGGAAGATAAAGAAGGAAACCGGAAAATGGTGCGATTTCCACAAAATCCCCTGGCACAACACCGATGAATGTCGCTCAAAATAGTCATTGGTGGCCGAGATAAAGGACAAAGAGCCAAATCCTGATTTGGAATCTGATTCTAAAAATAATGGTAAAGGACAGAACATTGAGGTAGACCCAACTGCTATTGTCGCAACCGCAACAATTCAATCAGAAGAACCAACAGATCCTGAAGAGTTGGAGCTCCTTTTTAATTCACAGATGTGGGTGAAGGGGACCCCATTGCATTTTATTGTTGATAGCGGAAGCCATAAGAGCCTCATCTCAGCAGAGGTCATCAAACAGTTGGGATTGTCGACAACACCACACCCGCAACCATACAACATCGGGTGGCTTCAGTAAGGAAGAGATCTCTGTGTCAACCAATAGTGTCAATTTTCATACGGCATCCAACCCTTCAAGGATGAGGTATTATGTGATGTTTCCCCAATGGATGTCTGTGATGTTCTCTTGGGCCAACCATATATGTGGAGACGCCATGCTATTTACGAGTCTTGACCCCGTAGTGTCATTGTTACTTTGGGGGGTCATCTCTACAGAATACAAGAGGTAGTTCTGACTACTGCTCCATCTAAAAAGTGTCGCAAGGTAGTATCTCATACTGCAAAATTCAGCTTCTTCACAATCTGTTCAAAAGGAGAACAAAAGGACACTGCAACCACTACAGCCTTGCCCCAAGCACCTTCTACCCAACAGAAGCAGGTCGACAAGGCTGCAACAAAGTGGAAATATTCCTTATGCACATTTTCCTCTCATGTATCTCGGCTTGTTGAGCAACCTCAATCGCAACAGGTTCGTGACAGATTTCCACAAACTGAGCAGCCCGACGTCTCCAACAAGACAAACAGCACACCAAGATGCAGATTCAACAAATGATTTTCCCTCTCCCCCGGGAACTCAACGTAATGGATACCATTTCTTCCTAAGGAGGGAGGATTGATCCAGGTGGATATCATTCGCCACCCACCTTTTCCAAATGGCTCAAAACAACTTTCTGGCAATTTTGGCAATTTACTATTTTTAGCAGGTTTTAACTTCCGGGGCCATTTTAAGGGTCCCAATGAAGGTTTTTTCAAGATATATCTTCTCAATGATATCCAAAGGAATAATTTATCACCCAAAATGAATCTCCTCAACGATACCTTTCCAACGAGCTATCACACGCCTAAAACGGAGATCGTATGCAAAAGTTACAACCGCGGGAAGTTGATGTACTCACTTGCCCAAACGGGCCCCTATGAATTTTGGGGCTTCATCTCCTAGGGTTAGGTTTTCGGATGTCTAGGACTTTTGGCATTACCATTTATTGTAAAAAATGCCTTTAGAGCCTCATTGTAATCAGCTTCTTGCGAATGCGAGTAGCCGTCACATCTCTTCTCAGAGATAAGCTGCCACCATTCTAGCGAGTCTTCCACTCTGTATTTTTACAGTCTCTGTACATTTCGCTGATTAATAGAAATCATGTATTACTGTATATCTGTGTTTATGGTTTCATCTCTGATACATTTCTGTTACATTATTGAATATCTACAATATCTCTGTGCATTTCTTTATTATATCTGCGCTCTCATTTCGTGCCGAAAATAATCCAGATCAGTGGTATCAGAGCAGGCTACTCTTGATCGTTTTTTAGTGCATGTCCTTGAGGAGGTCCGAGTATAGCAAGTTGGGTATCGAGCTTGTCTCTCTTGAAGACAATCGCTCTCACACACCCAAGAAACCCTCAATGGAGGAAGAAAAGAAAAACGACGGAGCAGACGATCCTATCAATCTGTTGCTTGAGAAATCTCTCACGCGACAGAGGGACGAAATGATGGAGAATGTTGCCCACATCCTTCAATGCCTGCCGATAGCATCAGGCACATCTTCATCAAGCAGCCACTTTGGAGGAACCTCAACTTTCAAGGTACAAGTTAACTTTGATATTCCTGTATTTGAAGGACAGATAGATGCAGAAGCCCTAGAAAAGAAAAGATCACCTTCGCACTCCTTGAAGCTCTCCCTCATGTCAAACATTGGTGGGAAACTTACTGGGAGAAAAGTTCCACAGAGGAGTCTGGAATATATGGGGCCGATCCCACTTGGGATTTTTTTGTGGATGCGGTGAAGGAACAGTATTACCCTGTTGGCAACTATGAGGACCAGTACATGAGATGGACCACACTGCGGCAAGAGAGGGGCCAAGCAGTTCCGGAGTTCACCAATAGCTTCCATACCTTGCGCACCAAGCTGGGTATCAAAGACTCTGAGCGACATTTGGTTCTGAAATACCGTGGGGCTCTACACATATACATCCAGACTGAAATGGATTTTCTGGACATCTCATCACTCGGTGCTGGTTATCGATATGCTGTTAAAATTGAGAAGAAATTTAACCACTAGAACAAATGGGAATTTGGGTCTGCAAATCCGCAACAACCAAAGCATGAAAAAGACAACCCTAACAAATAGTCTCCCGAAAACCAGTCCAAGACACAGGAAAAGAAGGGTTACGGGAAGACAAAGAAGGAAACCGAAAAATGGTGCGATTTACACAAAAGCCGCTGGTACAACACTGATGGATGTCGCTCAAAATAGTCATTGATGGCCGAGATCAAGGACAAAGAGCTGAACCCTGATTCAGAATCTGATTCTTAAAATAACGGTCAAGGACAGATTATTGACGCAAACCCCACTGCTATTGTCGCGACCGCAACAATTCAATCAGAAGAACCAATAGATCCTGAAGAGGGGGAGTGCCTTTTCCATTCACAGATGTGGGTGAATGGGACGTCGCTGCATTTTATTGTTGATAGCGGAAGCCAGAAGAACCTCATCTAAGCAGAGGTCATCAAACAGTTGGGATTGTCGACAACACCACACCCGTAGCCATACAACATCGGGTGGCTTCGGCAAGGAAGAGATCTCCGTGTCAACCAACAGTGCCGATTTTCATACAACATCCAACCCTTTAAGGATGAGGTATTATGTGATGTTGCCCCACTAGATGTATGTGATGTTCTCTTGGGCCAACCATATATGTTGAGACGCCATGCTATTTACAAGTCTCGACCCCGTAGTGTCATTGTTACTTGGGGGGGTCATCTCTACAGAATACAAGAGGTAGTTCTGACTATTGTTCCATCTAAAAAGTGCCGCAAGGTAGTATCTCATACTGCAAAATTCATCTTCTTCACAATCTATTCAAAAGGAGAACAAAAGGACACTGCAACCACTACAACCTTGCCCCAAGCACCTTCTACCCAACAGAAGCAGGTCGACAAGGCTGCAACAAAGTGAAAATATTCCTTATGCACATTGTCCTCTCATGTATCTCGACTTGTTGAGCAGCCTCAACCGCAACAGGTTCGTGACAAATTTCCACAAACTGAGCAGCGCGACGTCTCCCGCAAGACAAACAGCTCACCAAGATGCAAATTCAACAAATGCTTTTTCCCTCTCCCCCGAGAACTCGACGTAATGGAGACCATTGCTTCCTAAAGAGGGAGGATTGATCCAGGTGGATATCAGTGGCCACCCACCTTTTCCAAATGGTTCAAAACAACTTTCTGGCAATTTTGGCAATTTACTATTTTTAGCAGGTTTTAACTTTCGGGGCCATTTTAAGGGTCCAAATGAAGGTTTTTTGACATCAAGGTTCTCAATGATATCCAATGGCATGGTTGATCCCCCAAAATGAATCTCCTCGACGATACCTTTCCAACAAGCTATCACATGCCTAAAACAGAGATCGTATGCAAAAGTTACGACCCCTGGAAGTTGATGTACTCACTTGCCCAAACGGGGCCCACATGATTTTTGGCGCTTCATATCCTAGGGTTAGGTTTTTGGATATCTAGGACTTTGGATATCATTGACGTAGACCCCACTGCTATTGTCGTGACCGCAGCAATTTAATCAGAAGAACCAACAGATCCTGAAGAGGGGAAGCGCCTTTTTCATTCACAGATGTGGGTGAATGGGACCCCGCTGTATTTTATTGTTGATAGCGGAAGCCAGAAGAACCTCATCTCAGCAGAGGTCATCAAACAGTTGGGATTGTCGACAACACCACACCCGCAGCCATACAACATCGTGTGGCTTCGGCAAGGAAGAGATCTTCATGTCAACCAATAGTGCCGATTGTCATACGACATCCAACCCTTCAAGGATGAGGTATTATGTGATGTTGTCCCACTGGATGTCTGTTATGTTCTCTTGGGCCAACCATATATGTGGAGAGGCCATGCTATTTACGAGTCTCGACCCCGTAGTGTCATTGTTACTTTGGGGGGTCATATCTATAGAATACCAGAGGTAGTTCTGACTATTGTTCCATCTAAAAAGTGCCGCAAGGTAGTATCTCATACTGCAAAATTCAACTTCTTCACAATCTGTTCAAAAGGAGAACAAAAGGACACTACAAACACTACAGCCTTGCCCCAAGCACCTTCTACCCAACAGAAGCAGGTCGACAAGGCTACAAAATTGTGAAAATATTCCTTATGCCCATTGTCCTCTCATGTATCTCGACTTGTTGATCAGCCTCAACCGCAACAGGTTCGTGAAAGATTTCCACAAACTGAGCAGCGCGACGTCTCCAGCAAGACAAACAGCTCACCAAGATGCAGATTCAACAAATGCTTTTTCCTCTCCCCAAGGAACTCTACGTACTGGATACGATTGATTCCTAAGGAGGGAGGATTGATCCAGGTGGATATCAGTTTCCACCCACCTTTTCCAAATGGCTCAAAACAACTTTCTGGCAATTTTGGCAATTTACTATTTTTAGCAGGTTTTAACTTCCGGGGAAATTTTAAGGCTCGAAATGAAGGTTTTTCGAGATCGAGGTTCTAAATTATATCTAAAGGCATAATTGATCCCTAAAAATTAATCTCCTCTATGATACCTTTCCAACAAGCTATCACACGCCTAAAACGGAGATCGTATGCAAAAGTTATGACACCGGGAAGTTGATGTACTCACTTGCCCAAAAGGGGCCCACATGACTTTTGGCGCTTCATCTCCTAGGGTTAGGTTTTCGGATGTCTAGGACTTTTGGAATTCCCGTTTATTGTAAAAAATGCCTTCAGAGCTTCATTTTAATCATCTTCTTGCGAATGGGAGTAGCCGTCACATCTCTTCTCAGAGATAAGCTGCCACCATTCTAGCGATTGTTCCACTCTGTATTTTTACAGTCTCTGTACATTTCGCTAATTAATAGAAATCGTATATTTATGTATATCTGTGTTTATGGTTTCATCTCTGATACATTTCTATTATATTATTGAATATCTGCAATATCTCTGTGCATTTATTTATTATATCTCCGCTCTCATTTCGTGTCGAAAATAATCCAGATCAGTGGTATTAGAGCAGGCTGCTCTTGATCGTTTTTCAGTGCATGTCCCCAACGAGGTCCGAGTATAGCAAGTTGGGTCTCGAGCTTGTCTCTCTTGAAGACAATTTCTCTCGCACACCCAAGAAACCCTCAATGGCAGAAGAAAAGAAAAACAACGGAGCAGACGATCCTATCAATCTGTTGCTTGAGAAAGCTCTCACGGGACAGAGGGACGAAATGATGGAGAATTTTTCCCACATCCTTCAACGCCTGCCGATAGCATCAGGCAGATCTTCATCAAGTGGCCACTTTGGAGGCACATCACCTTTCAAGGTACAATTTAACTTTGATATTCCTGTATTTGAAAGACAGATAGATGCAGAAGCCTTAGAAAAATGGTTAACTCCGCTAGAAGGTTATTTCTCTGTTCATGATTTTTCCGACAAAGAAAAGATTACCTTCGCACTCCTTAAAGCTCTTCCTCATGTCAAACATTGGTGGGAAAATTACTGGGAGCAAAGTTCCACAGAGGAGTCTGGAATATATGGGGCCGATCCCACTTGGGATTTTTATGTGGATGCGGTGAAGGAACAGTATTACCCTGTTGGCAACTATGAGGACCAGTACATGAGCTGGAACACACTGCCGCAAGAGAGGGGCCAAACAATTTCGGAGTTCACCAATACCTTCCATACCTTGCGCACCAAGCTGGGTATCAAAGACTCCGAGCGACATTTGGTTCTGAAATACCATGGGGCTCTACACAGATACATCCAGACTGAAATGGATTTTCTAGACATCTCATCACTCAGTGCTGCTTATCGATATGTTGTTAAAATTGAGAAGAAATTTAACCACCAGAACAAACAGGAATTTGGGTTTGCAAATCTGCAACAACCAAAGTATGACAAATAAAACCCTAACAAACAGTCTCCCAAAAACCAGTCCAAGACACAGGAAAAGAAGGGTCACGGGAAGACAAAGAAGGAAACCAGAAAATGGTACGATTTCTACAAAAGCCCCTGGCACAACACCGATGAATGTCGCTCAAAACAGTCATTGGTGGCCGATATCAAGGACAAAGAGCCGAACCCTGATTCAGAATCTGATTCTGAAAATAATGGTAAAGGACAGATCATTAACGCAGACCCCACTGCTATTGTCGCGACCGCAACAATTTTATCAGAAGAACCAACAGATCCTGAAGAGGGGGAGTGCCTTTTTCATTCACAGATGTGGGTGAAGGGGACCCCGCTGCATTTTATTGTTGATAGCGGAAGCAAGAAGAACCTCATCTGAGCAGAGGTCGTCAAACAGTTGGGATTTTCGACAACACCACACCTGCAGCCATACAACATCGTGTGGCTTCGGCAAGGAAGAGATCTTCGTGTCAACCAACAGTGTCGATTGTCATACGACATCCAACCCTTCAAGGATGAGGTATTATGTGATGTTTCCCCACTAGATGTCTGTGATGTTTTCTTGGGCCAACCATATATGTGGAGACGCCATGCTATTTACGAGTCTCGACCCCGTAGTGTCATTGTTACTTTGGGGGGTCATCTCTATAGAATACCAGAGGTAGTTCTGACTACTGTTCCATCTAAAAAGTGCTGCAAGGTAGTATCTCATACTGCAAAATTCAGCTTCTTCACAATCTGTTCAAAAGGAGAACAAAAGGACACTGCAACCACTACAGCCTTGCCCCAAGAACCTTCTACCCAACAGAAGCAGGTCAACAAGGCTGCAACAAAGTGCAAAGATTCCTTATGCACATTGTCCTAACATGTATCTTGACTTGTTGAGCATCCTCAACCGCAACAGGTTCGTGACAGATTTCCACAAACTGAGCAGCGCGACGTTTCCAGCAAGACAAACAGCTCACCAAGATGCAGATTCAACAAATGCTTTTCCCTCTAAAACCTGAACTCAATGTAATGAAGACCATTGATTCCTAAGGAGGGAGGATTGATCCAGGTGGATATCAGTGGCCACCCACCTTTTCCAAATGGCTCAAAACAACGTTCTGGCAATTTTGGCAATTTACTATTTTTAGCAGGTTTTAACTTCCGGGGCCATTTTAAGGGTCCAAATGAAGGTTTTTCGAGATAGAGGTTTTCAATTATAGCCTAAGGAAAAATCTATCCCCCAAAATGAATCTCCTTGACGATACCTTTCCAACGAGCTATCACACGCCTAAAACGGAGATAGTTTGCAAAAGTTACGACCCCGGGAAGTTGATGTACTCACTTGCCCAAACGGGGCCCACATGACTTTTGGGGCTTCATCTCCTAGGGTTAGGTTTTTGGATGTCTAGGAATTTTGGCATTCCTGTTTATTGTAAAAAAGGCCTTTAGAGCCTCATTGTAATCATCTTCTTGCGAATGCGAGTAGCCGTCACATCTCTTCTCAGAGATAAGTTGCCACCATTCTAGCGAGTCTTCCACTCTGTATTTTTATAGTCTCTGTACATTTCGCTGATTAATAGAAATTGTGTATTACTGCATATCTCTGTTTATGGTTTCATCTCTAATACATTTATGTTATATAATTGAATATATGCAATATCTCTGTGCATTTCTTTATTATATCTCCGCTCTCATTTCGTGCCGAAAATAATCCGGATTAGTGGTATCAGAGCAGGCTGCTCTTGATCGTTTTTCAGTGAATGTCCCCGACGAGGTCTGAGTATAGCAAGTTGGGTCTCGAGCTTATCTCTCTTGAAGACCATCGCTCTCACACACCCAATAAACTCTCAATGGCAGAAGAAAAGAAAAATGACGGAGCAGACGATCCTATCAATCTGTTGCTTGAGAAAGCTCTCACGCGACAGAGGGACGAAATGATGGAGAATTTTGCCCACATCCTTCAACGCTTGTCGATAGCATCAGGCACATCTTCATCAAGCAACCACTTTGGAGGCACCTCTCCTTTCAAGGTAAAAGTTGACTTTGATATTCCTGTATTTGAAGGACAGATAGATGCGGAAGCCCTAGAAAAATGGTTAACTCAGCTAGACGGTTATTTCTTTGTTCACAATTTTTTCGACAAAGAAAAGATCACCTTCGCACTCCTTAAAGCTCTCCCTCATGTCAAACATTGGTGGGAAACTTACTGGGAGCAAAGTTCCACAGAGGAGTCTGGAATATATGGGGCCAATCCCACTTGGGATTTTTTTGTGGATGTGGTGAAGGAACAGTATTACCCTGTTGGCAACTATGAGGACCAGTACATGAGATGGACCACACTGCGGCAAGAGAGTGGCCAAGCAGTTCTGGAGTTCACCAATACCTTCCATACCTTGCGCACCAAGCTGGGTATCAAAGACTCCGAGCGACATTTGGTTCTGAAATACAGTGGGGCTCTACACAGATACATCCAGACTGAAATGGATTTTCTAGACATCTCATCACTCGGTGTTGCTTATCGATATGTTGTTAAAATTGAGCAGAAATTTAACCACCAGAACAAACGAGAATTTGGGTCTGCAAATCCGCAACAACCAAAGTATGAAAAATACAACCCTAACAAACAGTCTCCCGAAAACCAGTCCAAGACATAGGAAAAGAAGGGTCACAGGAAGAAAAAGAAGGAAACCAGAAAATTGTGCGATTTCCACAAAAGCCCCTGGCACAACACCGATGAATTTCGCTCAAAAGAGTCATTGGTGGCCGAGATCAAGGATAAAGAGATGAACCCTGATTCAGAAACTGATTATGAAAATAATTTTAAAGGACAGATCATTGACGCAGACCCCACTTCTATTGTCGCGACCGCAGCAATTCAATCAGAAGAACCAACATATCCAGAAGAGGGGGAGCGCCTTTTTCATTCACAGATGTGGGTGAAGGGGACCTCGCTGCATTTTATTGTTGATAGCGGAAGCCAGAAGAACCTCATCTCAGCAGAGGTCATCAAACAGTTGGGATTGTCGACAACACCACACCCGCAACCATACAACATCGGGTGGCTTCGGCAAGGAAGATATCTTCGTGTCAACCAACAGTGCCGATTGTCATACGGCATCCAACCCTTCAAGGATGAGGTATTGTGTGATGTTGCCCCACTGGATGTCTATGATGTTCTCTTGGGCCAACCATATATGTGGAGACGCCATGATATTTACTAGTCTCGACCTCGTGGTGTCATTGTTACTTTGGGGAGTCATCTCTACAGAATACCAGAGGTAGTTCTGACTACTGTTCCATCTAAAAAGTGTCGCAAGGTAGTATCTCATACTGCAAAATTCAGCTTTGTCACAATCTGTTCAAAAGGAGAACAAAAGGACACTGCAACCACTACAACCTTTCCCCAAGCACCTTCTACCCAATAGAAGTAGGTCGACAAGGCTGCAACAAAGTGTAAAGATTCCTTATGCACATTGTCCTCTCATGTATATCGACTTGTTGAGCAGCCTCAACCGCAACAGGTTCGTGACAGATTTCCACAAACTGAGCAGCGCGACGTCTCCAGCAAGACAAACAACTGACCAAGATGCAGATTCAACAAATGCTTTTCCCTCTCCCCCGGGAACTCAACGTAATGGATACCATTGCTTCCTAAGGAGGGAGGATTGATCCAGGTGGATATCAGTGGCCACCCACCTTTTCCAAATGGCTCAAAACAACTTTCTGGCAATTTGGGCAATTTACTATTTTTAGCAGGTTTTAACTTCCGGGGCCATTTTAAGGGTCCAAATGAAGGTTTTTCAAGATAGAGGTTCTCAATGATATCTAAAGGCATAATTTATCCCCCAAAATGAATCTCCTCGACGATACCTTTCCAACGAGATATCACACGCCTAAAACGGAGATTGTATGCAAAAGCTACGACACCGGGAAGTTGATGTACTCACTTGCCCAAACGGGGCCCACATGACTTTTGGCGCTTCATCTCCTAGGTTTAGGTTTTTGGATGTCTAGGAATTTTGGCATTCCCATTTATTGTAAAAGGGGCCTTCAGAGCCTCATTGTAATCATCTTCTTGCGAATGCGAGTAACTGTCACATCTCTTCTCAGAGATAAGCTCCCACCATTCTAGCGAGTCTTCCACTCTGTATTTTTACAGTCTCTGTACATTTCGCTGATTAATAGAAATCATGTAATACTATATATCTGTTTTTATGGTTTCATCTCTGATACATTTCTGTTATATTATTGAATATCTGCAATATCTCTGTGCATTTCTTTATTATATCTTCGCTCTCATTTCGTGCCGAAAATAATCTGGATCAGTGGTATCAGAGCAGGCTGCTCTTGATCCCTTTTTAGTGCATGTCCCCGACGAGGTCCGAGTATAGCAAGTTGGGTCTCGAGCTTGTCTCTCTTGAAGACAATCACTCTCGCACACCCAAGAAACCCTCAATGGTGAAATAAAAGAAAAACGATGGAGCAGACGATCCTATCAATCTGTTGCTTGAGAAAGCTCTCACACGACAGAGGGACGAAATGATGGAGAATTTTTCCCACATCCTTCAACGACTGCCGATAGCATCAGGCACATCTTCATCAAGTGGCCACTTTGGAGGCACCTCGCCTTTCAAGGTAAAAGTTAACTTTGATATTCCTTTATTTGAAGGACAGATAGATGCAGAAGCCCTAGAAAAATGGTTAACTCCACTAAAAGGTTATTTCTCTGTTCACAATTTTTTCGACAAAGAAAAGATCACCTTCTCACTCCTTAAAGATCTCCCTCATGTCAAACATTGGTGGGAAACCTACTGGGAGTAAAGTTCCACAGAGGAGTCTGGAATATATGGGGTCGATCCCACTTGGGATTTTTTTGTGGATGCGGTGAAGGAACAGTATTATCCTGTTGGCAACTATGAGGACCAGTACATGAGATGGACCACACTGCGGCAAGAGAGGGGCCAAGCAGTTCCAGAGTTCACCAATACCTTCCATACCTTGCGCACCAAGCTGGGTATCAAAGACTCCGAGCGACATTTGGTTTTGAAATACTGTGCGGCTCTACACAGATACATCCAGACTGAAATGGATTTTCTGGACATCTCATCACTCGGTGCTGCTTATCGATATGTTTTTAAAATTGAGCAGAAATTTAACCACCAGAACAAACGGGAATTTGGGTCTGCAAATCCACAACAACCAAAGTATGAAAAAGACAACCCTAACAAACAGTCTCCCGAAAACCAGTCCAAGACACAGGAAAAGAAGGGTCACGGGAAGACAAAGAAGGAAACTGGAAAATGGTGCGATTTCCACAAAAGCCCTTGGCACAACACCGATGAATGTCGCTCAAAACATTCATTGGTGGCCGAGATCAAGGACAAAGAGCCGAACCCTGATTCAAAATCTGATTCTGAAAATAATGGTAAAGGACAGATGATTGACGCAGACCCCATTGCTATTGTCGCGACCGCAACAATTCAATCAGAAGAACCAACAGATCCTGAAGAGGGGGAGCACCTTTTTCATTCACAGATGTGGGTGAAGGGGACCCCGCTGCATTTTATTGTTGATAGCGGAAGCCAGAAGAACCTCATCTCAGCAGAGGTCGTCAAACAATTGGGATTGTCGACAACACCACACCCGCAACCATACAACATCAGGTGGCTTCGGAAAGGAAGAGATCTTCGTGTCAACCAACAGTGCCGATTGTCATACGGCATCCAACCCTTCAAGGATGAGGTATTATGTGATGTTGCCCCACTGGATGTATGTGATGTTCTCTTGGGCCAATCATATATGTGGAGACGCCATGTTATTTACGAGTCTCGACCCCATAGAGTCATTGTTACTTTGGGGAGTCATCTCTACAGAATACCAGAGGTAGTTCTGACTACTGTTCCATCTAAAAATTTCCGCAAGGTAGTATCTCATACTGTAAAATTCAGCTTCTTCACAATCTCTTCAAAAGAAGAACAAAAGGACACTGCAACCACTACAGCCTTGCCCCAAGCACCTTCTACCCAACAGAAGCAGGTCGACAAGGCTGCAACAAAGTGCAAAGATTCCTTATGCACATTGTCCTCTCATGTATCACGACTTGTTGAGTAGCCTCAACCGCAACAGGTTCGCGACATATTTCCACAAACTGAGCAGCGCGACGTCTCCAGCAAGACAAACAACTCACCAAGATGCAAATTCAACAAATGCTTTTCCCTCTCCCCCGGGAACTCAATGTAATGGAGACCATTGCTTCCTAAGGAGGGAGGATTGATATAGGTGGATATCAGTGGCCACCCACCTTTTCCAAATGGCTCAAAACAACTTTTTGGCAATTTTGGCAATTTACTATTTTTAGCAGGTTTTAACTTCCCTGGCCATTTTAAGGGTCCAAATGAATGTTTTTCAATATCGAGGTTCTCAATGATAGCCATAGGCATAATTTATCCCCCAAAATGAATCTCCTCTATGATACCTTTCCAATGAGCTATCACACGCCTAAAACGGAGATCGTATGCAAAAGTTACGACCCCAGGAAGTTGATGTACTCACTTGCCCAAACGGGGCCCACATGACTTTTGGCGCTTCATATCCTAGGGTTAGGTTTTTGGATGTCTAGGAATTTTGGCATTCCCGTTTATTCTAAAAAATGCCTTCAGAGCCTCATTGTAATCATCTTCTTGCGAATGCGAGTAGCCGTCACATCTCTTCTCAGAGATAAGCTGCCACCATTCTAGCGAGTCTTCCACTCTGTATTTTTACAGTCTCTGTACATTTTGCTGATTAATAGAAATCGTGTATTATTGTATATCTGTGTTTATGGTTGCATCTATGATACATTTCTGTTATATTATTGAATATCTGAAATATCTCCGTGCATTTCTTTATTATATCTCCACTCTCATTTCGTGCCGAAAATAATCCATATCAGTGGTATCAGAGCAGGCTGCTCTTGAACGTTTTTCAGTGCATGTCCCTGATGAGGTCCGAGTATATAAAGTTGGGTCTCGAGCTTGTCTCTCTTGAAGACAATCTCTCTCGGACACCCAAGAAACCCTCAATGGTGGAAGAAAAGAAAAACGACGGAGAAGACGATCCTATCAATCTGTTGCTTGAGAAAGCTCTCACGCGACAGAGGGACGAAATGATGGAGAATTTTTCCCACATCCTTCAACGCCTGCCGATAGCATCAGACACATATTAATCAAGCGGCCACTTTGGAGGCACCTCGCCTTTCAAGGTACAAGTTAACTTTGATATTCCTGTATTTGAAGGGCAGATAGATGCAGAAGCCCTAGAAAAATGGTTAACTCCGCTAGAAGGTTATTTCTCTGTTCACAATTTTTTTGACAAAGAAAAGATCACCTTCACACTCCTTAAATCTCTCCCTCATGTCAAACATTGGTGGGAAACTTACTGGGAGAAAAGTTCCACAGAGGAGTCTGGAATATATGGGGCCGATCCCACTTGGGATTTTTTTGTGGATGCAGTGAAGGAACAGTATTACCCTGTTGGCAACTATGAGAACCAGTACATGAGATGGAACACACTACGGCAAGAGAGGGGCCAAGCAGTTCCGGAGTTCACCAATACCTTCCATACCTTGTGCACCAAGCTGGGTATCAAAGACTCCGAGCGACATTTGGTTCTGAAATACCGTGGGGCTCTACACAGATACATCCAGACTGAAATGGATTTTCTGGACATCTCATCACTTGGTGCTGCTTATCGATATGCTGTTAAAATTGAACAGAAATTTAACCACCAGAACAAACGGGAATTTGGGTCTGCAAATCTGCAACAAACAAAGTATGACAAAGACAACCCTAACAATCAGTCTCCCGAAAACCAGTCCAAGACACAGGAAAAGAAGGGTCACGGGAAGACAAAGAAGGAAACCGGAAAATGGTGCGATTTCCGCAAAAGCCCCTGGAACAACACCGATGAATGTCGCTCAAAACAGTCATTGGTGGTCGAGATCAAGGACAAAGAGCCGAACCCTGATTCAGAATCTGATTCTGAAAATAATGGTAAAGGATAGATCATTGACGCAGACCCCACTGTTATTGTTGCGACTGCAGCAATTCAATAAGAAGAACCAACAGATCCTGAAGAGGGGGAGTGCCTTTTTATTTCACAGATGTGGGTGAAGGGGACCCCACTGCATTTTATTGTTGATAGCGAAAGACAGAAGAACCTCATCTCTGCAGAGGTCGTCAAACAGTTGTTATTGTTGACAACACCACACCCACAACCATACAACATCGGGTGACTTTGGCAAGGAAGAGATCTTCGTGTCAACCAATAGTGTCGATTGTCATACGATATCCAACCCTTCAAGGATCAGGTATTATATGATGCTGCCCCACTGGATGTCTGAGATGTTCTCTTGGGCCAACCATATATGTGGAGACATCGTGCTATTTATGAGTCTCGACCCCGTAGTGTCATTGTTACTTTGGGGGGTCATATCTACAGAATACCAGAGGTAGTTCTGACTACTGTTCCATCTAAAAAGTGCCGCAAGGTAGTATCTCATACTGCAAAATTCATCTTCTTCACAATCTATTCAAAAGGAGAACAAAAGGACACTGCAACCACTATAGCCTTGCCCCAAGCACCTTCTACCCAACAGAAGCAGGTCGACAAGGCTACAACAAAGTGAAAAGATTCCTTATGCACATTGTCCTCTCATGTATCTCGACTTGTTGAGTAGCCTCAACCGCAATAGGTTCGTGACATATTTCCACAAACTGAGCAGCGCGACGTCTCCAATAAGACAAACGGCTCACCAAGATGCAGATTCAACAAATGATTTTTCCCTCTCCCCTGGGAACTCGATGTAATGGAGACCATTTCTTCCTAAGGAGGGAGGATCGATCCAGGTGGATATCAGTGGCCACCCACCTTTTCCAAATGGCTCAAAACAACTTTCTGGCAATTTTGGCAATTTACTATTTTTAGCAGGTTTTAACTTCCGGGGCCATTTTAAGGGTCCAAATGAATGTTTTTAGAGATAGAGGTTCTCAAGGATATCCAAAGGCATAATTTATCCCCCAAAATGAATCTCCTTGACGATACCTTTCCAACGAGCTATCACATGCCTAAAACAGAGATCGTATGCAAAAGTTACGACCCCGGGAAGTTGATGTACTCACTTGCCCAAACAAGGCCCACATGACTTTTGGCGCTTCATCTCCTAGGGTTAGGTTTTTGGATGTCTAGGACTTTTGGCATTCTCATTTATTGTAAAAAAGGCCTTCATAGCCTCATTGTAATCATCTTCTTGCGAATGCGAGTAGCCGTCACATCTCTTCTCAGAGATGAGCTGCCACCATTCTAGCGAGTCTTCCACTCTGTATTTTTACAGTCTCTGTACATTTCGTTGATTAATAGAAATTGTGTATTACTGTATATCTATGTTTATGGTTGCATCTCTAATAAATTTCTGTTATATTATTGAATATCTGCAATATCTCTGTGCATTTCTTTATTATATCTCCGCTCTCATTTCATGCCGAAAATAATCTGGATCAGTGGTATCAGAGCAGGTTGCTCTTGATCATTTTTCAATGCATGTCCCCGACGAGGTCCGAGTATAGAAAGTTGGGTCTCAATATTGTCTCTCTTGAAGACAATCGCTCTCGCACACCCAAGAAACCCTCAATGGCGGAAGAAAAGAAAAACGACGGAGCACACGATCCTATCAATCTGTTGCTTGAGAAAGCTCTAACGCGACAGAGGGATGAAATGATGGAGAATTTTGCCCACATCCTTCAACGCCTGCTGATAGCATCAGGCACATCTTCATCAAGCGGCCACTTTGGAGGCACCTTTCCTTTCAAGTTACAAGTTAACTTTGATATTCCTGTATTTGAAGGACAGATAGATGTAGAACCCTAGAAAAATGGTCAACTCCGCTAGAAGGTTTATCTCTCTTTTCACAATTTTTCCAACAAAGAAAAGATCACCTTCGCACTCCTTAAAGCTCTCCCTCATGTCAAACATTGGTGGGAAACTTACTGGGAGAAAAGTTCCATAGAGGAGTCTAGAATATATGGGGTCGATACCACTTGGGATTTTTTTGTGGATGCGGTGAAGGAACAGTATTACCCTGTTGGCAACTATGAGGACCAGTACATGAGATGGACCACACTGCGGAAAGAGAGGGGCCAAGTAGTTCCGGAGTTCACCAATACCTTCCATACCTTGTGCACCAAGCTGGGTATCAAAGACTCCGAGCGACATTTAGTTCTGAAATACCGTGGGGCTCTACACAGATACATCCAGACTAAAATGGATTTTCTGGACATCTCATCACTCGGTGCTGCTTATCGATATGCTGTTAAAATTGAGCAGAAATTTAACCACCAGAACAAATGGGAATTTGGGTCTGCAAATACGCAACAACCAAAGTATGAAAAATACAACCCTAACAAACAGTCTCCCGAAAACCATTCCAAGACACATGAAAATAAGGGTCACGGGAAGACAACGAAGGAAACCGGAAAATGGTGTGATTTCCACAAAAGCCCCTGGCACAACACCGATGAATGTCACTCAAAACAGTCATTGGTGGCCGAGATCAAGGACAAAGTGTTGAACCCTGATTCAGAATCTGATTCTGAAAATAATGGTAAAGGACAGATCATTGACGCAGACCCCACTGCTATTGTCGCGACCGCAACAATTCAATCAGAAAAACCAACAAATATTGAAGAGGAGGAGCGCCTTTTTCATTCACAGATGTGGGTGAAGGGGACCCCACTGCATTTTATTCTTGATAGCGGAAGCCAGAAGAACCTCATCTAAGCAGAGGTCGTCAAACAGTTGGTATTGTCGACAACACCAAACCCGCAGCCATACAACATCAGGTGGCTTCGGCAAGAAAGAGATCTCCGTGTCAACCAACAGTGTCGATTTTCATACGACATCCAACCCTTCAAGGATGAGGTATTATGTGATGTTTCCCCACTAGATGTCTGTGATGTTCTCTTGGGCCAACCATATATGTGAAGACGCCATGCTATTTACGAGTCTCGAACCCGTAGTGTCATTGTTACTTTGGGGGGTCATCTCTACAGAATACAAGAGGTAGTTCTGACTATTGTTCCATCTAAAAAGTGCCGCAAGGTAGTATCTCATACTGCAAAATTCATCTTCTTCACAATCTGTTCAAAAGGAGAACACAAGGACACTGCAACCACTACAGCCTTGCCCCAAGCACCTTCTACCGAACAGAAGCAGGTCGACAAGGCTGCAACAAAGTGAAAAGATTCTTTATGCACATTGTCCTCTCATGTATCTCGACTTGTTGAGCAGCCTCAACCACAACAGGTTCGTGACAGATTTCCACAAACTGAGCAGCGCGATGTCTCCAGCAAGACAAACAGCTCACCAAGATGCAAATTGAACAAATGCTTTTTCCCTCTCCCCCAGGAACTCGACGTAATGGAGACCATTTCTTCCTAAGGAGGAAGGATTTATCTAGGTGGATATCAGTGGCCACCCACCTTTTCCAAATGGCTCAAAACAACTTTCTGGCAATTTTGGCAATTTACTATTTTTAGTAGGTTTTAACTTCCGGGGCCATTTTAAGGGTCCAAATGAAGGTTTTTCAAGACTGAGTTTCTCAATTATATCCAAAGGCATAATTGATCCCCCAAAGTTAATCTCCTTGACGATACATTTCCAACGAGCTATCACATGCCTAAAACGAAGATCGTATGCAAAAGTTACGACCCCGGGAAGTTGATGTACTCACTTGCCCAAACGGGGCCCACATGACTTTTGGCGCTTCATCTCCTAGGATTAGGTTTTTGGATGTCTAGGACTTTTGGAATTCCCGTTTATTGTAAAAAAGGCCTTCAGATCCTCATTGTAATCATCTTCTTGCGAATGCAAGTAGCCGTCACATCTCTTCTCAGAGATAAGCTGCCACCATTCTAGCGAGTCTTCCACTCTGTATTTTTACAGTCTCTGTACATTTCGTTGATTAATAGAAATCATGTATTACTGTATATCTGTGTTTATGGTTGCATCTATGATACATTTCTGTTATATTATTGAATATCTGAAATATCTCCGTGCATTTCTTTATTATATCTCGACTCTCATTTCGTGCCGAAAATAATCCAGATCAGTGGTATCAGAGCAGGCTGCTCTTGATCGTTTTTCAGTGCATGTCCCTGACGAGGTCCGAGTATATAAAGTTGGGTCTTGAGCTTGTCTCTCTTGAAGACAATCTCTCTCAGACACCCAAGAAACCCTCAATGGTGGAAGAAAAGAAAAACGACGGAGAAGACGATCCTATCAATCTGTTGCTTGAGAAAGCTCTCACGCGACAGAGGGACGAAATGATGGAGAATTTTTCCCACATCCTTCAACGCCTGCCGATAGCATCAGGCACATCTTAATCAATCGGCCACTTTGGAGGCACCTCGCCTTTCAAGGTACAAGTTAACTTTGATATTCCTGTATTTGAAGGGCAGATAGATGCAGAAGCCCTAGAAAAATGGTTAACTCCGCTAGAAGGTTATTTCTCTGTTCACAATTTTTTCGACAAAGAAAAGATCACCTTCACACTCCTTAAAGCTCTCCCTCATGTCAAACATTTGTGGGAAACTTACTGGGAGCAAAGTTCCACAGAGGAGTCTGGAATATATGGGGCCGATCCCACTTGGGATTTTTTTGTGGATGCAGTGAAGGAACAGTATTACCCTGTTGGCAACTATGAGAACCAGTACATGAGATGGAACACACTGCGGCAAGAGAGGGGCCAAGCAGTTCCGGAGTTCACAAATACCTTCCATACCTTGCGCACCAAGCTGGGTATCAAAGACTCCGAGCGACATTTGGTTCTGAAATACCGTGGGGCTCTACACAGATACATCCAGACTGAAATGGATTTTCTGGACATCTCATCACTCGGTGCTGCTTATCGATATGTTGTTAAAATTGAGCAGAAATTTAACCACCAGAACAAACGGGAATTTGGGTCTGCAAATCCGCAACAACCAAAGTATGACAAAGACAACCCTAACAAACAGTCTCCCGAAAACCAGTCCAAGACATAGGAAAAGAAGGGTCACGAGAAGACAAAGAAGGAAACCGAAAAATGGTGCGATTTCCACAAAAGCCTCTGGAACAACACCGATGAATGTCACTCAAAATAGTCATTGGTGGCCGAGATCAAGGACAAAGAGCCGAACCCTGATTCAGAATCTGATTCTGAAAATAATGGTAAAGGACAGATCATTGACGCAGACCCCACTGCTATTGTTGCGACTGCAACAATTCAATCAGAAGAACCAACAGATCCTGAAGAGGGGGAGCGCCTTTTTCATTCATAGATGTGGGTGAAGGGGACCCCACTGTATTTTATTGTTGATAGCGGAAGCCAGAAGAACCTCATCTCAGCAGAGGTCGTCAAACAGTTGGGATTGTCGACAACACCACACCCGCAGCCATACAACATCGGGTGGCTTCGGCAAGGAAGAGTTCTCCGTGTCAACCAACAGTGTCGATTGTCATACGGCATCCAACCCTTCAAGGATGAGGTATTATGTGATGTTGCCCCAATGGATGTCTGTGATGTTCTCTTGGGCCAACCATATATGTGGAGACGCCATGCTATTTACGAGTCTCGACCCTGTAGTGTAATTGTTACTTTGGGGGGTCATCTCTACAGAATACCAGAGGTAGTTCTGACTACTGTACCATCTAAAAAGTGCTGCAAGGTAGTATCTCATACTGCAAAATTTAGCTTCTTCACAATCTGTTCAAAAGGAGAACAAAAGGACACTGCAACCACTACAGCCTTTCCCCAAGCACCTTCTACCCAACAGAAGCAGGTCGGAAAGGCTGCAACAAAGTGAAAAGATTCCTTATGCACATTGTCCTCTCATGTATCTCGACTTGTTGAGCAGCCTCAACCGCAACAGGTTTGTGGTAGATTTCCACAAACTGAGCAGCGCGACGTCTCCAGCAAGACAAACAGCTCACCAAGATGCAGATTCAACAAATTATTTTCCCTCTCCCCCGGGAACTCAACGTAATGGAGACCATTGCTTCATAAGGAGGTAGGATTGATCCAGGTGGATATCAGTGGCCACCCACCTTTTCCAAATGGCTCAAAACAACTTTCTGGCAATTTTGGCAATTTACTATTTTTAGCAGGTTTTAACTTCCGGGGCCATTTTAAGGGTCCAAATGAAGGTTTTTCGAGATCTAGGTTCTCAATGATAGAAAAAGGCATAATTGATCCCCCAAAATGAATATCCTTGACGATACCTTTGCAATGAGCTATCAGACGCCTAAAACGGAGATCGTATGGAAAAGTTACGACCCCGGGAAGTTAATGTACTCACTTGCCCAAACGGGGCCCACATGACTTTTGGCACTTCATCTCCTAGGGTTAGGTTTTTGGATGTCTAGGACTTTTGGCATTCTCGTTTATTGTAAAAAATGCCTTCAGAGCCTCATTGTAATCATCTTCTTGCGAATGCGAGTAGCCGTCACATCTCTTCTCAGAGATAAGTTGTCACCATTCTAGCGAGTCTTCCACTCTATATTTTTACAGTCTCTGTACATTTCGCTGATTAATAGAAATCGTGTATTACTGTATATATGTTTTTATGGTTGCATATCTGATACATTTCTGTTATATTATTGAATATCTGCAATATCTATGTGCATTTCTTTTTTATATCTCCGCTCTCATTTCTTGCCGAAAATAATCCAGATCACATCTACAATAAAAAATCATATGAACGACATTCAATACAAATCATCTAGTACACAAAAATTGACAAACAAGAAAATTTGTTCCTTTTCTATTAATGGTGGAATGTTCATTATAATACGTGAGTCTGGACTGCAACTAAGTCTCGTCTCTCAACTCTCCTCTTGGCTACAATGATATTTCATCAAAATCCAGCAACCAACAACCTCTACTGGGAAAAAATAGAAATATTTATACAAGAGGGGATTGATGAGCTTCCCTCCAAGCTAATCTAGTGGTTTCTAATCACCATTCAAAATGCCTGACTAATGAGGTAGATTTCAATGATGGAAATCTGATCCGAATTAGATGCAGATCCCTCCTATCGTCAACCACTTAACGGTGACCTCATCTACAGTTTGTACGAAGGTACAACTTGGGTATACCAACTTGTCAACATTTATTGCCTTAATTATGATTTAGATTTCGAAGGAAAAATGAGAGGGTGGTGCCTCTCCCTTCCTTGGATGCACACCAATCAAGAAAATCAACTGGCGTGTGCTGAGGTGGAGTGATGCTCCTACATCATCCTCCATGACTACAAAAATTGATGAGCTCCTTCTCATCAACTTCCCAGCTCTGTTGAAATCCTCTTCAATCCCAAAATTTCTCCTGAAGTTGTCCTCCTACTCCTCTGCTTCGTTGTTGCTACTGCATCTTCATCTTCCCTGCTGCTCACGTAGGTTCTCCTCTGTATAGCTTCTCCTTGCTGACAACTTCTTCTGCTAAACTTAACATCAACTCCCTTATCTCCGGTATCACCTCTTCCAACTGCTCCATTGACTGGTTTTCCTTGCATAGTCTACTCGGATGCAACTCCTCATGTTGCTCTATGGGTGTATCATCTTGATCTCCCACGTTGATTTCATCCCTTGTGGCGTTGACTGGCCACTCTACTGTAGAATCTAATTCCGTAGTCTCCTTATCGAAGTGTTGTTCAACTTCGACATACTAACTCCTGTCCATTCTTTGACTGGTCCCATTACAACTTCCTCCATCTACAACTCATGCTAGTATGTATCCTCTGGAATGGATACCTGATGGAATCCACCTTCTAGTTCTGGACTGTCCAACCAATCCTCTAGTTCCTTTAACTCCATCTACCACTGAGTGAGTAACTCAACTAGGTGCTCCTCTTCTATTGGGGAAGACTTCAGTACTTGCTCCTTCTCCTCCATGACAATCTCAACTTGTTGTCCTTATGTTGCATCTACAACACCTATGCTAGCCTCTCCTCCACTGCTTGGCAAGAATATATGGATTCCCACAATGACCAGAACACTCCTCTGATCCTTCTCCTTTGTGACAAATGTTTCCAACTTGTCATCATATTCATTCATGCGACTTGCAGTTCTACATGAATCTTCATATGGATGAGGTCTTTCTTCCTCCTCCTCTCCATCTTTCAACACCCCTTGCTGAAATTAACTCTCAACTAATGTCATCTCTTCTCCCTTTCCCACCTGGAAAATCAAGATGTCTCCTCTTCCCTCCTGCAAGTTTACGATATCAACTGATGCCTTCTCATTTCTCACCTGGAAACCTATGATACCTTTGCCAGATCTCTTTCCCTTTCCATTGAGGTTTTCAACATATCTCAAACATCTCTTTAACACCTATTGCTACCTCCTAGCTAACAACTTTTGAACAAGCCACTTAGTTGTCCTTTTCAAAGGCCAATCATATCTCCAATGTACCTTTTCCTCTTGTTGCATCTTAAATGCTAGCTTCTCCATCTCCACTCAGATTTCATTGAGTTCCTTGTCCATCCCCACTTTTCTCTTCTATGGGTAGTCTTCTCTTTGACCGTACTTGTGCCCTCCAACGATCATCTTGCTTATCTTGCAACCTTCCTGGCTGTCTACCATCTATTGCACGCCTTGCAACAATTTCCACAGTGCATCTTACTCTATCCTTCTTCACCCATTGTTTGTAGGAGAATTCAAGTTCCGACTCTACTCGATGTAGCCAGACTGTCTCCTTTTCCTAAAAAAAATATCAGGCTCTGATACCACTCTAGTATCAGAGTATCTTCTTTATATCCTTCTTTCCTCCTGAGAATAAAATCAAGATCTGATACCACTCTAGAGCATAACCCCTCCCATTCTCTCCTTCGGGGATGCTCGACCTCCTAGTCTAGGATCGTTTGAACACATGAGCCAAATTGACTCTTCGGCTCCCTGCTGAAACTCGATAACTTTATCACCGGTCCATCTTTCTCCAAAGTGCGGGTCCTCTTAACCCCACGACTCTCTTCTTTTCCCTTCGAAGAAATTTGGTGGAGAAAATCGTTCTCCATGCCAGGCCCTTCCTATCATGTGACCTCAGGTTGTGTCCCAGGGCTAAACCATAGAAGCACTTCGGGCTTCATGCTTCGGCTCTTTCCACAACATTCAGCTCCTGAATTTCCTAAATTCCGAATCAACAAAATCAAATGGTGCGAGGATCAAAGGTCCCCGTCCATCCTTCATATCGATGAATGTGATCTATTCAGACTTTGGCCTTCAGGATTCTCTCGGTTTTCCTCCTCAAATTTCTCTCGGAGTGCTTTCTTCTGGACTCCACGATCTAACACCACGTGCCTCCTAACGATCAACAACCAAGATCTACTCCGCTCTTCGGAGCTTTAGCGATATTTCTCTCTCCTTGTCGGTAAACCTACGGAGTACTAAACCTCCAAAATGTGTGGATCTCTTGCACGCGTCCTCTCCAAATCCGACGGTTTGGATTCCAACCGCTCTTCACGACTTCGCAAAGAGTTATGTTTTCTCTTGGAAAACCTCCCAGAGCTCTAGCTCCCGGATCTCCAACTCTCTCTCGCCACTTGTTTCCTCCCTATGATGGATAATGTTGCTTCCTTCAGGACTTTGACAAGTCCTCAACCTCTTTGCATACTTAGAACATTTTTTTCCCGAGACTTAGGTTGTTCTCAGTCCTTCTTTTGCACTCCTTGCAGAGTTCTGTGCTAGTCCTTCCGAGATTTTTTTCGGCTTGAAACCTTCAAGGTTCTCAGTTCTGTTGTGTGCTTCTGCGGACCTTCTAGTTCCCTCCTGGTAGCTTAACGCCCTTCCTCCTGAGCTTGTAAGATGAGATTATTGTATCCTTGGCGCACTCCTTGCGCTTGCTTTTTCCTTCTCTTGGACTCTCCCTAATCCCTTCAAGAAGTATTAAGGAATATCCTTTCCCTGGATGATGAACACTTGCAAAACCTTCCTTCCTCAGAGTATTCAATAACCCTGGGGTTCTCTCAACATCTACAACACTCCAGAATGTGTTTCTCCTGTGCACACTCGCACTAGCTCAATGCCCTCTTGGCATAGTCTTATAGATTATTCAACAACTCTGCGTTGCGCTTTCTCCTGCACAACCTTTCTTTCCAAGGTATTCAACAACCTTTAATCTCCCCTCCAAGTCTGTGAATTATCCTGGCATGCCCTCCTGTCAAATTATCTTCTGACTTGAATGAGTTCAGACACGTACTCCTTGCATCGACTCACACAGTCTCAACTCTCTGTCACGCACTCCTTGCGCTTAGCCTAGAAAACCAGACTTAATCCAACACACTCACAGATAGAATATTATAATTATATCCCTGCAGAAGATTTCTAACATACATCTACAGTAAAAACTCATATGAATGACATTCAATACTAAGCATCCATTACATAGAAATTGACATACAGGAAAATCTGTTCCTTTTCTATTAATGGTGGAATGTTCATTACAATATGTGAGTCCGAAAATTAACTGAGTCTCGACTCTCAACTCTCCTCTTAGCTACAATGATCTTTCATCAAACTCCAGCAACCAAAAACCTCTATTGGGAAACAATACAAATATTTATACAAGAGGGCCTCAATGATCTTCCCTCCAAGCTAAACTAGTGGTGTCTAATCACCATTCAAAATGCCCGAGTAAGGAGGTATATTTCAATGATAGAAATCTGATCCAAATCGGATGCAGATCCCTCCTATCGTTATCCAATTAATGGTGATATCATATATAGTTCGTGCGAATGCACAACTTGGATCTACAAACCTGTCAACATTTATTTCCTTAATTATGATTTAGATTTCAAAGGAAAAATGAGAGGGTGACACCTCTCCCTTCCTTGAATGCACACCAATCATGCTAATCAGCTAGCGCATGTTGACATGGAGCGATGCTCCTGCATCAAAAACCCTATACACCATTTTCCTTACTTCTCTATTATTAGAAACACTACCAAGGGCACCAATCTTGTGAATATGAAACACACCCTCTCCCACTTTGATGGGAAATGAAAACCCACCATGAAAACATAAAACATAGGTGCCACAAAATAGGATTTTGGTTCAAATATAAAAGGAGATTGTAAGTTGAATACATGATGTGGCGTGGATAGCGATTGTGAGTTTAATGAGTGTTGAGTTTTATCAACCACACTTTCTTGATTAACTTCTCTTAAAATCCCAATGAAATCCCCTCTTTTGTTTCCTCTCAATTCCTCTTTGTTCATAAATACGTTTCTTCCTAGGGGGATTTTTGAGTGGTTTGCCACAAGTTCACCACAAAAATCGGTCTAGAAAATGGCTACCAAAAGTAGATAAGATGATTGTTTCCTGCCATACACCAAAAATTTTATTCTTCCAAAAATACTAGCATTAATATAATGTTGTTGATATGGGTGAGGTGTAGGATTCAAAAATGGAAACTAAGAGGAATAGAAGTGGTAAAGAGTCTATCATTGAAGCGACTAGTCTAGGCAGAGAAGAGGATGAAGAAGGGGTTAATACTTCATGCTCCATACACAATGATACCATCTATTTCATGGATTTTGTTATCACATGAAGTTTTCAAGGGTCGTAGCAGTTGTCCAAATCTTTTACTTGCATAAGAAGAAACCATAATCACAAGCGCAACATTCAGAGCAGTCTATTTTGGGGATGAAATACAAGCAGTGGTCGGATTCAATTTTCAACGACAAAGATCCCAGGAGCAGTTCCGATTAGCGGCTCACGTGTATTCGACATGTCAAAGTTGCGCAAGGTTTAAATACCAGGTGGAAGCCCCTAAGTCACAGATCAAGCACCACACGTCTTTTCAGATTGAATGATCATGATTAACTTCGGGAGTTCGGGATTCGAGAGTTTCGACTTCCCCACTCCCAATTTCCTCTGAAGTGATTTTTCCCAAAGTCACAGATCAAGTGCCACGCGTCCTTTCAGATCAAATGATCATGATTGACTGAGGGATTTCAGGCTTCGGGAGTTTCAACTTCCCCACTCCCAATTTCCTCTAAAGTTCTTTTGCTTGAAGTCACATATCAAGCACAACACGTCCTTTCAAATCAAACGATTATTATTTACTTCAGGACTTCAGGCTTTGGGAGTTTTATCTTCTCCCCTCATGCTTTCATCTTGAGAATTTTATCCTGAAGTCCATATATCCCTTCCACATGTCCTCCTCAGATCAATGATCGTCGTTCACTTCGGAGCTCCAGATCTACATGCATACTGCCCCCGAGCTCTGAAGTGCCCAAGTACGTGGAAGTCATCAATTCAGATATGTGGCACTCTTGTCAGTCATGACACCTGGAATCCATATGGCAATGACAAGTCGCACCCAGTCCAAGAACCTTTGGTCATATCATCCACTTTTTTCCAAGTGACACGTGCCACCTCTCTTTTCATGACACGTCAACATAGTGACGTCATACCATCACATGATATCATCCTCCAGGAAGTCTTCTTGTTCAATGCCAAAAGTAGTACCATCTCCAAGCATGAGTAGAATCACCCTAAGGTGGTAGGAGGATAAACTTTAGAGATGGCGCTAAATTTAGCGGGTCCTCCCAGATCGCAGATCACGACCAGATCAATGACCATGTTTCATTGTGGGGACGCAACATGCTCGAATGATAAAATTCTTGAGCCATTTTGCAATTGAAACCATGGTATAGAGAAAGAGCTATGTGGCGGAAGGTGGTGGATTGTGGGTTCAAAACCAGTGTGGGTCCAAACCGCCTTCGATGACCCCGCAATAACGTGCTTATAAACGTCAAATCCAAGAGCAGCGTGTGGCCTCCCCCTAGGCATTAAGCCTCGTTTCCATCCTGAGAAAAATCAGTTAATGACAAAGGAGTGGTGGTTGAAACCTCGACTCACTCCATAAATAGAAGGCGTGGAGGATTTGGCCGTGGAGACAGAGCTGCCAGCCCAAGGTACCACGATGGACAATTTTTCCTGCAGGCCCATGCTGAGTTTAGTTTGCGTCTGACATGAGGATACACACACAGTCTAAGAGAGGAAGGCGAAGACAAAAGGATTTGAATGGAATGGTCAGATCACATCCCTGGTAGTTTTGGGACTGATCTAAGTATAAATAGACCAGTTCAATATTTTGTTAAGGTGGTCAACTGGTTGAGCAAAGCTCCCTATTTTGTAATATTTTGATGCCAGAACTGTTCTCTGGTTATGTATCAAATTTGAGACTTTCGCATTAATAGAAGTCAACTTCTTTCATCTCTTTGTTTAAAATGTGTTGAAACACCCAGGCATGGTGGATCCAATCGAGGGTTGTGATTATGTTGTAATGTAGGTTTGATTATAGTAGTGTCGCAACCAGTTTTAGTCAACTTCCTTGTTATCTTATTTCCCCTTACACTGAAATGATTGGGCATGGAGGATCCAATCGATTTTTTGTAGTTTCATTGTGATGTAGGTTTGATCATTATGCTGTTGTGACATATTTCAGCATCTTAAACTTGAGTTCAAGAGTTCTCTTGAGCCTGAGTTTTTCTTCACCAAGCTTCTTGAAAGATGGATGCCCATGGAAGACTTGTCCAACTTTCTCACTAAGTCTTCCTTTTTCCCACCCTTGAATTCAAATAATTGACTTAATTTAATGAGGCCCTCACTTCCCTATGCATTGCTTGTATAGTTTCTTTGATTAAAATCATTCTTGTACCGAGTTTTGATCATTTTACCTCCACTCATAAAACCAACATCCACTAAAAATTATGATGGGTACTGGGATTATCCTCTTGCAGTCAGAGGGTGACTCTTAGTGATAACATTAATGGTGCCATTGCTAGGGACGGAAACAAAGATATCTTCCCTGGGAGAATGACAATGACTAGATATGATCTTTGATGGTGAACAAAGACTAGACACATTCAGACTGCATATCATTCACTTGGCGAATCTGTGATTAAAGAATCCAGTGGCGACTCCACAGTTTCGAGAAGTCATATTTTCAGATAGAAGCCATTTTGTCTCTAAGGTTTTCTCCTTTTAATTTCTCTTCTGTTCCTGATTTTCCAAATGTTGTTCCTACTATTAATGAGTGGGGTGATTTTTTGCCAAGATTTAGAGAACATAGAGATGCCAACCCTTCAGAGCATCTGCTTGAGTTTCATGAACTCATGCATTAGTGGGGAATACATCATTAGGATGTATTAATCAATATGTTCATGTACTCATTAGATGGATATGCTCGTGAGTGGTATTGATCATTGCCCCCTGCTAGCATATACTCCCTGGAACAATTTCATGCAGCTTTCAATATTCGTTATCAACAATTTTATTCCTTTGAGTTAATTTGTCGTAGTTGTTGTGAGGAGTACAAAGAATGTGTTTAGGATATAACTGATTCTTATGAAGGCTGTGAGAACGAAGAATATGCCTTGGATGAGGAATCATTTTTTTCTCTTCCATGTTCATCTGCATCTGAAAAAAATTGTGTTTGTTGTCTCAGTAAGGAAAGTTTAAAAATTGAGTCTGTTCTGGAAGTTGATGTTCTTTGTAGCCCTGTCTCTAAAAAGCCTAGATATGAGCAGCCCTATTTTGACTCATATGATGATTATGAGATATTGCTTCCTGGATTGAATCTTGAATGGCAACTCGTGTTTGATAATGAAGAAAATTTTTCTCTTGTTGGGAAAAAGTTACCTCTTGGCATGCCATTCAAGGCTCCTCCTTTATTTGATCATTATGGAGACAATGATGAAGATTTTGAGGTGTTTTTTGTCTTAGAAGCAAATATAATTAGTAGTCAACCTTCTGATGAAAATGAAAGCTTCTTCCAAGAGAAACATGTTAAAGATAAAGAGTCATCCATTTATATACATGAGGCTATTTATTACCATCAGCTAGCAGATGTTATCAGAGAAGACAAAGGAGAAGTGGGGCAGAAATGTGCATCAACCTTTCACTCTACTGTGCTTGCCACATACATTCAACCATATGTGGGCAGCTATAAGACATAGAAGGCTTTCTGTTACCAACCTACTAGGGTTTATCACCTATTTTATGACCCTGTAGGGGAATACATGGAGTTGCATCTCCTCAATGTATTGAAGCCTCCAAGTTCTATCATACCTTCAACATTAGGAAGAGATTTGAAGAATGCTATCTATTTTTTGTCACAGTTTCATTATCCCTTGCCGATCAGTAATAGAGTAAGAAAATTTTTCGTCAGGAAGTTACTTGGGTGGCTATGGTGGACGTTTGCTTTCACCTAACACATTGTAAAAAGCCAGTTAGTTTAGGATTGTACATAAATAAGATCCTTCTGGAGAATGTGTTTGTTTTCTTTTTGTAAGTAGAGTAGTGTACATGCCAGCCTATTTCCTTCAACAAATGTATTTGATATCGACTCCACAACCCAACATCTAAGGCATTGGAACTGTGCATTCTTGGAAGCTCACAGGGAGCATGCCATCCCTTGTGGAGACAATGTTATCACATGAAGTTGTCAAGGGTCACAACAGTTGTCCAAATATTTTTCTTGCACAAGAAGAAACCATAAGCACAAGAGAAACATTCAGAGAAGTCCATTTTGGGGTTGAAATACAAGTTGTGGTTGGGTTCAATTTTCAACGGCGGATATCCCAGGTGAATTTTAGATGAGCGACTCGCTGTATTCAGAATGTCAAAGTTGCACAAGGTTTAAAGATCAGTTGGAAGAACCAAAGTCATAGATCAAGCACCATGTGTCTTTTCAGATCAGACGATCATGATTAACTTCGGGAGTTCGGGCTTCGAGAGTTTTGACTTCCCCACTCCCAATTTCCTCTGAAGTGCTTTTTCCTGAGGTCACAGATCAAGCGCCACACATCCTTTCAGATAGGACGGCCATGATTGACTTCAGGAGTTTGAGCTTCGGGATTTTTGTCTTCCCCACTCCCAATTTCCTCCGAAGTGCTTTTGCCCGAAGTCACAGATCAAGCGCCATGCATCCTTTCAGATTAGACAGTTATTATTTACTTCGATATTTCAAGCTTCGGGAGTTTTATCTCCTCCCCTCTCGCTTTCATCTAGAGGGGAGGAGACCGATGATCGTCGTTCACTTCGGAGCTCCAGCTCTACATGCATACCGCCCCCGAGCTCTGAAGTGCCCAAGTACATGAAAGTCATCAATTCAGATATGTGGCACTCTCGTTAGTCATGACACTTGACATCCACCTGGCCATGACATGTGGCACCCAGTCCAGGCACCTTTGGGCATATCATCCGCTTGTTTCCAAGTGACATGTGTCACCTCTCGTTTCATGACACGTCAACATAGTGACGTCATACCACCACATCATATCATCCTCCAAGAAGTCTTCTTGTTCAGTGCCAAAAGTAACACCATCTCCAAGCATGGTTAGAATGACCCTAAGTTCGCAGACGAATAAATTTTAGCGATGACGCTAAATTTAGCAGGTGCACCCAGATCAAAGATTGCGACCAACTCAACAACCATGTTTCTTTGTGGTGACACAACATGCTTGAACGATATAATTATTGAGCAGTCTCACAATTGAAACCATGGTATAGCGAAAGAGATACGTGCCATAAGGTGATGGATTACAGGTTCAAAAGTGGTGTGGGTCCAAAACCCCTTCGACAACCCCACAATCACGTGCTTATAAACGTCAAATCCAAGAGCAAGGCCTGGCCTCCCCCTACACATTAAGCCTCGTTGAGATCCTGAGAAAAAGCAATTAATGAAAAAGGAGTGGTGGTTGAAACCTCAACTCACTCTATAAATAGAAGGTGTAGAGGATCTGACCGTGGAGACAAAGATTCTAGCTCGAGGTACCACGATGGACGATTTTTCTTGTAGGCCCATGCTAATTTTAGTTTGCGTCTGACAGGAGGATACATACACAGTCTAACAAAGGAAGGTGCAGACAAAAGGATTTGAATGGAATGGCCAAATCACATCCCTGGTAGTTTTGGCACTGATCTGATTATAAATAGATCAATTCAAGATTTTGTTAAGGTGGTCAACTGGTTGAGAAAAGCTCCCTATTTTGTAATATTTTGATGCCATAACTGTTCTTTGGTTATGTATCAAGTTTGAGATTTTCACATTAATAGAAGTCAACTTCTTTCATCTCTTTGTTTAAATTGTGATGAAACACTCAGTCATGGAGGATTCAGTTGAGGTTTGTGATTATGTTGTAATGTAATTTTGATTATAGTAGTGTTGTGAATAGATTTAGTCAGCTTCCTTGTTATCTTATTTCCTTTACGCCGAAAGGCTTGGGCATGGAGGATCCAGTCGAGTTGTTGTAGTTTCATGGTGATGTAGGTTTGATCATTATGCTTCTGTGACATATTTCAACATCTAAAACTTGAGTTCAAGAGTGCTCTTGAGCCTGAGTTTTTCTTCACCAAGCTGCTTGAAAGATGGATTCCCATGGAAGACTTGTCCACCTTTCTCACTAATTCTTCCTTCTCCCCACCCTTGAATTCAAATCACTGACTGAAGTTAATGAGACCCTCACTTCCCCGTGCATTGCGTGTCCAGTTTCTGTGATTAAAATCATTCTTGTACTGATTTTTTCCCATTTGACTTCCACTCATAAAACCAACATCCACTAAACATTCTGATGGGTACTGGTCTTATCCTCTTGCAGTCAGAGGGTGACTCTCAGTGCTAACATATTCCAACATGGTTTACCAGTGGGGAGAAATATTCCAAATGTTTCAAAAATATTCATATCCATATTTGGTAGATGATGATAAAATGCTCATGACTCCATAAAGTAGTTTCCCACTATGCTACATTCTTATGTGTAGAGGCCATCTTGTGGACCATTCACCAGGTAGGTGTAGACAATTAGTTAATCAAAGACACACAAGGGAAGGTTGTCTCCTCATTCTAAAATTTAGTCATGCACATATGTTATAAGATTCACATGGAACAAATTGAATTAATAAGAGATTGGATGCTACAATTTCCTCTTGATTATAGAAAAGTGATGAATAATTGGTGTTTTCTAGGCACTAAATCCAATGCAAGAAAATTTGGGACTTATCCCACCAAAATGATAAGAGCCCCTTATATATGTTTTGGAGTTATTATGTGCAAAATTTATGGAGAGGTAGATGCCATGAACTTGAAATAATCACGGGTCCCTCAAATCACAGGGTATTCACTCAGTGAACCTGTGACATATCACATTCATTCGTGGGATATTAAAGAATACCCCTAATTTCACTAGATATTGATAAATACCTCCCAAAACAATTTTTTGAACCCCCCTCCCAATACATCTTTCCAATAAAATAAACCATTATTTTTACTAGAAACCCCTTTTTACACCCCCCAATACCTATAAACCCCCTTAAGACCCCAGAACCCCCCAATACCTACAATATATTGACTTTATATTTCCCAATTTAAAAATCCCTTTTATGGATGAACGTGATAAGATATTGGTAAACAAGGTAAATCCATAATGCCTATGATACACACAATAATGAAAACTAGACACATATTCAACTGGGATTATATCCTCTATTCCACCTTGGAAGACACCATATCAACAACAAAATGCAAAGTACAAGGGAAACATCCAAAGTTCCACATGCCATTATTTTTGTTGGATATTGTCTACTTAGTGGACACCTTCCGAGGCATGTGATGGAAATGGAAACTAAGAGACAACCCTATTCACATCTATTGCCATCACTTTTGTGAACAAAAATACTACATTCACTATCAAAATACATGTGAGCCTTTTTTAATCCCCTTGTTCCAATTAATTTTATGTGCTCTAGAACCTTGTATGTCAGAAAAGGAAATGCAAGTAGTTAGAAAAACTCAATATTGGTATTTATTATAATAAGGTACATACATATGGATCTACAGATCAACCAAAACCCCACACATGTTCCCAAATTTTGTGCCATACAAGTTGATTTTGTAGGAAGTGGCATACCACATTCTCATGCATGGTGTTGGAGCAACCCTCACCAAGGATAAGAACATTATAATTTGACCTTAACCCCTCTTAGTTGGTCATTAGTTAGCATGACATATTTTCCATGTAATAAAGGCTGAAAATAGTTAATAAGGCCTATTAAATAAATGTGAACAAGTCAATGTAATAAAACCTAATATAAGTGTTCGCTTCTAGAAAGATATTCATATAAAATGTTCTTTAGAAGATAGAATTAGTATAAATAAGAGTAGGAGGTATGAGAAAGCTTGTCTTGAGAAAGTATTGTAATATAGATCTTCTCTGTTGGAGGTTTCCCCCTCAAAGAGATAAGTGAACATTTCTTTCATTGAATAAAGGTATTATTTCTAGTACTTCTCTCTCAATATTTTGTTGTTCCCTTGATAATTACTAAATGTCTTGTTTCTGCATAATATATTACATCTGGTACCTTACATGTGGTATCAAAGCTCTTTCCTGGGAAGGAATTATGGGTTAAATTTTTCCAGGGTAGAGATGTATTCTGGCGTATTTAAGCTATAGTTATTTGTTGTTCAACACATAAATCTATGGTTGGGAAAGCATACATGCAAGGAATATAAGCGGTTTTTAATCTCACATTGTTGTACACCCTTGTAACCCTTGTTGGTACCCCTTCGAGTGGTACTGCATCAGACAACACTTGTATACAGACTGACCTAGGTATCCTAAAATTTTCCATAGATCAACCGATCGATCCCTTGACTGCTATAATGCCACTGAGAACAACACTCTGGAAGATAATCGCTAGTACTTGGGTGGTCAGGTAGTACGACTAAGGGTACAGTCGAGCCTCCTTAGTTGATGCCTTGAGATATGGGCAAAGTACTATTGTTCGACCCTGCATGTATATAAGAGAGTTATAGCATAGGGAAAACCCTTGAACATAGGCACCCTGCAAACCCTAAATAAGGGGAACACACCAGACAAGGTACAAACATGATTTTTTGACTGCACAATCTTGTTGCATGCATTCTGGTTGCGAATTAACTACACATTTTGTACTGTTAAGAAATTGGGCATTCAGAGGTTGCAAAAGTATTCATATCGAAGTATAACTTTGTAGGAGTAAACAAAAAGAGTATAGTGGTCCCACCATCACCCTTATTTGGGACCTCTCCCATTGGATTCCTCTCTTTTTCCTAATTGTCATGGTACCTATGATTTTTAAGCCTATTTTTCCATGGACCCGAGCCCCCTTCCCGAAACCCTTATTTTCCACAAACTCCTTATCTTGTGTTGATCGTTGAGGTATCATTCTACCTAAGCCTCCATAATGGCCCCTACCACCTGTGCTTAGAACTTGGAAGAGTTGGACACTAAGGTAACCAACATGTCCAAGAACATGGACCATCACATGAACTCCCTCAACGAGAGCCTAAACTTCCTCACCCAGAACTTGAACTCCCTCACACAACAAGTCCAAGACGTTGTGTCACACATCAAGGGTAAGAACTAGAAGTACCACTTTGAGGCTACTCATTCTTCCCATTATGAGAATAATCATCTTTCCCACTCCCCTTGGGGTTCTCCAAATTCCTGAATTAAAGTTCCCAAAATTGAGATGCATAAATTTGATGGATCAGAACCAGTTGGGTGGGTATCCCAAATGGAACACTACTTCTCCCTCCATGATATTCAGGATGATGAGACCAAACTCCATGTGTGGGTTATGTACTTGTATCAAGAATGACATAAATGGTGGAAATTTCATAAGAAATGTTATCGAGGACAACCAAATTGGACCATGTTCACCAAATCAGTTTGTGCCCATTTTGATAGGGAATCTCATTTTTTGGGATGACTCACCAAGATTAAACAAACAGGGTGAGTATAATACTTCATCACTGCATTTGAACAGCTGGCTATCGTAATTGAGGGATTATCTGATGAGTTCTGTCTAGGATTCTTCCTCAGTGGCTTAAAGGACACCATCCAGGCTCATGTTAGCATGCACCAACCGGTTACATGGTTGTAGGTGTGAAACTTAGCATTGGAGGTTGATACCAATATTCATTCCAAACCCCTTCATTCTACAATTCCCAACCTCCCTCATCTAGGGGATACTCCTTCTCCAACCCAAAATTTTAAGTTCCAAAAGGCATCTCCCGCAAAAATGGTTGAACGTCAGAAGCAAGGACTTTGCTATTAGTTTGATGAAACGTATTCACCAGGCCATAGATGTCGTAAAAAAAAATTCTTCCATATTGATGGGTCAAATTCCACCTCCTCCAAGGACAACCTATCAAGTGAAGCCCCAGACTCAGAGGACACACAACCAACTTCCCCCATCCCAAATCCAATCACACCTCTTGAGGAACCAAAGTAACCTGTCATATATCCCAATGCCTTCACAGGTATTTATGCTCCACAAACATTAAAAATCAAGGGTTACATCAAACATAGGATAATCGTGGTGTTGATAGTGGTGGAACCCATAATTTTATTCATCGTAGGGTCGTTAATGATTTCAATTTCTTTGTTAGACCAGTTTCTACTTTTCAAATTCTCATAGATAATGGTGGTACAATGAAATGTGGGAGTCGTTGTGAGAATGTCAAACTCCAAATGGGAGATTATAACTTGAAAAATCACATTTTTTCCATTTCCATGGGTGGTTGCGATATTTTTTTGGGTGTTGAATGGATTTTCACTCTGGGACTGATTACCATGGACTATCAGGAGTTATATATGAGATTTACTCAATATGATCACACCTATACCCTCCAAGGCCTATAAGATGGCTCCCCAAATATTATTAGTTCTCACCAGATGGATAAACTCTTGAAGAAATGCCACCATGGTGTGATTTCTCAAATTAATGTCATCCAGGTACATGATCAATCATCTCCAAAAGTACATCTTGATTTCCAACTCGTCTTAGACAAGCACCACATGGTATTTGAGACACCCACAGATTCACCCCCCTCTCGGAGTGAGCATGATCACAAAATCCCTCTCATTCTAGCCAACCAACCCCCCATTGTATGCCCCTACCAGAATCCATTTGCTCAAAAAAATGAAATAGAAAAAATAGTGCAGGAATTACTAGAGATTGTTGTGATTCGCCCAAGTACTAGCCCATATTCATTCCATGTTGTGATGGTCTTAACAAAAGAAGGTTCTTGGTGCATGTGTCCAATTTTTTGTGCCTTTAATAAATTGACCATTAAGGATAAGGTTCTCATTCATGTCATTGATGATCTATTGGATGAACTCCAAGGTGCATGTTTCTTCACAAAATTAGATATTCGCTCAGGTTATCACCAAAGTTGGATGAATGAAGCAGATATTTCGAAGACGAATTTCCGAACTCATGAAGGCCATTATGAATTATTGGTAATGCCTTTTGCAATTTGCAATGCCCCATATACCTTCCAAATTTTCATGAATAACCTCTTAAATCACTACCTTCAGAAGTTTGTTCTAGTTTTCTTCGACGACATCCTCATTTACAACTGCACTTGGGATGTCCATCTACACCATGTGTACAAAGTACTCCAATTGTTACGGGACAATCAATTGTTTGTCAAAAGGGCCAAGTGTTGTTTTGGGGAAAGTGAGGTTGAATACTTGGGACACATTGTGGGAGGTGATGGGTAAGAGTAGATCCCAAAAATATTCAAGCTATGCAGGATTTTCCAAGACCCATGACCTTGAAATTATTTCGGGGTTTTCTCGACCTCACAGGATATTACAAGAAATTTGTCCACCATTATGGAAAAATTGCCCAGCCCTTGACGAGCCTTCTTAAGAAGAATGCATTTCATTGGACACCAACAACAGAGCAAGCCTTCACAGATTTAAAGAAGGCCATGTGCACTACCCCAGTCTTAATAGCCCCTCATTTCAAAAAAACTTTTATTGTGGAATCTGATGCTTCAAGCATTGGTATTGGTGCAGTTCTAACACAAGAATATAGACCTCTTGATTTTACTATCTAGGCTTTGAGTGGGATCAATATGGGAAAATCTACATATGAAAAGTAAATGATGGTCATTCTCCATGTTGTGCTCACTTGGATACCATATATATTGGGACATCATTTTTAGATAAAAAAATATCCCATAGTCTGAAGTATTTCCTAGAGCATAGGTTATCCTCCCCAGAATAGAATATGTTGCTGACCAAAATTTTGGGCTATGATTATGAGATCATATACAAAAAAGGCAAAGACAATGTAGTGGAAGATGCATTTTCAAGACAATATGAGAATGAAGGTTCCCTCTTTTCCTTATCATTACCAATTCCTAATTGGATTGAGGAAGTTTGACAAGAGTGGCTAACCCACCCAACCATATTACAGGTAATTCAGATACTTTAGGAGGACCCTAACCCGTCCACTGGCTACACTTGGAAAGAAAATATCCTCTGTTATAAGGAGCACTTGGTTTTGTTTCTGAATATAGTACTCGAGCCTAGGATACTAAATGAGTTGCATTCATCTACTATTTCATGTCACTCAGGATACCAAAAGATATATGCTTGTGCTCGTCATTATTTTTTATGAGAATGCATGAAGAAGGACATCCTTACCTTTTTCACCAAATGTGATATTTTCCAATGCAATAAAGGTGAAACTTTCAAGACCCTAGGAGCTCTACAAATCTTACCCATTCAAGCTTCTATTTGGACTGACATCTCCATGGACTTTATCATGGGCCTTCCAAAAGAGAGAAACAAGTCAATCATCATCATTGTGGTATATCTCCTATAAAAGTATGCACATTTTCGTTCCTTACCACACCATTTTACACCCACTATGGTAGAAAAAGTTTTCATTGATCATATATTCAAATGTCATGGAATTCCAACATCCATTGTGTCTGATCGTGACCCAGATTTCACCAACACATTTTGGCAAGAATTGTTTAAATTACAGTATAGGGAACACAATTGAACATGAGAACATCATACTACCCCCAAACAAATGGCCAAATGGAAGTTGTCAATAAATTTTTTGAAACCTACTTACGTTGTTTTTCCTCGGACAAACAACATCGGTGGGTGCAATGGTTACCTTTGGCAGAATGGTGGAACAACACTTCCTATCACACAACAACCAAAATGAAAACATATGAAATGGTGTATGGCCAACAATCACCTACAATAACTTCATATCTTCCAGGCACATCAAAGTTCCAAGATATTGATAAGTTGCTACAAGGTAGAGAATTTACCCTTGCGTCTTTGAAGGATAACCTCCACATGGCCCAAAATCGTATGAAGCAACAAGATGACCAACAACGTTCCGAAATGTTTTTCCAAGAAGGTGATCAAGTGGTTCTATGACTCCAACCTTATAAGAAAACCTCACTCAAATCCCACGAACACCACAAGTTGGAACCCAAATATTATGGCCCCTATCATATTATCAAACATATTGGTCCCATTTCCTACAAACTGGCACTTCCATCTGCCTCTAAAATACATCCAGTGTTCCATGTTTCCTATTTGAAGAAAGTGGTGGGTCAAAATTGTAGGGTTCAAACCATCCTTCTTGAATTAGATGAAGAAGGTTCCATTTGGCTGCAACCAGAATCTTTCCTCAACATGTGAGAGCATCACTTGAGTGGTCAAATCATCAAAGAAGTGTTGATCAAGTGGAAGGACACATCTCTAGAGGATGCAACTTGAGAACCAATGGCCATACTACAACAATTTCCACATCTTCAACCTTGAGGAAAAAGGTTGTTTTTGAAGGAGGAGGGCATGTTAGGGTCCAAACCTAACCCCTCTTAGTTTATCATTAGTTAGCATGATATATTTTCCATGTAATAAAGGATGGAATTAGTTAATAAGGACTATTAAATAAATTTGAACAAGTCAATGTAAGAAGACCTAATAGAGGCTTCCGCTTCTAGAAAGATCTTCCTCTAGAATGTTCTTGAGAAGATAGAATTAGTATAAATAAGAGTGGGAGTTATGAGAAATATTTTATTTATAAATTATTGTAATAGATTTCTGCTCTGTTGGAGGTTCCCCCCTCGAAGACGCAAGTGAACATTGATTTCTTTGAATATAGGTATTATTTATGGTATTTCTCTCTCAATATTTTGTTGTTCTCTTGATAATTGCTAAATATTCATGTTTCTGCATAATATATTACATATGGTACCTTAAAAAGAAACTAAAATGGCCACCAATGCCTTTTTGTGTGGGATCTTACAATTTTAAGGGTGGGAAGGAGGCATAGACTGAAGCAGGAATCTTGGCAACTTTCCATTTTGGTTAAGAAATCTATAGACATGACCTCCTAAAAGTTGTCAATAAACATTGTTATATATATAAGTATATATGGACCTATAAATTTTAAACATGGAAGGGAGATAAAATATACAAAAGGAGCACCAACAATGATAAAATCCTTTTTAGGATTAGTGGCATCTCCGAACATAGGGAAAATTTGGAAAAAGAGAAATCTAAGAAATAAGTTATAACTAAAGAATCAACTGAGAAGGAAATGCTTCATAAGGAAGTTGAAGCATTGAAACTTCAAGAAGATTGAGAGGTTGTAGCTAAGGTATAATAAAAGGCTAAGAAGAAGAGGAAATACCAAGAAGAACATGAACAAATGCGAATAAGAAAAGAACAAGAAGAACAAGAACAAATGAGGATAATAAAATAACAAGAAAATAAATTGAAGAGAGAAAAAGAAGAAACATGGAGGAAGGATGAAGAGGACAATAAAGCACAAGAGGAGGCTCAATACAATGATCCTATTGACACCAATACATCTTGATCCACTTCTAGCACTACATTAACTAGATGCCACTTTCCTCTTGGAGAGATGATATTGGGATAATTTACTCCTTCCTTCCAAGGATAATAGAGTAGCCATCAACAAGGATAAAGGTAGAATTGTTAAACAATATCTAAAGAAAATTCCCATTCCAGGTCCTCTAGTGCTTGCACTGACCATAAAGATACCATTATTTATGGACATCAAGAAATATAAAATAGATCTAGCTTCAACAGGAGCGGAATTCACTCAAGCATATGAGTAGAACATCAAAGATGTGACCAAATATATTGAATAATATAAATCTAAAATCAAACCCTTGGATGAAGAGGAGAGATACTACAAGGGAGATAGATCCAACATTTTTGAATTAAGGGCCTATGCCACTGAATTGCAGGAGGAGATAAAGGCCATGTTAAAACAATGTTATACCAACCTAAAATATTTCTAGTACATGTTTTCACAATTGCTAGCAATTTTAGACAAAGCCATGAACAAACATACAAAGTTATACAAAATCTATGTAGGCATGTACAATTTAAAAAAATGGCTAGAAGAAAACGTATATGAACCTCAAGAACTATTGAGAATTACTAAGAAAGAAAACAATATGAATTGTGTAGCTGTAACATCCCGCTCTGGCGCACTTACAAAACTTATTATTTGAGGACACTTGCTCGCAAGTGATCCGGATTTTTATGATGATAAAACTTTTTCTCTCATTATGATAAGTTAAGTTATATGACATGATGTTTTTACTACCTTGATGTAGACAGGTGCTGCTGACTCAGTTTCTTTGAGTGCGCAGGTTTTTGGACCTTGAGGATGCAGAGGCATCGGGGGAACTTCCTTGGACTCCGGATTGAGTCAGGGAGTGGGCTATTTGAGTTGTTTCATTTATGATGATATTGTTTCGTTTGATGATATACTATTGATTATATGATATGTTGTTTGACATGATCT
>ML781741.1:208550-265320 GCA_009831015.1 Picea engelmannii | reverse complement strand
TTGCCTCGACTGGTTTCCCCTCTGTTGGGGCAGTCCAGCAATTCCAGGGGATTATTTTTGTAACTTTGGAACCTTGTTTTAGCCATTGCAGGCACCTTACGTAATACAATTTTCTTACTTACAAAAAAAAAAAAAAAAAAAAATAGATATATGAAAAAGATTATTAAATTTGAATTTGTTTTATATTGCACTATTTAAGATAAACATGATAATGAATATTAGGGTATAAAAAATATAGTTATGTCTGTTGATTAATTGGGTTGGTTGTCATTGATGTCAACTCTTGAAGAAAGTCTAGTAGCAAATTCTAGTATCACAAAGGTTTGGGTAATGGACCCAAGTTTGTTTGATGGATAGTGGTATGAGTTTTGATACATTTGAAAGAATGAATATTCTAGATGGATAGCACATGTCATGTCATTTCCAGTGGTATCTGGAACGTCACATAACTCCTCACGGTTAGAGAGTTATGGTCATGTGAAGCTGGAGAACCCTCATGAGTCATCTAGAAGCCCCAAAAGGTCAAAGTAGTCAAAGTGGTTGCAATGAAAAATTTATTTAAATAATAAAATGAAGTAATGAGTGTACTATAAATCAAAATGGATACAAAATAAATTATTTAAATAATAAAGTTAATGGAGAAATTACTAAGTGGACACGTGGTTAGAAGTGAGTTAGCCCTAAAATAAGGAAAGTGGGTTAAGATGGTTAGAAGTTAATTTAAATCAAAAAGTGAAGTGATGAGTGTACTATAAGTCAAAGTGGATACAAAATAAATTATTTAAATAATAAAGTTAATGGAGAAATTTCTAAGTGGACAAGTGGTTAGAAGTGGGTTAACCCTAAAATAAGGAAAGTGGGTTAACATGGTTAAAAGGTAACCCCTTGAGGAAGCTACATGTGTTAAGAACCAAATATCAATATAGCATAGAAAAACCTCAGAATAAGTACTCAACGCCTTGAAAAAGAGAGAATTTAAGATAATAAGCCTCTTCAAGGGGAAACCTTTTTTTACACCACATAAATGTTCAAGTACAAGATGATTCCAAACAAAAATGTCTCCTTGGTATATATAGGAGACTAGGAGGTACAATTACAACTAATGGACCCAAGCCAACATAAATAAAATAACATTAGTAATGTAACATTCCCCAATTAAGGGGTAATGTGCCACTATTTAGGGCTTAACATGCCCCTCCCCTTCAGACAAGTGTTGTCTGAAATGCTTGAGTAATTCTGGATGCTTCTGTATAAAAGACTCATCTTCCCAAGTGGATTCTTCAGCATGAAGTTTCCTCCACTTAATGAGATACTCTGAAATGGACCTATTCCTCAGTTGGTGAATTCTTCTGTTAGTGACAGCTTCAAGCTCCAATATGATTTTTCCTTCCTTGTCAATTTCTGGAAATATAGTTTGAACTGGGATCTTGGCACCTATAACCTTCTTTAAGCATGAAACAAGGAAAACTGGGTGTACTTGTGAGGATGCAGACAACTCCAATTTGTATTCCATAGTACCAATCTTTTGCAACACATTATAAGGACCATAGTACTTTGGTGATAATTTATTGTCCTTCTTGGCTTGCTTGAGGGACATCTATTTGTATGATTGTAGTCTTAAAAACACCCAATCCCCTACTTCAAAACTTCTTTCACTACGATGTTGATCTGCTTGTTGTTTCATGCGATTTTGTGCCATGGTTAGGTTGTCCTTTAAGATTTGGAGAACTTGTTGTTGATGCTCGATGTGATGTTCCACTGCTTGAATCTTAGATTTTTATTTTAGAGAAGAAGTGATGGAAGGAGGGTGGTATCCATAGAGTGCCAAAAATGGTGTCATTTTTTTTGTAGTATGAAAGGAAGTGTTATACCACCATTGTGCCAAGGGTAACCATCTGAACCATTGTGTTTGTTTATCAATGACAAAGAAATGAAGTTATCCTTCCAGAAATTTGTTCACTATCTTGGTTTGTCCATCATATTGAGGATGATAGGATGAACTATGAGTCAGTTGAGTACCCAAAAAATAAAATAGTTTTGTCCAAAAAGTCCAGTGAAGATAGGATCTTTGCCACTTACAATAATCTTTGGGATTCCATGTAGTTTTTGAACTATCTCTATGAATGCAGTGGCAACTGTACTAGCTTTGAAGTAATGAGAGAGTGCACACAAGTGTGCGTACTTGGTTAGTCTATCAACAATCTCCACGATGACACTCTTTCCTTCATACTTCAATAACCTTGTGATTAAATCCATGGAAACCTCCTCCCAACGCTGACTTGGGATGGATAATGGTTGTAAAAGACCCGGGGTCTTAATTGTTTCCGCCTTATTTTGTTGGCAAACCAAACATTCTGCTATAAACCTTTGAACATCAGTTTTAAGGCCATCCCAAAAAAAATCCTTCTTGACCCTATGGTAGGTTTTAAAAAATCCTTAGTGACCTCCTACCGGAGAAGTGTGCAATTCCAATAGTACCATTTGTTTGAGTTGGGAGTTATTACATAAATATAAGTGATCTTTGTACCATAGTGAATCATTTTTCCATGTAAATGTATCTGATGTACTGAAATCCTACAACAACCTTTGAATGCGATTCCACACATTTTTCGTCATTCTTCCATTCATCCCTCTCTTCTATTATCCAATCGGGTTGGATGATTGAGATAGCATAGAGAAAGGCCTCAACATCTTCATCCTTTCTTGAGAGTGCATCTGCCACAACATTTTTCTTCCCTTTTTTATAGATGATTTCAAAATCATAACCCAATATCTTGGTCACCCATTTTTGTTGTTCTTCTGAAGATAGTCTTTGTTCCAAGAATTATTTAAGACTATCATGATCTAGTTTGACCTTGAAGTTCCTACCTATTAGGTAAGGGAGCCATTTATTCAATGCATGTATTATTGACATATTTTCCTTCTCATAAATGGGTTTGTGTAAGTCCTTTCCCTTGACTGGCCAACTTTCAAAAGCCAAGGGCCTTCCTTCTTGCATTAGGAAAACACCAATGCCATTTCTCGAGGCATCACATTCCACAATAAATGTTTTTGTGAAGTCTGGTGTGGTTAAGACAAGAGCTTTACACATCACCTCTTTAAGTTTTTCAAAATCTTTAGTTTCCTCTGGAGTCCATGAAAATTCATCCTTCTTAGTTAGTTCTATTAAAGGTGTTGCTATTCTCCCATAGTTCCGAACAAACTTGCGGTAGTAACCTGTCAAACCCAAAAATCCTCTAATATTATTCAATGTTTTGGGAATCGGCCAGTCCATGATGGCCTTAATATTGTTAGGGTCTACCTTGACACCTTCATGAGATACAATATGACCCAAATACTCTACCTCATTCACCCCAAAGAAACATTTGGACGGTTTGGAATATAGTTGTTGCTCCTTTAGTAGTTGTAACACCTTGTCAACATGTCACACATGATCCTCCCAAGAATTTCTATAGATTAGTATATCATCAAAAAATACTAACACAGATTTTTGAAGGAAGGGCTTGAAAATGGAATTCATCAACCCTTGGAATGTGGAAGGTGCATATGTAAGGCCAAAAGGCATGACCAAAAATTCATAATGGCCTTCATGAGTTCAGAATGTTGTTTTTGGGATATCTTCTTCCTTTATTCTAATATGATGATACCCTGAACAAAGATCCAAATTTTTGAAATAGATTACTCCATGTAGTTCATCTAACAATTCATCAATGACAAGAATGGGAAAATTATCTTTAATAGTGATCTTGTTGAACTCTCTATAATATGGACACATATGCCATGAGCCATCTTTCTTGAATACCATTACCACCGGTGCAGAGTAAGAACTTTGGTTAGGTCTAATAATTCTAGCCTCTAACATTTCTTCAACCATATGCTCAATTTCACTCTTCTGGGCATAAGGGTATCTATATGGCCTAATGTTAGGAGGAACACTCCCAGGAATTAGGTGAATATCATGATCATGATTTCAAGTGGGTGGAAGACCTTTGGGAATATCTTCAAATACTTTGGAATGCTTATCAATGATCCCTTGGAGATCTAGGGGAATATATGGCTTAGATGTTTGAACATCTAGTGAGAATAGTTGTGCAATAACACCTTGATTCCCCTTTTTCAATAATTTTGTCATTCCATTAGAGGTTATCACCTTACTAGGTTTCCTAGTGATACCTCTTAACTCAATTTATTTTCCTTCCAATGAAAAATTCATGAAAAGTTCTTGAAAATTAAAAGCCTTTGTTCCTAATGATTGTAACCATTGGATTCCTAGTACGACATCAACACCACCCATGGGTATATAAATCATTGGAATATTCATTACATATTCCCCCATAGTAAGATTGATCTTATTTCATTTTCATGAGCAATTGATAGTTCCTCCATTTGCAATCATTACTTGAAACTTTGGCATTGGATATACAAAGCAATTGAGAGATTTGGATAATTTATAGTGAATGAAATTATGAGTACTACATTAGGACTATTACCCTTTTATTTTTGATATATCCTTTGATCTTGAGGGTTTGAGGAGTGTTAATTCCAGCCAATGCATTACATGATATCGTGGGGGTCAACTCTTCAGACGAAATCGATTCTACATTTTCATCTTGAGATGGTTCTTGTTCTTGTTCTTGTTCTTCTTCCTCTTCACAACTTATGTAGAATAATTTATTCTCACCACACTTATGTCCCTTACTGTACTTGCTGCCACAATTAAAGCATAAAACGTTTTCTTTTCTTTCCTCCAATTTTTGAGGTGTCAACCTTGTGTTAATGTTTAAGACATTATTATAGTTCTTTGCATTTCAATAAATAACAATAGCATAAAATAAAATCACTGAGAAATACACAATCACAAGAGACACATCATTTATTCTGGGAAACTCTCATGGGGCAAAAAAACCAACAAAACTTCCTTAATATAGATAGCCAATACAATGCCAAGAGATAACTCAAACAAGTACAAAAATTCCTCTCCCAAAGACGTGCCTCTCTCTCTCTCTTCTCCAACTGTAGCTCCGAAACTTGTCTCTCAATGAACAAGTGAGTGTGTGTCTAAGTGAGGTGCTAGCCTCCTTATTTATATGATATTGGCACGTGTGGGAGTGTCCTTTCACTGGCAGGGATGGATTCTTGTCCTGGGTGGTTATAATCACCTTTATTATATTCCGGGGCCTCTTTGATATATTCTGGAGTCGACTTCTTCTTTTTCCTATTACAATTATATTATGACCAATCCGCAAAAGGGGATTTGGTTATTTTACAATAGTCGACATGATAAATCCACAATGGGGATTGATCCAATGAATAATATATCAAATAATAATAAGAATACACTTTGCAGTTACATTATTTCAACACTCCCCCTTAACAAGAAGGGTATTCTACAACAACATCAGATGAGAGAGAGACCTTTATCATCAACAACATAAGGAGGAAAACATCATCAATATCATCTTGGAACACTGACTGGCGTATCTATAAATCATCGGAAGTTTTCTTCATCGGCAACATTGTCATTCTCAAAGGAATGCAATAATCATCTGCATCAGTATAAAACTAATACATCATCATCATCACAACACGAGGCTGGATCATTATAATACATGACTGGATTTACGTCACAACTGTTAAGCTGGAAGCTCAATACTCATCTTTCTTTACGTCACAACACTCAAGCTAGAAGCAAGATACTAGACTGGCTTTAAGTCACAACTTCTCAAGTTGGAAGCATAGTACTAGTCTCATCTCATCGTCTTCCTTTACGTCACAACCATCAGGTTGGAAGAAATATACTAGACTGGCTTTATGTCACAGATGTCAAGCCGGAAGCACAGTACTAGTATCATCTCATCGTCTTGCTTTATGTCACAACCATCAGGTTGGAAGCAAGATACTAGACTAGCTTTACATCATAGTTGTCAAGCCGGAAGCACAATACTAGTCTCATCTCATTGTCTTTCTTTACGTCACAACCATCAGGTTGGAAGAATGATACTATATTGGCTTTACGTCACAACTGTCAAGCTAGAAGCATAGTACTAGTCTCATCACATCGTCTTTCTTTACGTCACAACCATCAGGTTGGAAGCAAGAGATGTCTCATCATAAAAACTACTCCCCCTTTCGAGGAAGGTCCTTTCGGACTATACCAATCTTATCTTGAAAGTTCTCAAACTTTACATGAGATAGAGGGTTGGTCAACACATCATCAACCTGTTCATTCGTGCTAATGTACTGGAGCTTTAAGGCTCCTCTCTGTACCATGTCACGGATGTAATGATAATGAATCTCTATGTGCTTCGACTTGTCATGGAATGCAGGATTCTTTGTCATATTTATGCAGCTCTGGTTGTCACATAGGATCATGGTTGCTTCCATCTCTAGGTCAAATAGGTCATTCAACAACTTTTGAAGCCATATAACTTCGCAGCTGGCAGAACATGCAACAATGTATTCTGCTTCTAGTGTGCTGAGAGCAATGCTAGATTGCTTCCTACTCTGCCACAAGATCATGGTTGATCCCAAACTGAAACAACATCCTGAAGTGCTTTTCATGTCAGAAATACTTCCTTCCCAATCTGAATCAGTGTACCCACTCAATGTGAAATCATGATCTCCATTATAATTGAGACCACAATCTAATGTACCCTTAAGGTACCTCGTCACATGTTTTGTAGCCACAAGGTGAACATGTCTGGGTTCTACCAAAAACTGACTCAAGGTGTTCATGTCAAAACAAATATCTGGTCTAGTGTTCATCTGATACATCAACGATCCAATAATCTGTCTATACAGTGTGGCATCAATTAATTTGACGAAGTATCGACTAACAACTTCAGCTTTGTTTACATGAGTGTATTCATGGGCTTGCACTCTAACATGTCGAATATCTTCAATATTTCGACTACATACTTCCCTTGGTTAAGGAAGATCCTCTCTAGAATCTACCATACCTCAAGAGCTAAGAAATAGTGCATTAGGCCAAGGTCTTTCATCTCAAATTCTGAAGCGGGTCTCTTCTTACATTCAGTGATGAGATTTTCTTCTCGAGTTAAGAATAAGTCATCCACATATAGTATTTGTATTATTGGCTCATCGTTCATTACATTGAAGTAGAGGTTATAATCTTCTTTACTCTTGGTAAAGACCAAGCTCACTAGAAAGTTGTCTATCTGACCATACCAAGCTCTAGGAGCTTGCTTCAATCCGTACAAGGCTTTCTTCAACCTGCAGACATGAGACTTCTTGTCTTCAACTTCAAATCCTTGAGGTTTCTCTATATACAATTCCTCTTCGATAACACCATTTAGGAAAGATGTCTTTATGTCCATCTAGTGTAAATTCCACTTCATCTTAGCTACAAGGGCTATGATGGTTCTGATCGAAGTGTATTTGTCTACAAGAGTGAATGTCTCTTCATAGTCAATGCCTTGTTTTTGAGAAAATCCACGAGCTACAAATATTTCTTTATACTTCTCAATACTTCCATCAGTAGCATGTTTTATTTTGAAGAACCATCTGGGCGATACCACATCCTTGCTATTAGGTATCGGAACTATTTCCCATACATTGTTCTTTATTATGGTTTGGTATTCTTATGTCATGACATCTACCCATTCTTTCTTCTGAATGGATTTTTCAAAGTAGGTAGGCTCCTTTTCTAGGAGATCACACATCAAAGCCATATAATTGGAGAATGGCTTAGGTCTCTTCACATGTCTCGTGGTTCCTTCGGGAACACCATATTTCTCTCCATCTTGAATAAGCTCTTTAGTCCAAGCTGGATTTCTTTTATGGGAGATTGTCATGTGAGGAGGTTATTGAAACTCTACTACATCATGATCTTCTAGAATTTCCTCATCAGGGGAAGTTACGACTTCCCTCACTGGTTCAACAGCTCTGGGAACCTCCCTCGTTGATTCTACAACTTCGGGGATTATGGGTTTTTCTTCATATACCTCTTCAAGATGGCATTTTCTCAATTTATTGAGTGCTACATATTCATCAAAGGTCACATCCCTGCTAATCTCAATGTGGAGGTGACCTGGTATATAGATCCTGAAGGTCTTACAGAACTCACAGAATCCCACAAATATTCCCTTCTTTCCTGAGGGTTCCAACTTGTTTCTTTTCTCTTTCGGTATATGTATAAATACTAGGCAGCCAAATATTTTTAGATGGCTTACCTCTGGCTTCTTTCTGGTGAACATATCTTTCGGGGTATTGAACCCAAGTGCACTATGGGACAATCGGTTTTGCACATATACGATTGTCATTGATGCTTCAACCCATAAGAATATAGGAAGATCTTGATCGTGGATCATGGTCTTCACGACTTCCATTATCATTCTGTTCTTTCTTTCAGCCACACCATTTTTTTGAGAATTATAGGGAGTAGTGAGTTCCCTCTTGCTCCCAACATCTTTGCAGAAGTTAAAGAACTCTTTTGAGGTGTACTCTCCTCCATTATCTGACCTGAGTATCTTGATCTTTCTTTCAGAAAGATTCTCTATCAAGGATTTGAATTCCTTGAATTTGATGAACACTTCATCTTTAGATTTCAAGAGATACAACCAGGTCTTACGAGAATAATAATCAATAAATGATACATAATATACATACTCACTAATGGAGGACATTGGCATTGGGCCACACACATCTGAATGAATGAGTTCTAAGACTCCTTTTTCTTTGTTGTCTCTCTTCGGAAAAGGGTTCTTGACATTATTCCCTTGTGCACATCCATTGCATACACCTTCATGGTCAACCTTGAGTTCTGGTAAACCTATGACCACTTTGCATATGTATGGTAGCACCTTGTCGTTAATGTGAGCTAATATTCTATGCCAAAGTTCACATGGATTCTCAATGGCGCAGGTCATGGAAGCTTCTGAGTGACCCTTTAGCTTATACAAGCCACCTTCTTCTTTTCCAATGGTGATTGCTTCTTTTAGGGTTTCTCCTTTAGCCCACATAAGAACTTATCCATATATAAAGGAGAATCTGAAGCCTTTCTTCTCTAAAAATGATATGGAGAGTAGGTTCTTTGTCAAACCTGGTACATATATTATGTCCTTCATCTTCTTTGCATTTCCTGAATTAAGCTTGTAGTTTGATTCTCCCACTCCCTTGATGGGATATTGATAATTATCTCCAAGTGTCACTTTTTGAGAAAACTTATTTTCTTAAATGTAAGAGAGAATATCTCTTGGTCCCATCATGTGCCTAGAAGCACCACTATCAATGAGCCAAGTGTCCTCTCCAAGTGTTACCGATCCTGAGAGGGCCGAGATTAAGACATGTTCTTTAATTTGTTCTGTTAACATCTTTGTAGGTGTCTCTTCATCTTCAACTACATGGGCATGGTGCCTCTTTTGCTTCCTCTTTTATTCTTCTCGTCTAGCTGGACAAAATTTCTCAATGTGTCCCATATTGTCACAATGGTAGCATTGTACAGATGAGTAATCTCTTTCCTTTTGTTGTCCTTTCTTCTGGAATCTCCTTGGATGAGATTCTTTATGACTGAATTTGTTTTGGGGTTGAGACTCTTTGTAAGTTTCTTTCTGGAAGTAAGACTTCTTTCTTCCTCCTTTAGTGTGAGTAGCTAGGGATTGATCTTCATCTCTTTCTAGTAAAGCCTCTTAGTTAGCTACTCTTGTTTCTTCTTGGATGCATTCTTCCCATAGACTGTCAAACTTCAGTTTCTCTGTTCTGGCACAAATCGTTTGGATGAATGCATCCCAAGGTCTCATGAGACCATTTAGGGCTATCATTATAAGTTTGTCTTCGTCTATAGTATCTCCAATTGCTTCTAGTTGTTATTTGAATTGGGACATTCTGGAGAAGTATTCTTTGATTGATTCTCCTTTCTGCATTCTTGTATTCTTGAGTTGAGTTCTAAGATTCATCTTCTATTTTATGTTCTTTCCTTCATATAGTCTATTTAGGGCATCAAACATTTCTTTCAGAGTCTTTTTTGATGACACATAGGGAATCAAGTGGTCTTTGATTGAATCTGCAATGATTCTTTTGGCCCTGATTGTGTCCTTTTGGTGCTTTGCTTTTTTTGCAGCATTGGCGGGCTCCAACACTTCTTCTTTAACGAATATTGCTAGGTCATTCTCTTCAAGAATGAGACCAATCATATACTTCCAGGAACAAAAGTTTTCCACACCTTCTAGCTTGTCAACGAGCTTAACGCTTGCAGACATCTTTTACTTGAAGCTGGGAAAATGTTCAAAATCAAATTCTGAACTTACTAGGAGGTGCGCTTTGCTGAGGCGAGTAGCCTGGTGTGATTGGATCTAAGAAAATCCAACTTTTACCCCTCCAAACTTGATCTGCAGACTTTTGGACTAATGCTTCTGGTTTTATGGTACCTCTGGTACTCTGGTACTTCTGGTTCTCTGGTTTTCTGGTACTTCTGGTACTTTATGAAACTAGGGTTTCACTTTTTGGGATATCTAGCCACTGAAAAGGTGCGTTGAAGGTGCCAAAATGATCCTTGGGGGAGGGCGCACTTTTCTAGATGGTTTTAGGGCTGAAATACCTCACCAACAAAAATCCTTAATTTGCATGTACGACAAGAGTGACGTTTTTCACTTTTCTCTTGTGAAAGATGCTCTCTTCAGCGTGGCTCTAATACCATGTTAATGTTTAATCCATTATTATAGTTCTTTTCATTTCAATAGATACCAATAACATAAGATATAATCACTAAGAAATACACAATAACAAGAGACACATCATTTATCCCGGGAAACCCTCATGGGGCAGAAAACCCAGCAAAAATTCCTTAATATAGATAGCCAATACAATGCCAAGAGATGACTCAAACAAGTACAGAAAGTCCTCTCTCAAAGATGAGCCTCTCTCTCTCTCTTCTCCAACTACATCTTCGAAACTTGTCTCTCAATGAACAAGTGAGTGTGTGTCTAAGTGAGGCACTAGCCTCCTTATTTATACAAGACTAGCACGTGTGGGAGTGTGCTTTCATTGGCAAGGCTGAATTCTTCTCATGGGTGGTTATAATCACCTTTATTATATTCTGGGGCCTGTTTGATATATTCTGGGGCCGACTTCTTCTTTTTCCTATTACAATTATATTATGACCAATCCGCAAAAGGGGATTTGGTCCTTTTACAATAGCCAACATGATCAATCCACAATGGGGATTGATCCAATGAATAATATATCAAATAATAATAAGAATACACTTTGCAATTACATTATTTCAAAACCTTTTAGGTTGAGGTGTTTTATAAGGATCATTAATCTCTCGATAGATGTTAGGATTGGTCCTTCTTGTAGCCATAGCCATATTTTTACTTTCAACATTTCTTGCCACCCTAAATGTATTCTCGAATGATTTGGGTTCCCAAAGGCGAACCTCATGTTGAATGTTATCCTTTAAAGTTCCTATGAATACATCAATCAAGTGCTCATATGGAATATCTGTTAACTTTATATTCAATCTTTGGAAGTTCCCAATGTGCTCTGTAATTGAACCCTTTTGCTTGATATTTATCAATTGGATAAAGAAGTTATTTCTCCTTGTATCCTCATAGTGTGCGATCATTTATTCCGTGAAAATTGTCCAAGTGACGTGTGATTTGCGAGAACAAAGCCTTTGATACCATACAAATTGATTGGGTTCTAAATATAAAGAATCAATTCGTACCTTTTGTGTATGTGACACATTATGTAGATCAAAGAATTGCTCCATCTGAAGTATCCATGTGATTGGGTCCTTGCCATCAAAATTCCTCACATCGATCTTAGGAATGTGGTTGGTCTTCAACCCAAAGTTGGAGTTTCTCCATTCTTGATTCATCTTCCTTGTGTCCTCATGATGAATTTTATGGGATACATTTTCAATTTCATGTGTCCTCTCTATTAGGAAATTTTTCAATCCTTCCATGATCTCCCTTTTTAAACCATCCATCTTAGTATCCATTATTTCCTCCAATTTAGCTTCAGTTGAATCCATCTCCCTTGTAGTATATCTTTTGTCACTTTCTTCTTTTGTAATTCATTATGTCCCTACACATTTATTCTCCTTCATCAAGAGTCCAAGTAGGATTGTCTGGAGGCTTATTTTGTGTAGAAGTTCCCTTTTTTGGTGGCATGTTGTCCAAGTATCACTTTTAATCTTTGATTTTGAAGTGGTTATGCTAGACAATCTTTTTTCTATTGTATCTCCAATGTTTTGGCCTTTCTGGGTATCAAACTTTATTTTTTGTAGTTCTCTGATATTTCTTCTTTGCAATGCCACATGTCTGATCAAAATTGGATTTTCCAAGTGGAATTTACGGTAACTTCCCCACAACTTGCTGATTTTTGGATTTTCCAGGAGATATCACTTGTATAGCATGCTCCGCACAAAATAATTGATAGAAACTTCTGAAACTTGTACCATAAATACTACGGACTGTCCAATATCAAATGCAACTAGTCTTACTCAATTTGGATACTCTAGGAAGAATGTATGATTGTTTTACCTGGAACACCTGCTTGAGACTAGTCAATAGGACTAGTCAGATACCCTATCCTCCACAGGGCATATATACAAATGTAAGATGACCTAGAATATGAAATTTTTATCATAGATACCTTAATAATTTTTGTGAATAACCTCTGTATTTCAAGGTCTGAAACGTTATAAAAAATGTTTTATAGAAAAAATTCCGCAATGACTCAATTCAAAATGATTCCAGAACCCTATATTACATAGGTTGTATCTACGAAAGTATAAGGCCTCGGGAGATGAAATTTTAACCCAACGTAACTTGATCCGTATACTAAATATCCTCCAAGGGGTTCCTTCTGAAACATTGTACAAAACAAATTATAGTGAAAATTCCAAGGTGTGTCATATGTAGCAGAGAAATCCCAAGACCTTGAGCTTTGATACCATATGTTAAGAACTAAATATCAATATAGAATAGAAAAACCTTAGAATAAGTACTAAACGCCTTGAAAAAGAGATCATTTCAGATAATAAGCCTCTTCGAGGGGGGAAACCTCCTTTTACACCACATAAATGTTCAAGTACAAGATGATTCCAAATGAAAATGTCTCCTTGGTATATATAGGAGACTAGGAGTTACAATTACAACTAATGGACCCAAGACGACATAAATAAAATAACATTACTAATGTAATATTCCCCAATTAAGGGGTAATGTGCCACTATTTAGGGATTAACAACATGAAAGTATAAATAAGAGGCAAGGCTCTCTCATTTTAAATCCACTTGAGCATATTGAATATATACAAGTGACTGAGGTAACCGAAGGATATCTAAGCCGAATTTCATAGGGAAGGTGAAGTAAAGAACACCAAAATTCAAGGGAGGATAAATTATTTTGATGATTCTTTCTAAGGTATGTTATTTACAGGTCATCTCACCATTATCACAATAATTTTTTTTATAGAATGATTCAGATCGTGAAATTGGGAGGCCATTGAGGAAACATATCCAAGTAGTTGTGATACAAATTTCAGCTAGTGGGTCGTTGTATGTTTGGAGTTACACTCTGTGGAAAATATAGTTTATTGCTAGTCTTGAAACTAGTCTAAAACATGTGTTTTGGGTAAAAAGGTCATAACTTATTCATAAAAGATCCAAATTAAGTAAGACCAATTGTATTGGTTAGATTACAATTTGTAGTATTCTCTGTACCATTTTCAGATCCACACAACAAACATTCTTTGTGGGGAACACTCTACAAGTTTGATCTCTAGAATAAGATAAAATTCAACAAGGTATGCCATTTTTTCTATAACTCATTTTCCGAAAGGTTCCAAGTAGTAAAACCTAGAGGAATTGCATAAAAGACACTGAAGAACATTGTGTACTATTTTTAGATCTTTATTCATTAGTAAATCATTACAGGTACATAGTTATGATTATTTCAAGTTAGGGTTGTTGAGTAATCCAAAATTAGTCATGTGAGACTAAAGTAAAGTTTGATGAAAATGCTAGTCTATTGTTGTTAAAGTTAAGGAAGGTTTGTAGGTATGTGATCATATACACCAGGTCTATTACAGAGCTACAAATCAGATTTGGATGATGAAATTGATGAGGGATTGTGTTTGAGGTACATGTTGGGTACATGGTTGAGAGAAGTAGTTGATGAGTTAGCACATACATGAGGTGTCTAGTTGATGATGTTGGTACATCTTGATGAGTCATAGTTTATGTGTATTTGATGCATGATTGGTACATATTTGGTGCATGGTTGATGCACTTGTTGATGGTACAGGTTGATGTATGGTACATGTTGGCATAGGTTATTGGTACATGTTGTTACAGGTTGATTATAGGTTGATTGGTATAGGTTTACAACAATATATCTCACAATGATAGTGTGACAATGGTTCCAACATTATACTTCTATGTCAGGGAGGTTGGATGGGGCAAGGATAGGTGGTTGTAGCTACCTTCTGGTTGTATTCGAATAACATAGGGGGTTGTAGCCTCCTGGTTGTATCTAGATAATTGGGGATTTATAGCTTCCCTCAGGTTATATCCTCCTTCTGGTTGTAGCTAGAGAATTGGAGAGTTAGAGATTCCTTCAAGTTGTAGCTTGAGAAACTAGGGGGTTGGAGCCTCCTTCCAGTTTCAGCTAGAAATCAAAGGAATTTGGTGCTTCCAATGAATGTAATTCTTAAATACATATAAGAAAAAACATTCCATGGTTTTCTCCCACTTTGGGTTTCCACATGAAAACACCGGTGTCTTGTGTATGTGTATGATTGCTCATTTGTTCATTTTTTATTTACTCTCCAACTATTGGATAATAATTCTACATTTATATAACACTTGCATTTTGTGGTTAAAAAAGATTATTTATCTATTACTTATTCACCCCCCTCTCAGTAATCCAACAATGTCGACATTTACAATAATAACAAATTCTATTAAAAAATAGAAAGCAATTTGCAAAGCAATAAAAGAAAACTACAGTGACATGCAATGAACTTATGCACTTATTCTTATCATATGGTTATTAATATAGGTATAGTTTAGGACCAATAACATGCAATTTTTGTGTTTATTAAAAAAAATAAAATTATTTTTCTAAAAATTTTGAATTTTAAGATATTCATTAAATATAATTATTTATATATTAAAACTGACACACACACACACACACACACACACACACACACACACACACATATAAATGATTAGATTTCAAAAAATATAAGTATGTTTTAAATTTTAATTACTTATACACAAAAACAACTTTATATAATAGATATATATACTTTATATATGTTTAATCATTAATAATATATCTTAAAAAAAAAAAAACTATGTTTCAAATTTTAATTACTCTATACATTTGTATAGAAATTGATTATTTTATATTAAACAAACTCAGATCTACCTTAATCTGGAATCAAATTTTATGCTCTAAAATAAGTTTGCATCTCTAGATGCTTCATAAATCTTAGATTAAGATGGATCTAAGCTGATAAATATTATCATTCACTTGCATTTAATTGGCATTCCAATTGAGAAACACCAATCCAAACATAATATTACACTGCACTATTTATACAATGAATACGTGATAGATTGTGGAAAACTCAATAAAGAAAAACTTAGTTGTGAATATTATGATTTGTTTGTTTCTTCTTGGTAAAAAAATCAAATATAAAGAAAGATGAACTCATTACGAATTTTCCATAAACACTGTGATCTATATGACCATTGTATAATTTTCCATAAACATTGTGATCTATATGACCATTGTAGAGTCTTCTACCTCATTTATTATAGTCACAATATTCCACTACTTTGTGTTGTTCCACTATGAAACAATAAACCAATATAACAAAGAACGAAATTCCTTCTTTTAGTAGTGACCTAGTGTTTAACATGTCCTTATAGCCATCTAAGTTCAGATGAGCGATTTTGCATACCTCATTTCCCTATTTGGATCAAGCATTTGGACTCTCTAGAATATTCTTGAATTTCTACACACTAGTAGCTCCATGTGTGCAACTTATGGGGGTTGTATTGGAATCGATTCTATTTGATGGTAGTAAAAAACATATATTAAATTGTAGGAGGCATAACTTTCTCATACAAACTCCCATTGAGGTGATCTTCGGGCTGTTGGAAAGTTATCAACATGTACAACAATGTTGGAGGGATAAGAACTTTGTTCACAAAGTTTTTATACCAAAATATGATTTTTAATTCTGCAAACAAGCTCTAGAAGTTTTAGGACCCCAAATCACCAAAAAGGACCTACCCTTAAAAATGGGCCTACAACTCAAAAGCTCAAGTTTTTCCTCTCAAAAAGTACCAAAATAGATGACAAATTATATAGTTATCCATTTCAAATCATTGTGAAATGGTGATAATTTCCTTCCCATCCTCTTTCTCATGCACCAATGCCAATGTTTGTTACAAATCAAATCCAACACCCATCATTTCTTTAGGCAACACATCCAATGCGTGTTTCCCAAGAATCACCTCATCCTCATCTTTTGCTACAATTTTTTGTTGCTAATACTACTAGAATGCACTTCATATCGTCCTTTCTCTTCCTCATCTCCACTCTCAATATTAAACTTATTTACCTGCATTTGTTCGTTATCAATGGAGATATTGGCTCTATTATCATCAATTGCTTCTCCTTTTATATTGATATGATTCTTCACATCAGTAATAAATTCATCCTTTTCTACATCCACCACACATTTCTCCACACTTACACCATCTTCAACATTACACATACAAATATGGGAAAACAGTCCCATGTGCATTTCTTCCAATGATGATATGTTGCTACTTCATCTTCTTCATAAACCTCCCTCCTTGCCAACACAGTTGTTTCCACTCCTTCAATATTTTCCTCTAACATGTCTTTAATTTCATTCACCCCACTTTTACTTCCTCTTTAATATTCTCAACAACCTTCTAGAGCATTAATTTCTCTTTTTTCTTTCTTTGCATATTCTCTTTCTTTCTTTTTATTTACTTCTCTTCAATACTCAAGGCCAAAATAAAAGCCTCTTTTAATAACTACATCTTCTTTGCACACAGTTTCCTTTTAATGAAGATATTCAATCCAACCATAAACATTATAATATTTTCCTCACTATCTCATATGAGAACAACTCTCATGGCCACTTTATAAAACTATAATTAAAATATTCCTCTTCACATACATCATTTTGATTTAACTTCTCTAACCTTTTACACATTTTCAAAATATATTCAAAAGTTACAAACTGTCTTCTTAACTTGGTCACCATATTTTATAATGCTCAATTTTTGTTTTGATTCTTCATCTTCTGTTCATATTCAATTTCTCCCACCACGAACATGCATGTCTCTTTAATATTCATTAACATACAATTTTAAATTTTTGGGGATCTTCAATTCCATGGAAGTAAAAATATTTTATCATGTCATTTTGTTAGGGACCTAACCTCCCTAATCCATCACGTAGGAAGAATAATATATTTTCCATGTAATAAAGGCTGACAATAGTTAATATTTCCTATTTAATAAATAATGAACAAGTCAATGTAAGAATACCTAATAGAAGATTCTTCTTATAGAAAGATCTTGTTCTAGAATGTTCTTTAGAAGATAAAATTGGTATAAATAAGATTAGGAGGCATGATAAAACTTTTTCTTGAGCATTATTGTAACAGAACATTTCTCTATTGGAGGTTTCCCCCTCGAAGAGAAGAGTGGACATTTATTTCTATCAATAAAGGTATCATTTTGGTTGTGGTTCTCTACATTTTGTTGTCCAGTTGGTATTTTCTGCAGTGTTTTATTTTTTTCTTAATATAATAGATTTGGTACCTAACAAGTGGTATCAAAGCATTTTTCTATGTGAAAACTATGGGAATTTTTTTCCAGGGTAGATACATGTACTGCCATCATCTTTAAAGCATAGAGATCTATCGTTCAATGGGTAAAAATGCAGTGGGTAAGACTTCACATGGGAAATACACACGATTCCATGGGGTTGTCTAGAAACCAATGTTTCATCGTTGTTGGAAACCTATGTAACACATGTTGGTACCCTTCGAGTAGTATCACATTAGATAAAATATGTACATGACCATCACTCCCACATATTGTCAGGTATATCGGGAGTCTCCTAGATCTCCTGAAACCAACCCTAGATTAGTCGATCGATCGCCTGACCATTATATTGACACTGAGAACAACACTTGGGAAGATACTCTCTAGTACCTGGGTAATCAGGTAGTATAGCTAAGGGTACGGTCGAGCCTCCTTAGCTGGTTCCCAGAGATATTGGGCCAACTACTATTTTTCCCCCCCACATCTATATTAGAGAGCTATAACACAGGGACAACCATTTTTGGTAGGAAACCTATAAACCCTAACCCTTGGGAAATAAATATAATAGAAAAGGAACATACAAGATCTATCATTGTTCAACCTTTCCTCCTGCATTCTGGTTTTGAAATTGCCACATAAATTTTCATGTTAACAATTTGGGTCATTTGTCATTGTAGTACTCTTCAGGCCAGAGTATAACTCTGCAAAAGTAGAAAAAAAAGGTGGTCCCGCCAACACCTTTATTCAAGACCTATCCCATTGGATCCCTCTCTTCACCCTAATCACTGTGATAACTATATTTTTTAAGACATATTTTTTTTTCGTGGACCCCACCCCCTTCCCCACACTCTTATATGTGAATTTTCCCATTGGATTTCCATTTTCTCCCTGGTCGTCATGGTACCTCTCACTTATAAGGCATTTTTTTTTATCCCACCAACCCTTCTCGACACCCTTATTTGACACCTATCTCAATGGATTTCCCTTTTCACTTTAATCTCCACGATATATGTCACCTATCCAATTTTTTTCATTGGATCCACTCCCCATTCCAGGTACCCCCACTTTCCACATGGCCAACAATCACACCCAAGACCTACAGGCCGAAATTATATAGAATAAGGCTCAGTTTGACCATATCGAGAACCAATTCTGGACCAAATTTTCTAGAGTTGACGGATAATTTTCCCAATTTGATGCCCGATTTGACTAATTAAAGGGAAAACTTGACACTCTCACTGTCATTCTCAACCCATTGTTGAACCGATCCTAGGCCCCCCCCTTCCCCGACCAACCCTCCCAAGTATATGGTGTTGAATATTCCCATACTATCGCCTTTCATTCCAACCACTTTCATCATGAATCTCGTCTTCCTTGAGTTGAGGTTAATAAATTTGATGGCTCTGATCCCACGAGCTAGGTTGCCCAAATGGAGCATCATTTTTATTTTCATGGAATTACGGATGAGTTGGAAAAAATCCGTTGTGTTGTTCTCTATCTGGATCCTGAATGTTGGTTGTTAATATTAATATTGTTTATGGCTCAACAAACAATGTCAAAGAATCTCAAAATAAATGATATTTGATTTTACAATGCTTTTCGGCCTTAGAAATAAGTATGATATTTCAATAATTTTAATAACTTGAAATACAGAGGCCAGATCTTGTTTTTAAAGACTTTTTTAAAGTAACAAAAGATGAGAAGAATAATTCAAATAAACAAAACTGAAATCCAATGTAAGGTATCCAGTTAAGATAAATCTCACTTTAATTTCAATAGTAAAAATAACAAGAAATGTTTCTATGTCATGAATTTCATTAAAAGAATGATAAACAATTCATATAGATATAGGTCTTATCTTGATCACAACAGGACAAAGGAAGGACTATACCTGAACAAGAGTTTAATAGACAAAATGCAGTAGAATTCGTACTAAATTGTAGCTATTCACAACTTAAACACAATAATTTGAAGAAAATGAATTATGGAAACATATGTAACATCACATAAGGAAAAGCACGACTTGAAGAGACAAGAACCAAAATATCATATATCTCTGCAAACAAAAACGAAGTTCTTTATTTAAAATATCTTGTTGTCTTAAGGCTACAAAAAAGTCTTTTTCATTTACCACAAGTATATATTTATACAATTCTTTCCGTAACCAAAATTTGGTTAAAAACCGAGTTTCTAGACTCCATATAACTGACTAATACTAAAATAAAGTAATTAAATCAAAATGGGAAAAAACCCTTAAACTCAACTAATTCTATCTAGATTCGCAAAACTAAATACTACAAAGAAATATAAGTTGCACATCTTCCCAATCTCTAGAAATTTCTTTGTTAGTCGTTTCATGAATTGTCTCCCATCTACTTGCTCATAGAAACTTTTGTTTCTTGTTGATCCTTGCATTGAGAATGTATTTTTAGTAATACAACTATGAATTTAGGAATCCCCAAACACGCATTGAATTCAAAAATGTAAACTTTTCTATGGACCAAAGGTAAACTTCATTGAAGTTTGAGTGCATATTGCTTGGTATTTTGACATTGTAGACTTTGTTCCATCAAGAGTTGATTTATAACTTGCAAATTTATCTAATTTATATGCATGATGATTTATTTATTCTTTTCTCTGTTTTTCTCCAGATTACTCATGTTTTTCTTTACAATAATTGTTTTAATGAAAGAGTGGGCATCCCCGAGGTCAATTTCATCTAATTCAACACCCACTGCTAACAAGGAATTTATATATGCATCTTTTACTTCTCTGGCCAATCTTTTAATTTCCTCCAAATTGAGTTCCCATGTTTTCAGTGTCATTTTTCCTCTAAATTGCTCTAATTCTGGGAATTGAACAATTCCCTGTATAGTAACATTATGTTTCCAAGACAAAATTTCTTGAAACTTATGTTGAGTTGATGCTAACTATTTTTCTCTATCAATAATAACTTTCAATGAATCGTTGTTGATAAGATATTGCTTCTGAATGATCTTCAAGCTTTTACAAAATCTTTCCTGAGCTAATTTCAGTTCATTATTAATTTCCAAACACTGTTTCTGAAAACAAGAAACATCTATAAGATTTTTTTAACCTAGGTTTGTAATTGAGTAATCAATTCTTCTTTCTAAGACAGAGTGGCATTCAATGTTTGTTGAATTTGATGTCTCTCTCTCCTCAACTTTTCCTCCAATTCTTTCATATGTTGTTGACATTGTTTTTGAGCTTGAATTACTCTGGAGTTGACTTGTTTTTCAAAGTACGCATCTTTCGTCTTTAGGATTTATCGTAGTTGATTAATTTGATAATCCCTTTGATCAAGATTTGTATTCAAAACATTTACTAACCATTTATTTGTTGTTGCAAAAGGTCCTAAAATCTCTGACACATTCTTTTCAAATTCTTGATCATTTTCCCCTTGTCGATCATATAAGATCCTTTGCCTCATTGCCATTGAATCGTATTTTTTCTAAATTTTTCCCTAAACAATATATTTTCTTTTCTTTCTGAATAAAACATTTGTAGGAGGCATATCCTCTAGTTCTATAAGGGTTAAATCATCAACATAAGTTACTCCATAACCTTGTTCTCTCAAAATAGAAGTTATATGAGTCATTGACAAAATAGGAGATCCAATAGCACTAGACTTCTCTTGATCTCGAATACTATTTATAGGTGTATTAATGCTTGGAATAATTGGCTGAGAAGTATTCTTAAATAATATTGTCTCAGTAGCAGGTTTATTGGGTTGTTTAAAATTCTTAGTAAATATGGCCCACTACTCTGCAAAATTCCTTTCATTCCAAGCCTTGTCTTGTTCTTCCTCTGCTGAATCATTAGTTGGATTGGTTTGGCTCTGTAGTTTAGGATTTTAACCCTGTGACAAGTCTTCAACTAGATTTCTATTATGAGTAGGATTTTGTTCCTTTGATATATCATCAAATGTTTCTCTAGAATTCATTTGTTGAAGGATACCTTGAAAACAACTTTTTCTATGATTTTGAAACTTGTAAAACTTTGAACGTTCTTGTTTAGACAATGTTTGAATTCTTTCCAAACCTGATCATAAGAAGTGACATTTTTTAAAATATCATCATAAGTAGAATCTTCATGCAAATAATTCTTTGTTGCAATTTGAATACAATGATTTTCAACCATTTTAATTGGATAATGCATTTTAAACTCAATAGAAGACAAATTAATGTCTTCTAAATCTTGAGCTTCTACTTTAGTATGCCCAAAATCCAACAGAGTATAGATACCAACATGAATAAGATAAGGTGGCCATACTCTCTTATGTGCATTCTTTAATTCCTTAGCTATCCATGTACCAACTATTTGATAAGCCACTTCTCCACAAACTAATCTATCAGGTAGAAATCTTGGTAATGCGTGAGGGGGTGTATAACAACCAAATACCTTGATATAGGAAAACATTTCTTCAATGTACCAGTCTGCAATATTGTTTAGGTTTGTAATGATCTGGTTATAAATTCGAGGAGGAGGATAGCCATATAACACTTCATGGATTGGAATAATGACATTATGACATATCTCATAAAAGTGTTATTTCTGCAAACAAATATGTTATTAGTGTGAATTCTATGGAAGATGGAGATTGAAATCAAATTGAAAACACAAATAAAATCTTCGTAAAATACGACATTAACTATTTCACATGCAAATGAAAGAGTTTAATCATTTAAAATATGGTGTATTAATTAGTTGACGATGCACTATTTGCCCAAAATTCACATTAATTACCTTTAATGACAATCATAAACCTTAATTGTTGGATTTTTGGGATTCGGGTTTATCATATGAGAAAGATCAAACATCCCGAAAGAAAATATTCTGGTATGACATCATCATTATAATTAATCAATCATAATCAAGTTTTATTAATATAATCCTTATTTTATTCTGAATCACTAGACTTCGAGATGTTGGGTATATTGAATAGAAGAAATCAAACATCTCGGGAACCAAGAACCCGATGATAATATGTCACATATGATAACGTGAAACTCAAAGTACATATGACACGTGTCACCATAAGGAACTCCTGCTAGGTGACATAGGACATGTCGTCAATCATGTGGTAACAGATTAAAATGTGATTAGGGATTAATAAAGCTTATTTAAACCTTGATTATGGGTTAAATGCATATTAACTTAATTCTTGGATATCAACTTCTCGAATATAAGAGATGTGAGGAACTTAATGCAAAACATCATGAAACCCGACAAGAAACTTTGCGTGATAGAACTAAGATAATAGGAAACAAAAACACAACGTAACTGTGACTCTCGGGATTTCGGATATCGGATTATTTAAATGAACAAGAATGATGAAATCCCGAAATCCAAAATTGAATCATGAATGTAAACAAACTAACGCACAACTTACAGTCCCGAACTTTGGGTTGGCCATTGATTTGTCACAACATTGGATGGTTAGATGAGAGAAAATCCGTCAGATTTTCTGCATCAAATTTCTCCACTGGAACTCTACAAAACCAACACTTCAAAGATTTTTCGATCAATTACTAAACCCTTCAATCAAATAAATAATACAATAAATATTTATAAAATTATTATCGACTTAATTTCACCCTGAAACAAAAACATATACAATTTAAACATGTAAAATCCTGAAACTATATACACTGTTATTTAAGAAATATATACAGTTATTTACAACTAAAAGTCATTCAATTTTCATGAGGAAAACAAATATTTCTCAGTCTAAATTAGCCATTATAAGCTTCTTTACTGCAATTCCTCGGGATCTTACAACATAAATGTTGTGGAACTTTCCGTAAGAAACCTGTAAAGGTTAATTAAAAGGGCACATAAAAATTACAATGATATTATGAGTTTCATTCTATATAAATAGAACAAAAATAATTGTTATCCATCATTGCAATTAGATATGAGACCTCTCAAATTGGTCTTAAAATATTTAATGATATAATTCCCTGAAAAATTAGATATGTGATTTGACCGACTAACGATTTTATTTACCATGAAAAGATTTTCTAATAATAATTTCCTTTTGAAATGACTTGCATGATAATAACAATTATTAAAACCATCGTTCTAGTTCCTTTTTGGCTGCAAAGTTGAAATATCTTGTCAAAAAATTATTTTTCTATTTAAAAATTCTAAAAATGTAACAACATTAGGCTCCATCTCGAGATAGTGGCTCCTTGTGAGGTGCTAAGAACAATATACCTAGTGCATTTTATTGGGCCAAGGAGTCATTATTTGTCAAACTTAAAATTAAAACTTGATTATGAAAATTAAAATTAAAACACATTTTTCACTTGTTAAATGTAAATATCGTATCACAATTCTTAGAACTATTGACAGTGTAACCTTAAATCATGATGTATTCTAAATTTCAATCAAGCTAATGAAGAATTATCCTATCAAATTTTACTCATCCATTGTCTAAGGTAATTAATCAGAGTAAGGATAAGATATTAAAGGTCAAATTGATAATTATCATTTCTTAAGATTACAACCATTTCATTCTTTTTTTAATAAGAACTCATTTGGATACAATATAAAGAATTTTGAAAAGGATTAATAATAGGGTTTATAAAGAAGTGTAGTTACAACTCATTATAGTCATAAAAAACATTGCTTCACTACCATCCAGGCGTCCATAGCCCCGGTGAAGGTGTTTGCATTCCCCAATCCTAAATTTCCTTTCACCATCCTACTATTTTTAACTTTTAATTTCATTGAGATGAGGGAAATCGTATAATGAATTTTCTTTCATCATCTCATTTTGGACAAGATAGGGGCAATCAATTTTCTGAATTTCCTTTCACCATTTGTCTTTGATACTTTAGTTATTGATGTAGGATGGGGGCAATCAATGTGTTTTAAAACACTCTGGGATGATGACTATTAAAAGTAAATGATAATGTAGAATTGACTACATGCTAAGATGACCTTGAGATAAATCACTCCTCTAAATTAACTATATATTTACTATGAGTAGATAAATATATATTATTTTCATTTACTTTCTCGAGAAGACTATTAGTTATACTTTAATATCAAAGAACACAATTTCGAAGAGATTACCATAAATAAGACATTTCATCAAAGATAAAGAATCAAATAAGATTTTCACCATACATGTAAAAATAACATGTCAAAGATCATCTATCAATTAATTCCACTATTTCTATAGAGATCAGTAATAAAGGTGAGTGAAAAATGGTTTAAACCCTCTTTATTCAAGTTTAAAACTTTAACAAACCAAAAAAGAAACACTCAAATATGAACTTATTTATATATAATTAGCAACGCAACATTTACTGAATTTCATTTGTTTTGGCTAAAAAAATTAAACCAATTTCCACAAAACTTAAATTTTCCAAATTCATGAAAAAATTAAAAAATAAATAACTCACAAAAACTTTAATTAAATCAAAATTCATAGAATGAGTTTTTAATTCAACCAAGACCAAAACTGAAATTAAATTGCCAATGACAATCCAATCCAAAATGGTATTTATGATGAAAAATAAAAATAAACTAGAAACAAAACTACTGAATAAAATGCTTCAAATATCTCCCCTTGACAAGATACCTCAAGATTTATTCATCCAAATTTTGTAAAGAAAAGGAATCAAATCCTTCAATGGTTACAATTTTGAATGGTCCAAACCATAATGGATCAAACTTTCTATGTTTGCCAAGTTCTTCACTCTTAGCATCCCATCTTAGTACCAAATCTTCTGGAACAAAAAATCTTTCTTTTTCTTTTTTGTCAAAAACTTCTTTAATCTTGTCTTGGTATTCTTGGAAATTTTTATTAACTTGATCTTTTACCATCACTATCAAATTGCACCAATATATCTTTCTTTGTGTTGTTTGGAACATATTAAATGACTTTAGAATGAAGTACATAAGTTCTGAAATATTTTAAGGATTTTACCATTGCATAGGCTTGTTTTTCAAGGATGTTGTATTTTAATTTAGAGTATCTAAGACTTTTTCTAAAGAATGCAACAGTTTGCTCCAAATTTTTACTATTTTTCTATAACATGACACCAACTATTGTATTCTCAAATGAGAAAGAGAATATCATAAAATATTTAGAAAAATAAGGTCTTACCAAAACAAGAGCTTCTCCTAAAGATTTCTTAATATGATTGAAAGAAGCTCATGATTATGTGGTCCACTTTACGTCGTAAATATTCTTAAGCATATATGTAATAAGTTTCACAATTTCAACAAAATTAGGCATAAACCTCCTCAAGAAATTTATTCTACCTAAGAAACTCTAAATTTATTTCACGTTTCTGGGAATACTTGTTGTTTGAATAGATTCAACTCTTTTGGAATCAATCCTAAATCCATCCTTTGAAACAATATGGCCGAGCAATTTTCCTTCTTGCATGGCAAAGTGAGATTTTTTAGGGTTTGATGATAGACTATAATTCCATCATTTTTCAAATGTCTGTTTTAAATGCTTCAAATGACTTTGATTAGAATCTGACAACAAGTAACTACAAACTTATCTCTCTCACCAACAAACATAATGTCCATTTCTCTATCTAAACTTGCAATTGCATTCATTAATCCAAAAGGCATTTTATCATACATAAAGGTACCCCAAGGTGTTGTGAAAGTGGTTTTTTCTTTATCATCATCATGGACTACAATATGGTTGTACCCTGAAAAACCATCTATCATGGAAATGCTATTTTCTCCAACAAATTTTTAAAAAACATGATCCATCTTCAAGAGGGGATAATTATCTTTCAATGAAGCTCTATTGAGATTTTGAAAACTGGCACAGACACCCCCCTTCTCCTCCCTCCTGATGGGATGCTAGAACTCCCGGTCTAGGATTGTGTGAAAAACACCTGAGTTGGAGAGACTCCTTAGGTCCTTTTTCTGGAACCCGAAAACTCTATCACATGTCCTTTCTTCCATTTTTGGCACACATTATGTAGCATCCGCATACCCTCTCCTTAGAGATTCTCAAGTTTAACGCCAACAATGCTATCTCTCTATGCTAGGATCCCTCCTTGATGTGACCACGGACTATGACTGCGGGACAACTCCCTTCGCACTTCCATACTTCGAAACTTTTGTGAGCTTCTTACTCCCCTTTTTCTTGATTCCTAAATCGACGAATTCTTTGGGACAAAATGTATGGTCCGCGTTCCTCTCACGATCAACGACTATGATCAACTAGCTATTTCAGACTTCACAAGTCCTCTCTTCTCCCAAATCTATCCTTCCCGACTTGCAAATCAAAGTGTTGATCCCAACTCCACATGTCCTATCTCAATGGACGAATAGGATTCCTTCGACTCCCAGCTCTTCGGGTATTCTCTCATCGAATTTTCTCGAAGGGTTCTTCCTCCAAACTACGTGGATCTCTACCACGTGCCTTCTGGATCCAATGTTCTAGAATCACTTCGTGCCTCGCGACTTCGCGAATATATCTATTTTCTCCTGGAAAACCTCCTGAAGTTTCTACTCCCGAACCCCTCGATCTTCTGTCACCTGTCTCCTCCGATGATGGATGATTTTTCGGTCTTCGGGACTTCGACAAGTCCTTGACCCCTTTGCACACTTAGTGAAAATTCCTTCTTTTGAGACTTAGGTTGTTCTCAAACTCCTTCTGCACTCCTTGAAGAGTTTTTACCCAGACTCTTCTGTGATTTTTTTTGGCTTGAAAACCTTCAAAGTTCACCGTTCTGTTGTTAACTTCCTCATGTCATCTTGGCAATTTCTTTCTCTTCCTCCTGAGCCTGTAATATGGACTTAAAGTATCTTTAGCGCACTCCTTGTTCTCAACTACTTTCTTCGACGACTTCTCCCTTGGATTTACAGAAGGTTTTAAGGAATCTCCTTTCCTTTGTCTATGCACTCTTGCAAAGCCTTCCTTCTTCAGAATGTTCAGTAATTCTGGGATTATCTTAAGGGTTTGAACAATTCCAACCATGTTTTTCTTGTGAACGCTAACACTATCTCTATTCACTCCTAGAACATTTTTTTAGAGTGTTCACTAACTCTAAGCTGTGCTACCTCCCACATGGTATTTCCTTACAAGGTACTTAACCACCTTGAAATTTCCTCTCGAGTCTGTGAACTACCCTGGTATACCCTCCTGGAAACTTCTCTTATGACTCCATTGAGTTCAGATACACACTCCTTGGGTCGGATCACAGATTTTCCTCTCTCTTTCACGCACTCCTTTCACTTAGCCTAGAGAGCCAAACTTAATTCAACACACTTTCGGATAGGAAACTATCTCTCTATCCCTGTAGACGATTTCTAACATTCATCTACAATTCAAATGCTTGTAAATGACATCCATAACACAACATCTATTACACAAAAATTGATAACAGGAAAAACTGTCATTTTCTATTAATGGTGGAATGTCAAATTACAATAGTGGAGTCTGAACTACAACTAAGTCTCAATGCTCCTCAATCCCCCTAACTTGGCTTACAACAATTTTTCATCGAATTCCAACAACCTCTATTAGGCATACAATACAAATATTTATACAATAGGGGCTCGACGAGCTTCCCTCCCAAGATAAACTAGTGGTGTCAAATCACCATTCAAAATGCCTATCTAATGGGAAAATTACAATGATGGAAATTTGCTCCAAAATCGGATGCAGATCCCTCCTGCTGTCAACCACTTAATGGTGACATTATCTCTAGCTTGTGTGAATACACAACTTGGATCTTCCATATTGTCCTCATTAAATTCTTGGAACACACTTTTGATTCTTAAGACAAAATGAGAGGGCGACACCTCTCCCTTTCTTGAATGCGCACCATACGAGTTAATTGACTGGTGCATGCTGAGGTGGAGCGATGCTCCTGCATCATACTCCATGACTAAGAAAATCATGGGCTCCTTCCCATGAGATTTCTAGCCTGGTTGAAATCCTCTTGGATCCCAAACTTTCTCCTGGAGCTGTCTTTCGACTCCTCTGCTTCACTGTTGCTGCTCCTGCATCTTCCATGCTTCTCATGCAGGTTCCTTTATGTCCAACTTCCTCATGTTTATCGCTTCCTCTGCTTACCCCAACATCATCTTCCTGATCTCCTCAATCACGTCGTCCATTTTTTCCATCAACTGGCTCTTCCTTTACAGACTATCTTGTTGCACTTTCTCCTTGTCAATGGGTAAATCACACTGATTCCCCAAGTTATCTTCCTCATATTTTTTGGTCTTAGCTTGCCACTCAGCTGCAGTTTCCACTCCTACAAACTTGTCATCACTGATTTGCTACTCAAATGGGTCCCATTCTAGCTTCCACCAACTGCTCCTCATGCTAGTGTGTCTCCTCTGGCATGGCTATATTATGGAAGCCACATTCTGGTTCCAGAATTTCTAACCAATCCTCCAGTGCTTTTAATTCCAATTCCCACTAAGTGAGTAACTGAACTAGGAGCTCCTCGATTGGGACAGATCTTAGTATCTTCTCCTCCTCCTTCATGACAGTCTCATATCGTTGTCCTTCTGTTCCACCTGCAACACCTGTGCTTGCCTCTCCTCAGCTACTTGGTAGGAATATCTCAACTCCTCCAATGATCATAACGATCCTTTGATCCTCCTCCTTTGTGACAGAAGTTTTCAACTTCTCATCATCTTCATTCACACGACTCACAATTCTGCGTGAATCTTCATCTGAGAGAGGTCTCTCTTCTGCCTCCTCCTCATCTGTCAACTCCCCTTGTTAACGCGAACTCTCAATTGATCTCATCTCTTCTCCCTTGCCCACTTGGAAAATTGGGATGTCTCCTCTGCCCACCTGGAAGTGTATGAGATCCACTAATCCCTTCCCATTTCCCACATGAAAACCTACAAGACCTCTGTTATATATCTTTCCTTCATCATTGAGGTTTTTAGCATGCCTTAGCCCCCTGCAACCCACCTAACTGTTTAACATCTACTGCACACCTTGCAACAACTTCAACAGATCATCACACTCTGTCCCTCTTGCCTACATAAATCAATTATGCATCAGCTCTGATATCTCCTTTGCCTACGATCTGTAAACAAAAGCAAGCTCTGATACCACTCCTTGTGAAGACACCCCCCTTCTCCTCCCTCTTGAGGGGATGCTCAACCTCCCGGTCTAGGATCGTTTAAAAAACACCTGAGTCAGAGCGAATCCTTAGGTGCTTTTTCTGGAACCCAAAAACTCTATCACAGGTCTTTTCTTCCCTTTTTGGCGCAGGTTATGTGGCACTCGTGGACCCTCTCCTTAGCACTTATCAAGTTTAACGCCAACAATGCTAGCCCTCTATGATAGGCTCCCTCCTTGATGTGACCACAGACTTCGACCGTGGGCTAGCTCCCTTCGCACCTTTGTACTTTGGAACTTTCGCGAGCTCCTTACTCTCATTTTTCCCTATTCCTGAATCGACAAATTCTTCGAGACCAAATCTACAATCAACGTTCCTCTCGCGATCAACGACTTTGATCAACTCGCGATTTCAGACTTCGGGAGTCCTCTCTTCTCCCAACTCTATCCTTCCTAACTTGCGAATCAATGAAGTGTCGATCCCAACTCCACTTGTCCTATCTCAATGGATGGCTAGGATTTCTTCGGCTCCCATCTCTTCGGGTATTCTCTCATCAAATTTTCTCGAAGGGTTATTCCTATGAACTGCGTGGATCTGTACCACGTTCCTTCTGGATCCAACGGCCCAAAAACACTCCGCTCCTCGTGACTTCGCGAAGATATTTGTTTTCTCCTGGAAAACCTCCCGAACTTCCTGCTCCCAAACCTCTCGATCTTCTACCATGTGTCTCCTCTGACGATGGACGATTTTCTAGTCTCCGGGACTTCAGAAAGTCCTCGACGTCTTTTCACACTGAGCACAAATTCCTTCTTTCGATACTTAGGTTGTTCTCGAACTCCTTCTCCACTCCTTGCAGAGTTTCTACGCAAACTCTTTTGCGATTTTTCTCGGCTTGAAAACCTTCAAAGTTCACCATTTTATTGTGAACTTCCTTGTGCCCTCCTGGAAACTTCTCGCTCTTCCTCGTGAGCTTGTAAGATGGAATTACAGTATCTTTGGTGCACTCCTTTCTCTCATCTCCGTTCTTCGATGGCTTCTCCCTTGGATTTACAGAAGGGTTTAAGGAATCTCCTTTCCTTTGTCGATGCACTCTTGTAAAGCCTTCCTTCCTTAGATTGTTCAGTAATTCTGGGATTCTCTTAAGGGTTCCAACACTTCCAACCATGTTTTCCTTGTGCATGCTCACATTAGCTCGATTCCCTCATGGAAGAGTGTTTTAGAGTGTTCAGTAACTATGAAATGTGCTTCCTCCCACACATTCTTTCCTTCCAAGGTACTTAAACACCTTGAAATTTCCTCCCGAGTCTGTGAACTACCCTAGTATGCCCTCCTGGAAACTTCTCTTCTGACTCTGCTAAGTTCAGATACACACTCTTTGCGTTGGCTTATAGATTTTCCTCTCTCTGGCACACACTCCTTGCACTTATCCTAGAGAACCAGACTTAATTCAACACACTCGCAGATAGAAAATTGTATCTCTATCCCTGTAGACGATTTCTAACATTCATCTACAATTCAAATGCATGTAAATGACATCCATAACACAACATCCATTACATAGAAATTGATAACAGGAAAAACTGTCATTTTCTATTAATGGTGGAATGCCAAATTACAATAGTGGAGTTCGAGCTATAACCAAGTCTCGGCTCTCCTCAATCCCCCTAACTTGGCTTACAATGATTTTTCATCGAATTCCAACAGCTTCTATCGGGCATACAATACAAATATTTATACAAGAGGGGCTTGACGAGCTTCCCTCAGAAGCTATACTAGTGGCTTCAAATCACCATTCAAAATGCATATCTAATGGGAAAATTACAAGGATGGAAATATGCTCCAAAATCGGATGCAGATCCCTCATGTCGTCAACCACTTAATGGCGACCTTATCTCCAACTTGTACGAATTCACAACTTGGCTCTTCCATCTTGTCCTTACTAAATGCCTAGATCATTCTTTTGATTCTCGAGGAAAGATGAGAGCGTAGCACATCTCCCTTTCTTGAATGTGCACCATACGAGTTAATTGACTGGCATATACTGAGGTGGAGCGATGCTCCTGCATAAAAAATATACACAAAGTCTAATCTCCTTATTTTTCTTTCTGACTGATACTAAATTATCTACCTAAGTAGAATATCCGAGAGGTATTATAATTTTGGCATCCAATAAATTCTTTACTTATTTTTTTATCATGGGAAGCAAAAGAGGATTTTTCTTCCGAAGTTCTTGTTTAAAAGGTTTGATACTAGGCTTTAGAGGAGTTTTTGGTTGTATAATACTGGTATCATAAGTTTTAAGGTCTTCATAAGGCCATGCAAAAACATCAACATATTCTTTGATCAGATAAATGTACCTCTGTTTATACTCATGAGGAAGATACTTAGACAATTTGATGAATTTAGGATTTTCCTCAGATTCAATATCACAATCTTCTACTTCCTTCAATTGTGGTTGCACTGAAGAAGACTTAACGTAAATATCATTTTTGTAAAAAAGTATTTCTAATGGAATCAATCCCTTTGGGATTTGATTATTTTTTGATAACATTTTCTGGCCAATAATCCTATCATGAAATTATTGATCAGTCTAGTTTTTTTCCTATAGCCATCATAGAGAATTTTGATTTTGCTCATCTATATTTAACTCAACAAATTGATCTACCATTTCTAGATTTTTTTTTATTTGTTGGTCATATTCAAAGACTTGTCAATGTTTTGTATTATCTGGAACATAAGGTCTATGTCTCATTTCAATTTATATTTCAGATGAGGGGTGCTTGGAGGCCTAAAGGTACTGGCTGCAATGGCTAGGGTGTTAGTTGACATATTGTGCAACCTCAATATTGCAGTGATATTAAAATTCAGAAAGAAATTATCAATAATATCCCACACAAGATTCCTATAAGCCCTCATCCTAGGATGTTTGGCTTGATAAATCTTCCTCACTTGTCTAACAATAAGATCGACATCTCCAAAAAATACTAAATGATTTATTTTTAATTTCCTTTCTTCTTCTAATCCTATAACCAAGGCTTCATATTCACAAACATTATTGGAAGCATCAGTATCAAAATCTAATCTAAAATAAAGAGAAATCTCTTTATTACTTGATGGTGAAATACACATTATACCATCCCATGCTCCTTCCAAATATGAAGCACCATCAAAATTCATTTCCCAAATTCCCTGTTCAATTTCTTCATTTTATTTACTCTCAACAAACCATTTAATTTATGTACAATATTCAAACTCACTATTTACAGATAATATACAATTTCCAAAGTCTTGATATGCAACATACCTTGGGTAATTATGAGGTTTTTCGGGATCATTAACTATATAAGCCAATTTAGTTTCTCTATATAATCTAGTGAACAACCCACCAAAAACTTGAATTGTGGCATAAGTCATATCTAATTGTAAAGATCCCCCTAACTTACTGCCCTGAGATCTAGAAAGAAGAATTCCATACTTAGCAAGTACATCTGCCACAAAAATATCCATTAAAATACTTTTGGAAGGAATTTTGGCTAAATTTACCACCAAGTATTTAATAATACCAAGACATTTTACTTTTATAGAATAAAATGAATACAAGTCTCAATATGGTCTAGTTATCTATAAACCCTAATTTTCTATTATAACTTTAGGCATAATATTGTGTGACGCTCCTAAGTCCAACATACAGTTATGTAAAAGGTGATCATGAACGATTAGTGAAATGTAAAAAGGTGCCAAAGATTCACCATCATCTTCCATATTTGGTCCAAACATGATTGTCGGTCGTTCATCCTGAAGATTAATGATATCCGAGTTAACTTCTGAATCAGTAAAATTAATGATTTTAGAAATCTGTTTTTTATAGACAACATTCTTTGCTAACTCAACTAGAGGCACTGGAATTTTGATTTTATTTATTTCATGTTCCATATTGAAGGTTCCAACATATTTGTTGGCTCTTTTGGTTCTGTCTCTTTCTCTTTGGTTGTTTCCTGAGTTTTGGTTATAGTCTTAGTTTCAACTGTTGGTTGATCTATAGGTTGTTTTGAAGCCGAAAATTCATTACTCTTATCCCTGGTCAGTATTTTCTTGGGTGGATTTTGATCAACAATTTTCTTTGGTGTAGGTCTCAAATCATATTTTTTTTTATGTAATTTAGCATGAATCGCATCAACAAATAACCTATAGTGAGAGGATAAATCATCTAGATTATTTATATTTTCTTCATCAAAAAATTGTCTAAAAATGAGAGATTGATCATACTCTTCTTGGGTAACGTGTGGATTATTTTCATCATCATCAACCAAATTGATTTCCTCTTTTGTTTCTTCCTATTCTTCCTCATCACCTATCAATTTTTCAGTTTTAAAAGGTGCTTGAATTTTCTAATCATTAGTTCTAGAAAATATATGTTGAATTTGAGGGTTAGTGTTAAAATTTCTCCTAAACTGATTAGGATTTATGATATTAGGTTCACGATTAACCCTCTCCATTTCCATCCTAAATAACTTATTTGATAATCATTTAATTAACTTCGCCATTTCGTCAACTTCTCATCTTGAATAGCTTTCCCTGAGCCTGATGGTCCTCTTTGATCCTTAAATATTTTATTTTCCCTAAATCCAGTTTCATCTTTAATATTCAATTTCCCTTATGCTAACATGTTGTATTCAATCTCTATTGAATCCTATTACATTCCAGACAATGTTCTTGACCTTCTTTCTCTTAACAATAATGGAAACTCTGGGTCAAAGGCTCACGCAAAAGTAACTTTTGCAACAAGTTGTGATGGCTTAACATCAACATGAATCTTTCTTTATGTTTTATTGAATATTTTAATAAAGTGTGATACAGGCTCATTGTTCTTTTTCCTCAATTCCCCAAAATCAATTAAATAATATAAATGGTCTTTATTTTCCCTCCATTGTCTAAGTAAAGCGTCTTCTAAGGATTCATAAGAATCAATAGAATTGGGAGGTAATCCCCTAAACCAGAGTATTAATTATCCCTTGAATGTTTGTATTAAAATCCTCATATATATGTCCTCATGTTATACTCCAACCACATCAACAAATTCGTCAAACAATACCAAATATTCTACAGTTGTCACATCATTCTCCCCATTGAATTTGGGTAAATGTTTGACATAATTATCAGGGAGATCATTTAGATTAGCAGGTAATATCAAAGGGGCATACCTAGCATCTACTTTATTAAAGAGTGTGGGAGGAGGAGGAGGTGGTGGGTTTACCTGTGCACCCCCTTGATGGATATTTCCAGCCATGCTTGATTTTGGAGATGAGATGTGAGATTCGAAATGTAGATTGTCAAATATCTCTAAATATTTCTTAGCTAAGGTTTTGATAGCTTCAGGAAAATAGCAATGAATATTAGAAATATAATAATAAGGTGAAGGATACTTCAATGTAGGTGAATAAGAAATTTCAGGTAATATTTGAAAGGAAGTTTTTTCTTCTTTGAACTGATTAAAATAAATGGGAGCTATAACAGTAGAATAATTAAAATATGAAGAATAATCTTCTGCAAATTTAGGGATAGAAAACCTTGGTTCATGAAGGCTAAAACCAGGCCCATGACAAAGAAGACCAAGTACTAGTGATTCCTCCTTAACCTCCAAATTATAAACTCCTTCTTCAGTAGGAAAAGAATTGTCTCCAAAAATATTTCTATCTGAAGATAGAATTTTACCTTTCAAGTCGTATAATTTAACCTCAGTAGGTTCTATCTCAAAACTTTTTGATTTTATACGTGGAGTACTAATATGTGAATCAATGAAGGAATTGTTTGTTTCAAAAATTTCTATATTGGGAGAACTAATAGCACTAGCGTTTGACTCATCAATATTAATTATTTCTTCATAAGTTTTAGTATGAATCTGGGATGGACCAGCTTCAGATTCATAGGTTGCTAATTTAGGATCGATGATATTAACTTTGATTTTAGAAGAAGTAATATTAGATTGAATTGTTTTGGGCTGATAGACTTTACCTATTGATGTAGAAATATGTCTTTGATAACCCTTAGGCTTCAATATTTTTCCTGGATCTAAGACAGGTTTAGTTTGTTTTTTGTCTAGAATCTATCTAGTATTCTTTCTCCCGAATTTCATATTTGAAGAAGTGAAGCAATAAAAATAAGTAGGTCCTTGAGAGTGTAGAGTCTCCAGGTGAATTACTGAAGATCATTTTTATCTTTGATTTATGTTCACCCTACAAAATCAGATCTAATGTTTGTCATACTCCATGGAAAATGTACTTTCAATTCCTTCCCTGAAAATGGTGTCAAAAATTTGTTAATCCTGAGATTGTTTGTGGCTCAACAAAAAATGGTTGAGCATCTCAAAATAAATGATATTTGATTTTACAATTCTTTTCGGCCTTAGAAATAAGTATGAGATTTCAATAATTTCAATAACTAGAAATATAGAGGCCATATCTCGATCTTTAAGATGTTTATAAATTATCAGAAGATGACAAGAATAATTCAGATAAAAAAAATTGAAATGCAAAGTAAGGTATCCAGTTAAGATAAATCCCAATTTAATCCCAATTTAATTTCAATAGTAGAAATAACAAGAAATGTGTCTATGTCATGAATTTCATTAAAAGAATGATAAACAAATCATACATATATAGGTTTTATCTTGCTCACAACAAGACAGAGGAAAGACTATACCTGAACAAGAGTTTAATAGAAAAATTGCAATAGAAGTTGTACTAAATTTGATCCATTCACAACTTAAACACAATAATTTGAAGAAAATGAATTATGGAAACATATGTAACATCACATAAGGAAAAAAAGACTTAAAGAGAAAGAACCATAATCTCATATATCTTTGCAAAAAAGTGAAGTTCTTTATTTAAAATATCCTACTGTCTTAATGCTACAAAAAATTCATTTGTAGTTACCACAAGTATATATTTATACAATTGTTTCTGTAACCAAAATTTGGTTAGAGACGATTTTCTAGACTCCATATAACTGACTAATACTAAAATAAAATTAGTTACAAAAAAATGGGAAAAATCCTTTAAACTCAATTAATTATATCTAGGTTCTCAAAACTGAATACTACAAAGAAATATAATTTTCACATATGCCCAATATCTAGAAATTTCTTTGTTCACAGTTTCATGACTTGTCTCCCATTTTCTTTCTTGTAGACACTTGTGTTTCTTGTTGATCCTTGCACTGAGCATGCATTTTTAGTAATACATCTATGAATTTAGGAATCTCTAGAAACACATCGAATTTGAAGTTGTAATTTTTTCTATGGACCAAAGCTAAACTTTGTTGAATTTTGAGTGTAGATTCCTTCAGATTGCTTGGTATTTTGACATTATAGAACTTGTGCCATCAAGATTTGATTTATAACTTGTAAATTTATCTCATTTATTTGCATGATTAATTATTTATTCTTTTCTCTATTTTTCTCTAGATTACTCAACTTTTCCTTTACATCGATTGTTTCAATGAAAGAGTGGACATCCCTGAGGTCAATTTCATCTATTTCAATTGTTGGAAACACTGACCACACTGAGGAGGGGGGGCGGGGGGTGAATCGGTGTAGGGATATTTTACACTTGTTTACAAAGCATCCTAGTTAGCAATCACCATTTACTCAATATAAATTCCTTTCATTTATAACTAGTTGTAATCATATATCATAAACAAACATAATCAATAAACCATCACCATAAAGAACACAAGGAACACAAGATATATGTATAAGTTTCTTTTTTATTACGAACTACAATCCTTGGGGTTTATCAACATGAAATGAATAGAGAAAGAAATCTACAAGGGCACCAACTCGCAATGCAAGAATCATCCTGCAAATCTCAGCACCAACTGAGAAGAGGAATTCAATTCTCAAGTACAACACCCAACTTGTAGACAAAACCAAATTTGCCAACAAGTACATGACCTATTTATTCTACATATAACGTATGTACGTGACCTGCCTATACTACAACAAGCGTATGTACACTCCCTAACCCACTGTCATCCTGCATACACCTTCATAAACTAGGGTTTCTGAAACTTCACAACTTCTTCCCTTCATACCCTTACTACCTTAGTCACATCCACTTCTGATCTGTCACTTCACTATGCCTTTCACTTCCCAATATGTACCATAACCAATCACAAGCATATCTATGCCATCCAAAAACCTATGCATGCTCCTCAACCATACACCATCACAGATTATAGATATTCTCAATCAGAACAGATCTGAACTACTCAACCAATCAACTACCATATTCAGACATTAATGCAAACATACAAAGAATGCCTCAAGAATTCACCATATCATGAGAAAATATAAGAATGAAGACAACATATAACCATATGATATCATCTGTAGTAGATCTGAACCATTAGACCATTATTCGTGAAACTTGCTTTAGACTTCAGGAACCTAGCACTAGCACTTGCTCAAGATTTTATGGATTTTCCCTCATGTACACGCCCTATTATACTGCCATAATGTGTACGTGCACACCCTATTATACTGTTATCCCACATATGTACACACCCTATTATACTGTTATCCTATGTACATCTCAGAAATTAGGGTTTTTCAGTATTTCTAAAACCATGAAACTTTCTCCGTCAATACCTCAGACTTACAAAACTTCTGATACGTCCATGAGAACTTGCAATGGATCTTTCACCAAGAATAGATCTTCAATATTCTCAAGAGATACACACTCATAAGAGATCCTTGATCTCTTATTTATACTTCTCCAAGTAGCTTCCTCTAGGGTTTATCATCTAACCAACTTCAACCAACTTCCTTCTTTTGGGGCTAACCCACTTCTATCCACTTTGTCCACTTCTAACCCACTTTTCTACAAATAGTAAATTCTCCACTTCTAGATGCAACTAATTTATTTTTAATTGTTTTCTTGTTGCAACCACTTAACCCATGGATAACCACTTTGACTTGTCAACATCTTCTAGGAGCTTCTAGAATAATTTAACTTCTTTGACCTTCTAGGGGCTTCTAAACAACACGTGAGGGTTCTCCAACTTCACAGGCCATAACTCACTAACTGTGAAGAGTTATGTGACCTTCCACATATCACCGAAAATGGCATGACAAACACTATCCATCTAGAATAGTCTCACTAACAAATTCAGTGAAATTCACTACAATATTCTACAATAAATAATTGGGTTCCTTAACCACACATCTAGGATAAATCAACCAATTAACCATTTGGACTTCACAAAGCATCTTCCCGTGAGGGATTTCAACATAATTGGATCACTTTGGAGTTCATCCATTTGGTACTCCCTATCAGACATGAAAATACAACAAAGACCAACCTTTACATCATCCCTTCAATACACCAATCCATGACAATAAATCACTGTGAAACCTCATGAAACCTCATGAAATTATCCATCAAACATCAATTACATGTATGACCATATGATACAACAATCAATACATCAATGATACATTGAAAATGCTTGACATAAACTCTTTGAAATCAATCCTTTGAAATCAATGACAACATAATGCAACAATCTCCCCCTTTGGCATTGATTCCAATACCAACATTGATATCAACACCAATCATTGAAGGCAACATGTAGACATGAAAATGCTCTTCATCAATAGTCATCTCAATCACATCAATGTGACTATCTCTCCCCCTTTGACATCAATGGAAAAGGGTAGTTCTCCCCTTGGGGATGCTCCCCCTTCCTGCATGCCTTTGAGCTTCATCTGAATAATATCTCCCCTTTTGAACAAGGGATATCCTATAATGAAATGTTGAATACATATCTTGTTGGACATAGTGTCATTGATGTATTTTCATTGATGTCAACAATCGATGTCTTTGATGTGATGATAAATGAGATAAAATCTTAGGAGGGTTAGCAAATCAAGATCAAAGCTCAGAAGAGATGACGCGATGAATCTTAAAAGAATCGTTGGGGGATTAGTCAATGATCGGATCAGATCAAGAACGTTGATGCGCAATTTCCATATCAACGACAGGGATGAATTGTGGAGAACAAAATAATAATTAAATGACTCGCAAGTTATGGTTCCACAATCATCCTTGATCTTTGATATGATTCGAGTGTCTTCACGGCCATTGGATCACCTTTGAGTGGAAGGACAGGATAAGAAGAAACATCTGAGATATCGATTATCCAAATTCCCATCAATCGTCGCCAAACCTATGATTAGGGGCACTTTTGCATATTTGATTCCCAGAAATGTGAGATTAGGAGAGAATACACAGGAAAATTGGTTGGTATTTCTCCTAGAACTCCCGAAAATGTATATATACTAGATGAAAAATTGAATGAGGAATGCCATATAAATCTACTAGATGAAAGTTGGCTATGGCATAGAAGGTTGGGGCACATTAACTTTGACAATCTAGTAAAATTCAGCATTCTTGGTGCAGTAAGAAACTTGTCAAAGGTCATAAAGCCCTCAAATATTATGTCTAGACACTGTCAACTAGAGAACAAAACTAGAATAAGGTTCAAAGTAAAAGAATACACAACCCCAAAAGATTTAGAGATTGTTCACACTAACCTATGTGGACCTACAAGGACCAAGAGTTTGCAAGGAGAGTCCTACTTTATGTTGTTCATTGATGATTTTACTAGAATGGGTTGGATATATTTTCTTAAATAAAATCAGAAGCACTTAACAAATTCAAAGCCTTTAAAACCCTTGTTGAAAATGAAAAGGAGACAAAAATCAAATGTCTTAGATCAGACAATGGTGGTGAGTTCACCTCAAAAGAGTTTGATCTCTTCTGTGAAACCCATGGAATAAAAAGACAATTCTCTACTGCCAGAGCACCTCAACAAAACGAGATTGCTGAGAGAAGGAATAGTATAGTTCTGGAGGCTGCAAGGACTATGCTTAATGAAGCAAAATGTTCTAATGGATATTGGAGGGAAGATGTGAGCACAACAATATAAATATTCAATAGAGGTCATCTCATGATTAATAGTAATAAGACCCCTTATGAACTATGGTTTGGAAGAGCTCCATCGGTAAAATACTTCAAGGTCTTTGGAAGTACGTGCTACATCAAAAGGCTTGATGAGAATCTCGAAAAATTTGATGCTAGATCTGATGAAGGTATATTTCTTGGATATGCCTCTACCAAAAATGCATACAGATGCTACAATATTATATTACAAAAGATTTTTGAGAGTGCAGATGTCAAGGTGGATGATCTTAAAACAATACGGATAAAAAATAAAGAGACTATACTTGACAATGAAGATGAAGATGATGATGAGTCAGTTGGTACACAAGTAGAAGAAGTAGAAGAGGATAAAGAAGAAAGGGAAGAGGATGATATGGATACTAGTGAAGACAAAGAGGATATTCAAGAAGAAGAGACAAGATAAGAATCCCCAAGAAGAGATACAAAGACACCCTCTAGAATGACTCAAAAGAATCATCTTGAAGAACTGATTATTGGAAATAAGAGTGATGGAGTGCACACAAGAAGACAACTATTGTATCAAACAAAAATAACACTTTTGTCACATATTGAGCCCAACTCAATCAAAGAGGCATGTAAATATGAGAATTGGGTCAATGCTATGAATGAAGAATTGGACCAGATTGAAAAAAATCAAACCTGGGAACTAGTTCCAAGACCAAAAAACAAAAATGTCATTGGAACTAAATGGGTGTATAAAAACAAAATGAATGAGAATGATCAAGTAATCAGGAACAAAGACAGATTGGTATGTAAAGGATATTCTCAAGTTGAAGTAATAGACTATGAAGAAACCCTTGAACTTGTGGCCAGATTAGAGGCAATTAGGATGTTCCTAACCTTCTCTAGCTACAAAAAAATTAAAGTATAACAAATGGATGTCAAGTCATCATTTCTCAATGGAAACTTATAAGAAGAAGTATATATTGAGAAACCATAGGGGTTTCAATTAACTAACAAAGGATACTATGTATGTAAACTAAAGAAAGCACTCTATGGGCTAAAACAAGCACCTAGAGCTTGGTATGCAAGGCTAGATTCTTACTTACAAAAACAAGGCCTCAAAAGGGGATCAACAAACAACAATATTTATTGTAAAATTGATGGTAATAACATGATTATTGTTGAAGTATATGTTGATGATATTATATTTGGTAGTGATGTTGAAAAAATGAGTAAGGACTTTGCTAGGATGATGCAACAAGAATTTGAAATGTCTTTTCTTGGCGAACTAAATTTCTTTCTTGGATTAAAAATAATACAGTCCAAAAGAGGAGTCTTTATCCATCAGTCTAAGTATGTTAAAGATATTCTTAAGAGATACTAGTTAGAGGATTGCAAACATGTTAGTACACCTATGACAGTTGGATGAAAACTAAGCAAGGAATATGAGTCCAAATCTGTAGATCCAAAACAATACAGATCAATGATTGGGAGTTTACTCTATGTAACAACTTCTAGACTTGATGTCAAGCAAGCTATTGGTATGGTGGCGAGATTCCAAGAAACACCAAAGGAGAGCCATGTTCAAGCTGTAAAAAGAATCTTTAGGTATTTGAAAGGAAATATATATCTTGGTTTGTGGTACCCTAATAAGGATTCATTCACTTTAAAATCCTATTTAGATGTTGATTGGGTAGGTAGTGTAGATGACAGAAAAAGTACAAGTGGAGGGGAATTCTTTTTTGGAGAATCACTGGTAGCTTGGATAAGAAAGAAACAATCCTCAATTTCGTTGTCTAGCACTGAAGCTGAGTATATTGCAGCAGCATAATGTTGCACACAAGTGGAATAGATGAAACAAACCTTACAAGACATCAAAATAATCTTTAAGGAACCCACTATTGTCCACTGTGATAATACAAGTGCAATAAGTCTCTCCAAGAACCATGTTCAAAACTCAAAATCCAAAGACATTCCAATAAAATACCACTATCTAAGAGATTAGGATGAAAATAACAACATTAAATTGGAATATGTTCCAACACAAGAATAGGTGGCATATATTTTCACAAAACCCTTAAGCAAAGATGTATTTGAATATCTCAGGCAAAAATTGGGAGTAATCCCTCTTCCAACCTAAATATCTCAAGAAAATAATGCATCAATTGGCACCTATTTAGGGGGAGACAACAATCAATGTCAGAAGGAGTCATTCCAGGAAGAGTTACCAATGGTCAAGACTCTGATCAGAAATATTTTGACAGACAGATCATAGGAGAAGAAATCCTTTGCCATTGATGTCAAAGAGGGAGAGTAACTTCAGAGGATAGAAGCATCATCACAGGGGGAGATTGTGTATGAAGTATTTGAGTTGCCATTAATGAAAAAGGGGGAGATTGTTGGACATAGTGTCATTGATGTCAACAATCGATGTATTTGATGAGATGATAAGTTGAGATAAAATCTCAGGAGGTTTAGAAAATGAATATCAAATCTTAGAAGAGACGACGCGATGAATCTTAGAAGAATCGTTGGGGGATTAGTTAACGATCAGATTAGATCAAGACCATTGATGCGCAATTGCCAGATCAACAACACAGATGAATTGTGGAGAACAAAAGAAGAATTAAATGACTCACAAGTTATGGTTATGCAATCATCCTTGATCGTTGATCTGCTTCGAGTGTCTTCACGGTCGTTGGATCACTTTTGAGTGGAAGGACAGGATAAGAAGAAATATCTGAGATCTCGATTATCCAAATTACCATCAACCATCTTATTAAAATTAAGTGGAAGGACATGATACGCAGAAAGGTTGATTTCTCGATTACCCAAATCTTTGTCAACCGTCAGATCAAATAAAGTGGATGGATAGGATAAGCAAAGTTGGAATCCCTTTGGATTTAAAACAAGACAAAGCAACATTGCATACAAATCAAGTTGTTGATCAAATATCTTGATCAAACAAACATCATTCACTTTGGGTCTAAATATGTGAGGAGGTTATGCTCCAGAAAGTTTGAGATTTGAAATTCCCGAAGACTGGAGAATCAGAGAGGCAAAATAAATTCTCGATTGCCAGATCATCTGAAGTAAGACTCAACCATCTAATTCAAGAGGACATGTGGTAGACCACGTCAGCAGGCCATGCCAGCAAGGACATGTGGGAGATCTATGTCAACAGACCACGTCAGCAAGGATATGTGATAGACCACGTTGATAGACCACGTAAGCAAGGACACATAGCACAATCAAATAATCACAAGTGTCAAGTTGAAATCAACATTTCAAGTACGTGCAAATAAAGAATCAGAGTGACACATGACATACACTTGTCTCATGCCATGTCATCAAGTGACATAAGAAGGTTACGTCACTCCGGGAGTTTTACTTCGAGAGTTTCACCACCAGCAGATGCCTTAAGTCCTGAAGTCCTAAATTCCGGAGTCCCGAAGTGGACATGATTCGTTCGATATGAAGATCACTTCATGTGTATTCTCAACCGTTGATCATATTACAATGGAAGGATAGTGTAAGTAGAGTATCCAAAGTCCAAGAGTAAATGGTGGGCATCCATATCAATGCCTGATTAAATTCCAACCGTTAGATAAAGCAGTAAAATGATATATATATAAGGATCGAATTTGACCATTGATCTAGTTTCGCGAAGTAAACATGAACCATCCAATCTATTTGACGAAATATGCTCCAGGAGATTTGACATGTTGCAAGTCCCAAAGTCCCGACAATCGTCCATTATTGGGAGATTAAATCGTGACCGTTGATTATAATAGAGCACTCAAGAGCTTGTTTGGCCTAGCATCTGGTTACCGCCATTGGTCATATGGTATAAGAGATCTAAAAATAAAAACATAATATGTTGCTAAAGTTGATAAGCCCATGGTTTTGTGTTATCAGCCACATGTAATGGTTTGAAGGAAGCGCCTCAGCAGAACTCCATTTTTTTCAATATTTACAGAGATTAGGGATTAAGTTAATAAGATGAAATTGATCCATATCTGTGATCAATTTATGAAAATATTTCACGGTAAAATAAATAAACAATAATTATGATTAATTTAATCGAAGAGGTGTGATGGTCCAAACAAAGGGACACAGTGTTTCACACTCACTCCATTTTGAAGAATATATAAACATGAAAGAGTGGTGAGAAGAAAGTGTCTTTGCAGTCCGAATTAAAAGATATATTGAATCATAGAAGTAGAGAGAGATGCAGGAAATACTTGATACAAAAGTTTTTCCAGATTCAAAAAATAAGGGTGGTTGGGTGGTGCAAGGGCACGTTGGTACCTATAGAGGGATTTGGCGCTTCCTTGTCAGTTGTAGTTGACTAAACAGGGGGTTGTAGCCTCCTGCCAGTTGGTGCTAGTGAACAAGGGGGTGGGTTCATCCTGATCAGTTGCTACTGATAAAAAAGGAAGACTATATTCCTTCTATGTAACATGTAAAACAAATTTTGCAGTTAATAGAAAAATGTTTGTGGTTTTTCCCAATTGGGTTCCACGATAAAATATTGTGTCAAAATTTTGTTTTCATATATAAAAGAAAATTGATAAAATTATCGTGTCACTGATTCACCGCCCCCTCTCAATGACAGGATCTGATCCTTCGTATCTCTCATTCTCCCCATGTGGCCATCTCTCCCCCCAGAAACATTCCTCAATGATCTCTCTCCAAGAATCTAACTCTTTATCCTGCATTTGATGAATCTCTCCTCTTTGAATCATGGGAAGAATAATAACTCCCCTTGTGGGTATGTATCCCCCTATCTTCTCTTCAAGATGAACAATATGATGCTACTACAATCTACTTCTACTGCAAATGCTACTGCTAAAACCGAAACATAGATCAACTGCTCAAGAATGATCTTCTCTTCCTTTCCATGCATCATACTTGTGCCATACCATACTTCATGAATCAAAATGATATGTCAACAATGAATAGAGAAACATGAAAAAACCATCAACCATGTACATCCTATGTCATACCATGTGTCAACCATGCACATCCACACCATACAATAAGATCTCATCACTGAAGTATATATGCCAATAATATGTGCCAAAAAGTGTACCAAGCATATATCAGGATAATCAACAAGTGTCTCTATCAATGTACCAATAACATCATCAACATTCCAACCATGTGCCTCAAACAAGTGTCATATCACATATGATATGGCTCTATCATAAAACAAGTTCCACAAACCATGTGTCAAGATATGTATCTCAACCATCAAGAATCAAATAATGTACCAACCAAGCACCATAGAAAGTGTCTTAACTATCCCATACATCATGTATCAAATTATATGCTAAGTAATACCAATTATGTATTTTAACCAAGTAATATCACCCACAATCATCTGCCATATACAAGTGCATCAATCACGCACCAAACATGTATTACTACCTGCACCATAGAAAGTGCATCAATCATGCACCAAACATGTATTACTACCTGCACCATAGAAAGTGCATCAATCATGCACAAAAATTCAACAAGATGATCCACAATCAAGATGTTTTCCCATACATGTATTCCATATCAACCATAAACCATCTGCCAATCATACTTCTAGAAAGTGCCTTAACCAATGTACGAAGTATGTACCAATCATGCATCAACTATAGATAAATATATGACACATCAATGATGTACAACATAATCACCTCATCAACTCATCAACTACATGTCCCAATATGTAGCTCATCCACATGCCAAATGCATGCACCAAGACATCCAACAAATATTCCTCTAACAATACATCATAATATATATCAATGGAGATCACACATGTACCAACCATGTACCATGACAGATCTTCCTCAACCACCATTCACTACAACAAATAATAAGCATCCAATAGTATCTCTAAACATGTACCAGAAGTGTGCCTCAATATATCAATGATATCTATAGCTAGCATCACATAGTCATGATATATCTCATAAGCAAAGTGCCATAACTTCACTATCATAACCAACATTGTTCCTCCATAGAAAATTCCTCAATCCATACTCTAGATTTGGTATCATGCATTCAAGATAAGCATCAAGCATATGCTTCAACACTCAACCATATGTCATCACCATACATACATTAAACATACATGCAAAAAACCATGTCACACCCTACAAAACAAAGTTATATCATCAAATCATGCTTCACTCATATGCATAGCCTCCTTTTCCAAGGATTTTACCATAGATGTGCGGCCTGTTACACAGACAACTCACATATGTATGCGAACTTTCTAAAGGTTAACTCACATATGTACGTGATTTCTTACACAAGAGCCTGCGTATTCTTCTAAAAATGTCAAGCTTGAGCTTTACTCATGGCTGCCATTCTATTCTGGTTGTTCAGTCTTCTTCATCCACTTCTGAAGGTGTCTCAGCTTCTCAGAACTTGATATTTGAGCTTCCATATTTTCAACATTGTCTTCCTTCCTATATTCATTTGTTCTTCTTGTGATGCTATATGAAGCACTCTTCATGGATTGTCTTCTTGTGTTCCACCAATCGTGGGATTTGTGGTCAAACCCACTGCAGTTGTAGCATATCATGGTGTGACAATGAGAAGCATTGTGTCCCACTTGATTGCATCTCCAACACCTTAGGGTGTTATGAAACCTTCCATTTTATTTTCTTGTGTAATGTCTGCAATTCAAAGCTTTGTGGAGATATTCATTACATGAGTAGTAGTGACCATGAAAAACATTTTCATACATTTGATATGGTGTCCACCTTGAAGGTTTCTCTCTTTTGAATTTGCTTTGAGGTGTAAAGATGGATTCTTGATGTTTTCCTTTATTTATTCTTTTTAAAGTTTCCTTGCTTTGTGTAGATGGTTGACTTGTAGCATTGCTTCCACCCTTTGAGAGTGAAGGACTTACCTCATATGTTTTAGAAGTACTATCTTCAATATGTATAGCTTCCTTGTTGTATCCAAGACCTGATTTATCATTTGGAAATATTTGGCTATCTAGGATCTCATCCAAGATTGTTGAGTTTTTCATGAACTTGATGTGAGTGTTTTAATTCTCTACTTTCTTTCTAAGATCAACAACTTCAACTTCCAACTTATGGCATGACTCTTCCTTTACATTTACTTAATTTCTCAATAGTTCCTCTATTCTTTTGGCTTCTTCAATTTTGGTCTTAAGATTGACATTAACTTCAAGACTTTTTCTAAGCTCATCATTTACCTTCTTACTTTCTTATTCTTGATTAATTATTTCATTCTTTAGTCTTTTGATCTCTTCTTCCTTTTCTTCGAATTGAGTATTTTTACTTTATTCTCATTCTTTGAGCATTTTATTTAGTTCCATGATACGCTTTGGGTAATTTTCTTGGACTTCATTAATGAATTTTTCAATATACTCAGAAGAAATTGAATAATTTCCTATTTCCATGCTAATATAACCTAACTCAAATAAAACGTTTTCTTTAAACTTCAACAAATCTTCTTCTTCATCTACACAAACTTCTACTATATTTTATTCTTCATTTGTAAGAAAATTTTCAACTTCACTAGGAGCATTATCATCAGAAGATTTTGGAGTCTTTACCTTCATTTTCCTTGATGGAATTTTCTTCTTTGTCTTGATATACCTTCTCTAGATTCATCCATAGATCATTGGTGAAAGTACATTTTCACATGCTTTCTTTGACAAAACTTGAGAGTCGATTGAAAATGATCTTGAGAGTCGATCCATAATTCTTATTTGATTCCTTTTGTGCTTCAAACTTTGAATTATTATTGATATAGGTGAATATCTGTGGCCACCCACCTTTTCCAACTAGCTCAAAACAAGTTTTTGACAATTTTTGTAATTTACTATTTTTAGCAGTTTTTAACTCCTAGGGCCATTTTGAGGCCCTAAATGATGTGTTTTAGAAAATAGGGAGAAATAAAAAAATTCCTTTGATATTTCCTCCAAAATGAATCTCCTCGGAGATACCTTTCCAACGGGCTATCATGCGCCTAAAACGGAGATCGTGTGCAAAAGTTACGACCCCGGGAAGTTGATGTACTAACTTACCCAAACGGGTCCCACATGACTTTTGGCGCTTCATCTCTTAGGGTTAGGTTTTTGGATTTCTAGGGTTTTTGGCATTCCTGTTTATTGTAAAAATGCCTTCAAAGCCTCATTGTAATCATATTCTTGCGAATGTGAGTAGTTGTCACATCTCTTCTCAGAGATAAGCAGCCACCATTCTAGCGAGTCTTTCACTCTGTATTTTTACAGTCTTTGTACATTTCTTTCATTAATATAAATCATGTATTACTGTATATATGTGTTTATGATTGCATCTATGATACATTTATGTTATATTATTGAATATCTGTGATATCTCTATGCATTTATTTATTATATCTCCGCTCTCATTTCATGCCAAAAATAATCTGGATCAGTGGTATTAGAGCAAGCTGCTCTTGATCATTTTTCAGTGCATGTCCCCGACGAGTTCCAAGTATAGAAAGTTGGGTCTTGAGCTTGTCTCTATTGAATAAAATATCTCTCACACACCCAAGAAACCCTCCCTAGTGGAAGAAAAGTAAAACGAGGGAGGAGAGGATCTTATCAATTTGTTGCTTGAGCAAGCTCTCACGCGACAGAGGGACAAAATGATGGATAATTTTTCCCACATCCTGCAATGCCTGTAGATAGAAACAGGCACATATTCATCAAACAACCACTTTGGAATCACCTCTCCTTGCAACGTACAGGTTAATTTTGATATTCCCGTATTTGAAGGTCAGATAGATGCAGATGCCCTAGACAAATGTTTAAATCTGTTAGAAGGTTATTTCTCTGTTCATAATTTTTCTGACAGGGAAAATATCACCTTTTCACTCCTTAAATATCTCCCCCATGTCAAACAATGGTGGGAAAATTACTAGGAGAAAATTACCACAGAAGAGTTTGGAATATATGGGGTCGAGCCCACTTGGGATTTTTGTGTGGATGAGGTAAAGGAATAGTATTACCCTATTGGAAATTATGAGGACTAGTACATGATATGGACCACACTATGGAAATACAAGGGCCAAGCAGTTTCGGAGTTCACCAATACCTTCCATACCTTGCGCACCAAGATGGGTATCAAAGAATCTGAATGACATTTGGTTCTGAAATACCGTGGGGCTCTACACAGATACATCCAAATTGAAATGGATTTTATGGACATCTCATCACTCGGTGTTGCTTATCGATATGTTGTTAAAATCAAGCATAAATTTAAGCACTAGAAAAAAAGGAAGTTCGGGTCTGCAAATCTGCAACAACCAAAGTATGGAAAAGACAACCCTAACAAACAGTCTCCTAAAAACTAGTCCAAGCCACATGAAAAGAAGGGTCATGTGAAGACAAAGAAGGACACCGAAAAATGGTGCAATTTCCACAAAATCCCTTGGCACAACACCGATGAATGTCGCTCAAAAAATTCATTGGTGGTCGAGATCAAAGACAAGGAGTCGAATCCTGATTCTGAAAATAATGGTAAAAGAAAGATCATCGATGCAGACCCCACTGCTATTGTGACGACCGCAACAATTCAACCAGAAGAACTAACAGATCCATAAGAGAGGGAGTGCCTTTTTCATTCTCAGATGTGGGTGAAGGGGACCCCACTGCATTTTATTGTTGATAGAAGAAGCCAAAAGAACCTCATCTCAACAGAGGTCATCAAACAGTTGGAATTGTCGACAACACTGCAACCGAAACCATACAACATCGGGTGGCTTCACCAATGATGATATCTTCATGTCATCCAACAATGTCAATTGTCATATGACATCCAGACCTTCAAGGATGAGGTATTATGTGATGTTTCCCCACTGGATGTCTTTGATGTCTTTTTGGGCCAACCATATATGTGGAGACACCATGTTGTTTATGAGTCTCGACCCCGTAGTGTCATTGTTACTTTGGGGGGTCATCTCTACATAATACCAGAGGTAGTTCCAACTATTGTTCCACCTAAAAAGTGCCGCAATGTAGTATCTCATACTGCAAAATTCAACTTCTTCACAATCTGTTCAAAAGGGGAACAAAACGACACTTCAACCACTACAGCCTCGCCCCAAGCACCTTCTATCCAACAGAAGAAGGTTGAAAAGGTTGTAGCAAAGCACAAATATTCCTTCTGCACACCAACCTCTCATGTATATCTACTTGTTGAACAACCTCAGCCTCAACAGGTTCGTGACAAACTTCCACAAACTGAGCAGCGCGACGTCTCCAACAAGGCATGCAACTCACAAAGATTCAGATTCAACAAACGTTTTTTCCTCTCCCCTGGACACTCAACGCAATGGATACCATTAATTCCTAATGAGGGAGGATTGATCTAGATGGATATCGGTGGCCACCCACCTTTTCCAACTGGCTCAAAATAGTTTTCTGACAATTTTGGTAATTTACTATTTTTAGTAGTTTTTAACCTCCGGGGCCATTTTGAGGCCCTAAATGATGTTTTTGGGAAAATGGGGAGAAGTATGGAATTCCCTTTGATATTGCCTCCAAAATTAATCTTCTCAAATATACCTTTCCAATGGGCTATCATGCACCTAAAATAGAGATCGTATGCAAAAGTTACAACCTCGGGAAGTTGATGTACTAACTTACCCAAACGGGGCCCACATGACTTTTGGCGCTTCATCTCCTAGGGTTAGGTTTTTGGATGTATAGGGTTTTTTGCATTCCCGTTTATTGTAAAAAAACCTTCAGAGCCTCATTGTAATCATCTTCTTGTGAATGCGAGTATCCATCACATCTCTTCTCAGAGATAAGTTGCCACCATTCTAGCGAGTCTTTCACTCTATATTTTTACAGTCTCTGTACATTTATTTCATTAATAGAAATCATGTATTACTATATATCTATGTTTATGGTTGCATCTCTAATACATTTATGTTATATTATTGAATATTTGTGATATCTCTATGCATTTGTTTATTATATCTCTGCTCTCATTTCATGACGAAAATAATCTAGATCAATTCTTCAAGGGAACTAATCCACCAATAGTTGCATTCCAAATACCTTTTCCTTTTTCCTTCAAGAGCCCTTTCATTTATATTATGCATGTTGAGTAATATGTTTCATCAAAAAGGGAAATTTCATCTGCATGTTCATCCATTTGTGTGTCAATGGATCTCCTTCAAGCTTATAAGGCTTATGATGAAGGCCTTCTCTGATACCAATTGTTGGACACACCGACCACACTAAGAGGGGGGGTGAATCATTGTAGGTATATTTTACACTTCTTTATAAAACATCTTAGTTAGCAATCACCATTTACTCAATATTCATTGCTTTCATTTATAACTAGTTGTAATCATATATCAACAACGAGCATCATCAATAAACCACCACCATAAAGAACACAAGTAACACATGATATATGTATAAGTTTCTTTTTTATTACGGACTACAATTATTGGGGTTTATCAACATCAAATGAATATATAAACAACTCTACAAGAGCACCAAATCTCAATGCAAGTATCAGCCTAGAAATCTCAGCACCAACTGAGAAGAGGAATTCAATCCTCAAGTACAAGACTTGGCTTGTAGACAGAACCAAATCTATCAATATGTACATGACCCATATATTATATAGCCTGCATATGTACACGACCTTCATATACTACATCATCCATATGTACATGCCCTAGCCCAATGTCAACCTGCGTACACCTTCAAATACTAGGGTTTCTGAAACTTCACAATTTCTTCCCTTTAGACCCTTACTGCCTCAGTCACATCCACTTTTGATTTGTCACTGCATTATTCCTTTCAGTACCCAATATGTGCCATAACCAGTCACAAACATATATATTTCATCCAACAACCTATGCATTCTCCTCAACCATACAACATCACAGATTACAAATATTTCTCAATCAGAACAAATCTGAACTACTCAACCAATCAACTACCATATTTAGACATCAATAAAACCATACAAAGAATCCTCAAGCATTCACCATATCATGAGAAAATCTAAGCATGGAAACAACATATAACCATACCATATCTTATGTAGCATATCTAAACCAGTAGACCACTGTTCTAGGAACTTGCTTCAGACTTTAGGAACCTAACACCAACACATGCTCACGATTTTATGGATTTTCCCTCATGTACGTGCCCTATTATACTACCAACCCACATACATACGCAACCTATTATAGTGTTATCCCATGCATGTATGCACACTATTATACTTTTATCCCGCATACATCTCAAAAACTAGTGTTTTTCAATATTTCTAAAACTACGAAATTTTCGTCGCCAATACCTTAGACTTAAGAACTTTTGATGCGTCCATGAGTACTTACAATGAATCTTTCACCAAGAATAGATATTCAATATGATAAAGAAATACAAACTCATAAGATATCCTTTCTCTCTTATTTATACTTCTCCAAGTAACTTCTTCTATGGCTTATAATCTAACCAACTTCAACCAACTTCCTTCCTTTGGGGCTAACCCACTTCTAACCACTTTTTCTACTTCTAACCCACTTTTCTACAAATAGTAAATTCTCCACTTCTAGTTGCAACTAATTTATTTTAAATTTTTTTCTTGCTGCAACCACTTAACCCATGGCTAACCACTTTGACTTGTCAACATATTCTAGGATATTCTAGAATAATTTGACTTCTTTGACCATCTAGGGGATTCTAGACAACACATGCGGGTTCTCCAACTTCACAAGGCCATAACATTCTAACCGTGAAAAGTTATGTGATGTTCCACATATCACCGGAAATAGTATGAAAAACACTATCCATATAGAATAGTCTCACTGACAAATTCACTGATCTTCATTACAATATTACACAATCAATCCTTGGGTTCCTTAACCACGCATCTAGGATGACTCAACCACTTAACCATTTTTACTTCATGAAGAATGTTTCCATGAGGGATTTCTCAATAAGGGGACCACTTTGGAGCTCAGCCATTTGGTACTTCCCATCGGCCATGAAAAGACAACAATGACCAACCTTTACATCATCCCTTCTATACATCAATCCATGAAAATACATCACTATGACACCTCACGGAATTATCCCTCAGACATCAATTACATCTATGACCATATGATCCAACAATCAATACGTTAATGATACATTGAAAATACTTGACATCAACTCTTTGAAATTAATCCTTTGACATCAATGACAACATAATTCAACATCAACATCTACTACTAACAAGCCATTTATAAATGCCACTTTTACTTCTATGGACAATCTTTTTGTTTCCTCCAAATTGAGTTCCCATATTTTCAGTGCCATTTCTCCTCTTAATTTTTCTAATTCTAGGAATTGAACAATACCCTACATAGTAACATTATTCTTCCAAGACAAAAATTATTGAAACTTATGTTGAGATGACACTAAATCTTTTCCTCTATCACCAATAAATTTCAATAAATAATTGATGATAAGATATTGCTTCTAAATGATCTCCAAGATTTTACAGAAGCTTTCCTATGCTAATTTCAGTTCATTACTAATTTCCAAAGCCTTTTTATGAAAATAAGGAACATATATAAGATTGGTTTTAACCTCGATATGTAATTGAGTAATAAATTCTTATTTCTAAGAAATAGTGTTTCATTCAATGTTTGTTGTATTTGATGACTCACTCTCCTCAGTTTTCCTCCAATTCTTTCATCTGTTGTTGACATTTTTGTTGAGCTTGATTTACTCTGGATCTGTCTTTCTTTTCAAATTCTGCATCTTTCTTCTTTAGGATTTCTCGTAGATGACTAATTTGATAATATCTTTGATCAATATTTGTATTCAAAATATTTACTGACCATTGATTTGTTGTTGCAAAATATCCTAAAGTCTCCACCATAGTCTTTACAAATTATTGATCATTTCCCCTTGTCCATCATAGAAGATCATTGCCTCATTTGCACTGAACTACCTTTTTTCTTAACTTTTCCCTAAACATTATCTTTTCTTTTCTTTCTAAATACAATATTTTCAGGGGGCATCTCCTCTGGTTCTATAGGGGTTAAGTCATCAACATAAGCTACTTAAAAACCTTGTGCTCTAGGAATGGAATTTATAGAAGTCATTGATATGATATCAAACATCCAATAGAACTAGACTTATCTTGATCTTGAATACTATTTATAGGTGTATTAATGCTTGGAATAATTGAATGAGAATTATTCTCAAATACTATTGTCTCAGTAGTAGGTTTATTGTGTTGTTGAAACATCTCTGTAAATATGGCCCATTGCTTTGCAAAACTCCTTTCATTCCAAGACTTGGCTTGTTCTTCCTCTGATGAATCATTGGTTGTCTTGGTTTGGCTTTGCTTTTTAGGATTTGAACCCTGTGAGAAGGCTTCAACTGGATTTCCATTATGAGTATGTGTTGGTTTGGTGTTTTGACTTTTTTTCCAATGGCCAAATCCTTTTTTCATACGACAATTATACATTCTATACCCTTATTTAGCCATTTTTAAAGGTATTGTCAAGATTTGTGAATCAATTTGCCATGGAATATCATGATGTATATGTTGTAAATGTGTTGAACCTGCACAGAATAAATCTAGCTAAACAATAATACACACATTTACAGAGAGAATTGGAGAAAGAAGAAGAAGGAGAGAAAGAATGGAAGAATTCTCATTAACCGTATTCCACACTCAAAGAGTGAATAATTTACAATAGATATAGGATACATGAGTAACTAATGGCCCATAGTGGTAGTCTAGAGTGATCTAGACACACACCAATAGTTACGGGAGTGAACTTCCACCTAGTCTAGTCTCTCAGGCAGTTACGGGAGTGAACTGCCACCTAGTTGAGTTAACTAGTCAACTAGTCTTCAGTTAACTGAATGAACAAAGAGTAGTGGGGATTTAAATTAGGGAATCAAGTGTAATGCACCAGTCTAGTGATGATCCTAGGGAAAGTGTGCATTAGCTGGTGATGATCCCAATGTTGCATGGTGACAAAACCAATGCAGCATTTAAACTCAACTCAACTAGTCAAACTGAAGTGTCAACTGAAAGAGAATATTCTCTAGGTGGAATATTATCCTCTAAAATATAGGAGACTAGATAATGACTAATTATGAATAGTAAACAAGGAAAAACCTTAGGAAAAATAAATCTTAGGTGTGTGTGAAGTAACTCCAACACCCCCCTGAACATCACTATGGTGAAAATAAAGAATGGGTCCCGGCAATAAGGCCATGTTACGTACCCAAATACAAAAGATACATTGAAATAAATGAAGAAAGAGGGAAAAACTCATGGGAACCCCCCCCCCCCCTCAAATAACAATGCATAAAAAAATAAAATGAGAAGGAACAAAAAGCAGTTGTTAAGCAACCTTGTCCTTCACTCCAAGAAGACCTCGCAATTGTGCAAGTTTGTGCTCGTTGAAGATTTTGTTGAAGATGTAGATGTCTGCACGGATCTGATGAAGTAGATGAATCATTGATATTTCCACACATATCCACTTTCTATTCTTGTAATGAACAATATCCAAATAAATTTTGGATAAAACTTTGAAAACCGTGCAACCGTTTCCGAAAAAATGCTGAAATTTTGTTGATTTTGAAATAATCATAACTTCACTTTCCAGACTTCGTTGTAAACGATTTTTTTTTTTTAAATTGGATATTTTCCCGAGAGGAATTCAAATATCCAATTTTTTTCTGCAAATAGTTATCAGAAAATATCATAATTGAGTCTGATGTGCGCGGCTCCCTTTTTGTCTCCTGAGATGCATCCATTGTGCATGGAAAAGTATCTGCATGTGACTCCTGAGAT
>ML781741.1:173796-208516 GCA_009831015.1 Picea engelmannii | reverse complement strand
TCATCTTCAATTAATGGAATACATTTTTTTGTAGATACTTGTGTAGAAGGCTCTTCAAACTGAGATGATTTATCTTCCAGTGGCTTTTCTACAGTCTCTATTTGTTCAACCTCCTGTATGAAATCTTCACAATCTTATTTATTCACGAATAGAACCTCTAATCTGGTCCATAATTCATTTGAAGTCGATTCTTTTGAGTCATCATATACTTGATGGAGAATTTCAGGAGAAATAAAATAGAGGATACATCCTATGGCCATATCTTGTCTATTGAGAAAATCATTTTTCTCATCAAAAGAATCAGGCTCTACTTCCATTTCCATAGTTATTTGGGACAAGCCTCTGCATCTGAGCAAAAGAAGAATTTTTGTCTTCCATTCCAAATAGTTATGAGGCGTGAGAAGTATTTCTGGTGAATAATCAATCTTTTTGTTGTCTTCGATCTTTTGTACCTGCAAAAACTTTTGGTGTAGCTTTTGCTTAGCAGTCCATCGGCTCTTATACCATGTAAATGTGTTTAACCTACACAAAATAGATCCAGTTAAACAATAATACACACATTTGCAGAGAGAATTGGAAAAAGAAGAAGAAAGAGAGAAAGAATGGAAGAATTCTCATTAACCGTATTCCACACTCAAAGAGTGAATAATTTACAATAGATATAGGATACATGAGTAACTAATGACCCATAGTGGTGGTCTAGAGTGATCTGGACACACACCAACAATTACGGGAGTGAACTGCCACCTAGTCTAGTCTCTTAGGCAGTTACGGGAGTGAACTGCCACCTAGGTGAGTTAACTAGTGTACTAGTCTTTAGTTAACTGACTGAACATAGAGTAGTGAGGATTTAACTCAGGGAATCAAGTGTTGTGCACCAGTCTAGTGATGATCCCAAGGAAAGTGTGCATTAGTTGGTGATGATCCCAACGTTGCATGGTGACAAAACCAATGCAACATTTAAACTCAACTCAACTAGTCAAACTGAAGTGTCAACTGAAAGAGAATATTCTCTAGGTGGAATATTCTCCCCTAAAATATAGGAGACTGGATAATGACTAATTATGACTAATAAAAAAGGAAAAAACTTAGGAAAAATAAATCCTAGGTGTGTGTGAAGTAACTCCAACATGTGTAATAATCTTTTTGTAGTGTGTTTATGTTAATTCATATTCAGTTGAATGATTACAATTATCTAACGTTTCTTGTTTGCTTGCAACAGGTCAAAATTTTGATCCAGCCTTCCATCTAGTCCTTTGTCCGGTCATTCATCTAGACCTCCATCCGACACTCAAACCGACACTCCATCTGACACTCGATCCAACACTCGGAGCGTAGAGGAGTTAGCGATTAGAATATCGGCGGGCTTCGATGGATGAATCAGGAACATGGGTTTTGTGCCCACTCATGCCCTCTAGAAATGGAGCTCGAGACATTCATAATTGGGTGGTTGCAGTGGCTGTTATGTGGAGCGCACAAGGATGTTGGACAAAGATGCTTTATGTTAAACAAAATTAATGTATTTTTTTTTTAGAGAGTGTCGACCATTCCAGTGGTTTACCTCTCAAGCTCTGTATGACTCTATAAATATTGTTTCCTATGCCATGAAGAAAGACACATATTTTATTTTATACACAGACACTATCTTCATTTTGCTAGATATTATGTTTTTGATGATCAATAACAATGTTGCGTTAACTCAGTGACTGCGTTTTCCTATTGAATTATTTCCACGGCCTTCTGGGGGGGGCACCAATCGTCTGGTTAGTTTTTCATATCAATATATATTTTCCACTGTATATTTTCCTTTCATATATCTTCAATTTCAAAGTTTCTTGCTTAATTCCATTTACTTTGTATATCTCTTTAATTTTAGATTGCTTGTTTAATTTACATCATTGTATATCTTCTCTAACTTGCAGCTCACTTTCTGGATTTTTGTATGCATCATAGAGCATGTGTGGACGTCCATGGTTAATTGTTGATATTTAGATTCTTAACACTTTGCTTGCAGGTTGTAGTTCACTTGTTTAGAATTTGTTTAATTATGTTGTCATGTCTTTTTCTCTATGTTTCATAAAACTGTAAATCATTCTGCAGAGTATCTATTTAGATAGTTCTCATTTATTAAGTTGTAATTTCAAATGCTCTTTATAGGTGTGCATAACTTGTTAACCATGTTTCTAGCATCATCATGATAAGATAGAAGTTGATTTGAAGTTATGATTTTCAATATCATCCTAGTTATAATTCTGAGTTATTATTTTCCATGATACCCTAGTTATAATTTCAAGTTTTGATTTTCAATGTTATCTTAGTTATGAATTTGAATTATGATTTCTAATTAGTGCTAGTTATGAGTTTATAGATTTTCTTGAATTATTGATTTTGAACATAGTATTTTCCAGTATCAGTGTGATAGAGAAAATCATTGATGTTGAATCTCTTCTACAAAATGTTTATAGATCATATGGATTCTAATAATATCTAATGTTGTTTTTATGATGGCAAAGCTTTCTATTGACTGCCTTATCCATACTCTACATTTCTCTGTAGAATTTAGCATTGAGTTAATTCCACTGGAATTGTCATTAGTGGTTAGATGCCATCATGATGTAATTCGTCACCGTAGGCACAATCATCACATTTGAATACTGTCACAACACTCTTGCTTTCAGTTAGGTAGATTAGTTTTTTCTTTAAGAATAGAGTTCACTTGTAAAGATAATTCTGATAGATTATTTGCTTGTTTTCTTGTTCATTCAGAGGTAGATTAAATAGATAGATTAAATATTTTAGAGATAGATTACTTGTTGTTTTCTTATTCAGAGATAGATTGAAAAGATAGATTAAAGAGTTTAGAGATAGATTACTTGTTATTTGCTTATTCAGAGATAGATTAAATAGTTCATATTCCTAGATTGTTTAAAACCACTTAGATTAAATAGTTCATAGTCCTAGATTGCTTAAATCTCATTATTTAAAGGTTTCTTTGCATATTTAGCATAGAGTATGTTCTTTGAATGGATTTTAAAAATCATATTTTTAAAGTAGAATTGTAAATTAAAAAGAGTGTTGATCCCTAGAGTAAACCATCTCCTTAGCTAGCTAATATTTCTGTTAGATTTTCTTTCTACCTTGGCTCATATTGTGCCACAACTCTAAGTTTACTTACCTCAGGTTGAAAATTTTATTGAGGGAAATTAGTACATATAGTTTACCCATCATTTTTGGCGTCGTTTCCGGGGAGTTGTCTTAAGGTAAAAAATAATTTGGAAGTAGAATATTTATGAACATTAGTACTAGTTTGGTGGTGGGGGAACTCTAATATGAGAGGTAAGAACCTGCACATATGTTATAGCAAGTTCCCCCAAACCCAATGGTAGTTTTTCTTATTTTACTTCTTTCATGAACAAACCTAGGGACCCAAAGGGTAGATATATCAAAACCAAACCAAAACTTTCGATCAAGGTTCCTTCTAACATTTTTGGAGGAAGGAACACTCCACCCATAAACTCCACATAACGATACCGGAAAGTAGGGGAGAACTTAACCCAAAGAGCTAAAAAAGTCTCAGAAGAGACCAAAACTGGGGAAACTATAGAGAAAAAAATTGAGACATCAACAGTAGTGGGACAGGAGGCAAGACTACTTGAACCTTCATCAGAACCAACCAACACAACCTTTGCCTTTTCACCACCATCAGGGGACTCTAAATTTGTAGATGTCATTGACCCTGAAGAGATGAATGCTCTCTTTGGCAGTTTAGCCAATATAGTTGTATCCCAAGTTGAAACAACAACTTTGGAACTAGTAATTTCAACAGGCTCGAGTAAAGTCTCAGACATCCAAATAGTAGATAAATATTCCTATCGAAGGAATACCCTTCCTAAAAAAGAACCTTGGGACACTTTGTTATCTTTAAGGATAAAACCATTCAAGTATTCTCTCTTTGGGAATAAAATTAGTGTGGATGATCAGGAGGAACACAATCATGTGAGACACGACGAGGGAGAAGAAGTTGGAAACCAAACAGAAACCACCTTTGGGTTTCCAATTTTGGATACCACACAAAATGTCAACATGAAGAACATTCCACTCTCTGCACTGCCCACCTTTTATGGTAAGAGCAGTGAAGACCCAGATACCTTTCTATTTGAGTTTGACATCTTGTGTAGAAGCTATACCTACTTGCAATATGCCCATAAATTAAAACTTTTTCCTGCCACTCTCAATGATTCTGCACTAAGATGGTTCATGGGGTTAGGAGAGTCTAGTATTAGCTCTTAGGAAGATATGAAAGCTATATTTCTTAAGAAATACCAAGACTACTGCAAATCTAAGGATTCTTGTAATGATATTTTTAAAATTCAAAAATTAGAGGATGTGAGTCTCGAATATTACATGGAATGGTTTGCTTATACCTCACATAAATAGAAATACCATGACCTTCTAGATGATGCAGTCAGGACTCTTTTCCTGAAAGGAATTTTGGAAGAATATCTAGAGAAACTTAACTTGATGGCATCAGGTGACATATCCCATAAACCATTCACTAAAATTTGTGAAATGTGTAGAAATTACTCAAGGAGTAGGTCCAAAACTGGGAAGAGTGTTTAGGATCCTTATAGTAGAAACCTAAAAGCAGTTAGTTTTGGTGGTATTACAAGGGTAGAGATATGAAACCTATTGGAGAAATTGAAAACTGGTATTCTAAGTACAATAGGTTCCCAGTTGGACACTTTAAATATTAAGAAGAAATAGGAGGAAGAGAATGCATCAATGTCCATATTTTGTCCAAGGTGCAAGAGGAAGCATTCCTCAAGGGAATGCCCATTAGACAACATTTCAGTCTGTGGCTTCTGTACTAAAGATTACCAAACTTAAAAATTCCCATCACTTCCTAGTTTATTGGCCATTTACAGGAGTGGGGATCCTAGGGAATCTTCTTATGCACCTAGGAGTCATCCTACATACCAGGATATACCACCTCAAGTTCCACGTTATTATCAACAACCACAATAATGGAACTCACCAAATTGGAAAAACGGGTCTCCACAGTATGCTTCAGACCGCCCTTGGCTACAAGGATGGAGAGGAGGTCATACCCAAGTAAACACTCAGGATCCACCTATTCGTATTCCCACTCATCCTTACCCATAGTTTCCACCGAACATACAACAAATTTTTGCAAGTTTTTTTCCCCCACCTTTACCTCCTATTCCACAACAAACCCAACAATTTCAAAATACAAGCTCCCCAAGATCAAAAATATTACCAGCACAACCGGTGCCTATCCCCAATAACAAACCAACTCAACCTCTTCACAATGTTGAGTTGCAAACCTTCTCGACATATGTTATTTCTCTTGTTCCATTACATGAGATTCAACTAAGGTCGGGGAAAGTTCTAGATAGACAAAGGCCTTCAGTAGTTATCCGAGAAGAAGAAGATGAAACTAATGATCAACCCATGGATGAAAATAGTGGGAATATTTTATTATTCCTGAAGACTAGGAAAAAAATCTTCCCCAAAGTGAATCTTCACAGATTACAAAATACCCTCATTATCCAGAGAGATTAGCAATTGAGAAACAAATGATTCGACCATAATTTGACATTATAAATGAATTAAAGAATATATGTGTCAAAATTCCCATGTTACAAGCCATAAAGGACATTCCAATTTACATTAAGGTGTTCAATTAATTGTGTATCAAGAAACCAGGTAGGAAACAAAAATATCCTCTAACAGTGCATTTGATAGAAGAATTGTTTGAATACATATTAGAGAAACCTAGGGTCACAAAGTATGAAAACCTAGGGAAACTCATAGTAATAATAACCATTAATAAGGTTCCCATCATAAATACTCTCATAGACCTGGGGGAAACCATTAAAGTTATGATTGTTAATACATTAGAGGAATTATCGTTGAAACCCCCTCCTTAGACCTAACCCAACTATTTTGGAATTAGAAGATAAGACAAAAGTTATACCTGAAGGAATCTTGGATGATATCATAGTTACATTAGCATCATGGGAATATCGAGTTTCATTCATTCAAAGGATCATGATAAAGGGCATCTCGTTATCCTGGAAGACCTTGGTTGGCCACAACCAATGCATTTATTGGCTGTAGAGAAGGTGAAATAACTATCTCTAATGGACTTTCTATACAAAATCTTACCATATAACCACCAACTCAACCTCTTTTAGAGAATCTATGGTGGCTTGAATGTCCATATGAGCATGAGAACTGGGAAGAAACTGTGTTTCCTAGTGATCATTCCTAGGCACTTCAGGAGCAAACAATGGAAAATGTGCTAAATCAATTTATTTCTACAATCACGTGTGTTGATTTTCCACAATATTTTCCCCAAATTGAGTACATGTTTGGTGAAGAATTTCAAGAACATTTGGACCCATAAAAATTTTCTTCAACATATTTTATTTTTGAGATAGATGAATCTGCCATATCTTATACCATGCCTTATGAGATTAGTCTGGGAAAATTCCTACATATGAATTCTGAACTAGATGCACATCAACAAGAATAGTTAGTAAATGTCCTTAAAGACCAGTCAGGGGAATTCGCCTAGGAATATACCGATATAAAGGGTATACACCCTAACACATGCATTCATCACATATATGTTGTGAGTGGGAAATCCCTCTATGGACTAGAACTTAGGGTTTTATCATGCATGCAGAAAAGACCTAAAGATTCCTACTTTCTACCGTCATCCCGGACCTAATCCCCATTATTCTTAAGAAAATATGTAGTTAAGAAGATTAAGTGAGAATACCTTATTTTGGGAGTTTGATATCGATCCTTCTTCATGCTTGGTCTCTCTTTGACTGCATCTCTCCTCCCAAGGCTGACCTGCATTCACGCAAGACAAACAAAGAACTCCACATGCATTTGATATACAGATTAATGGGTTAGAGATTTAATAAACATGTATTCAATAAACCATGAAAACCTCATATGGTAGGATGGGAAAAGTACTTCTTTATTATTAAATTCACTAAATCAACATACAATGATGAAGTCGACCACTACTCCACGAACTTGGTCCTAGGCTCCTCTTCAACTGTCCTCCAACTTATTTTCTCTATACTTCTCTTTGCACAAGGATGGCTAAAGGTTGGGACAAAGGGAATGCACAATCGGGTATATTTTCTTTACTATGATTCTCCTCTTCCAAATGGGACCACTAACCCTTCTTTTATAGGCTAGAAGAAGCTAGGTATTTGGTCAAATTTCTGGCCATGCATGGCCGAAAGGTTTAGTTAAATTACCCAAAGTTGTGTGTTCCATCAACAACTTTCCTTTTTTCGTGCTTTTGTAGGTACACGCGGGTTGTCTTGGGTCATCTAGCGTGTACATGTGTGCAGTAATGTAGAAGAGCATGTGGGCCTTTATAAAAGAGGTTGTTAAGAAGAGTTGTTCAACAGTGTTTTGGCAAAGAAGGAATCTAAGATGGCCTGATGCCAGGTAAGCATGTCTGGTGAAAATTAGGGTTATAACAGATTCCCCCTAATGTGTGAGGTCAGAAGAGCATATGATAGCCAAAATACATTAACAATCTTCACTGATGTACCGAACAAGTGAGCCCAGGGACCAGAAATCGAGAGGTGTCATCTGCAAAATAATAATTGTCTCACCAAGGCGGGCATACCCATGCTCGGGATAAAATAAAATCATGGCTACCAATCAAATACACTATAGATCCATGTCATATAACTATATAAAGTGTAGCAGTGAGAAATACACAGCGGAGCTACATCTTGAAATAAAAAAGATATACGTGTAGAGTATCCATCTTCTAGAAGCTGATGAGGCCTGATGGCTGGAGATGAGGTCTTCAGAGATCGAGCAACAACTTCAAAATCTTCAAAACTTGGGTAGGAGTGTAATACAAGTGTACGAATTCACTACCCAGAGGTCTTCGATGGCTCGTCGGTCATGGAATAGAGAATCTTGATGATCAGACTGAAGGCTTCATTGATTTCGAACAAAGACTTGATTGGACGTTCAGGATGGCTGGGCATGAGGGAAAGAGACAAACTACAGAGGGGTTGACTCAGGCTTGGTAAAAAATTCCCTTGGACAATAGCACGAAAAATGATTAGACTCGGGAAGCATGGCATTAACATAAGTTTACGAGGAAGGAGGCAACACAAACTCTCCATATGTTTGGAAGAATAACCAAATGGAGGAGGACACAACTCTATGTAGCGAGAACAAATTCCTAAGGTCATATTAAATCCCAGAGTTTGATGAACAAACAGAAAGATGTTCTTTATCCAAGGGCGACTCATTATGCTACCAATAAAGAAAATACTTTTCCCTTCCTCTTTTTGGGGTATATTTGATTTTTTTTGTCTTTTTCAATAATTTTGGAAAAAGAATAAAAGAATGTTACGTTACAAAGGAGGAACGAGTGTTGCAAACATACAAGTTCAGGGCACAGGGACAAGACTGATTTTCAAAGTAATTACACTCGGGAAAAATCCTCTAGGGGCCAAAGGTGTCAATATGCAGAGGCAAAGTGATACAGGGCTTGTGTATAAGGCATGCTTTAGATGGTTTAGCTGAGAGCAACATGGAGCTGACATTAGGTCAAATACGTAGGTATGAAAATGTGATTAATAAAACACACAATGGTAACGTCCTTCGATGTGAGTTTAATAAGCCCAGAGAAGGTAAGCTCAGTGGTTTTTCATATTTAGAGATTCTGAAAAACATAAAAGGAGACTCCACTGGGGTACCTTTTTCGAAGGTAGTCTAGTCGGTTCGAAAAAAGGGTAAAATAGCACCGAAAATACTTCTGTTCAAAACCATTTTAATGAGTGTGATACAGACAAGAAAACTCAACCATTGTTTCATTTTTAAGGAGTCTGAAAAAAGCTTAACTATGGACTCCGTCAAGAATGTTCTTCTGGACCATTTTAACGAGTGTGAAAGAATAAGGTCACTCGACGATCTTTTCAATTTTAGGGAGTCTGAAAAGATCTTAACTATGGACTCCATGGGGGTTCCTTTTCATACATTTAGTCCCTCAGGCCCGAAAAAGGGTTAAAATGATGCCTGAGAGTACTCTTCTAGAGAAATGAAGTTCCTTAGAGTATACCTTTATTCGTACAGTTGACCATCTGGACCGAAAAAGGGGTAAACTACTGCCAGACAAACGTGACTTCAAATTTCAGTTTAACGAGTGTGAAAGGCCACAAGATCGCTCGTCAATCTTTTCATTTTTAGAGGGTCTGAAAAGGGATTAAAAGAAGGGTCGAACCTTGCTATTATCTGGTTGAATAAAAAGAGAGCCACGGTCTCTCCATCATATTTAAACGTTAACATAGCTTCGACCCACTTCGTGAAGTAGTCTACGGATACAATGATACAATGGTGCCCCCTTGCTGAAGGAGGGTTGCATGTAGTGTAATCAATCCCCCACTTGGTGAAGGGAGCAACTGTGATGACAGGAAACATAGGAGTGGGATGTGCCCTCATGTTCTGAGAGAAGATCTGGCACAGGTGGCACTTCTTGACCGATTCAATACAATCTTTGATTAGTGTCAGTGAGAAGTAACCTGCTCGTAAAATATTTCCGGCTGTTGCCAACCCAGAAAAATGACCGCCACATGCTCTAGTATGGAAATCGTTAAGAATGATAACTTCTTCTTCGTGAGTGAGACATCGGCGCAGGATGCAGTCTACACCTCTTCGATACAATGTATCATCGAGTATGAGATAATTCTTGTCCCGATGGCATATATGGCGACGCTCATCGCGAGAAGCAGAGGTGGGGAACTTCAAAGTATTGAGATAGATAAGTATATCTCCATACCAGGGATCCAAAGATGTGATCAAAAACATATCTCCTTTGATAGGTGACTCTTCGGGCACAACATCACCTGACTCAACTGGAAGTTCCGAAATAAGTTCTGGGAAGACCAGTGACTTTTTGGATTTCGCTGAAATGAAATCTTAGTCAAATTCCAAGAGGACGACTATCCATCTACTGATCTTTCCACCTATTACCCGTCATGTCAACATGTACTGAAACAGATTCACAACAACAATGACTATGGTCTTGCGAAACAAAACATAATGACGGAACCATTGAACAACATGGACTGTTGCCAACACAAGTTTTTCGATATGAGAATAATTGAGTTTCGGTCCGACTAGGCCTCGGCTCAGGTAATAGATCACATATTCTGAGAACAAATCATCTTCCTGAACTAAGACCATGTCGATGGTTGAATCTGCTACAACCATGTATAATAATAAATCTTTGTTATAGTTAGGTGGCCAAAGCAGAGGGGCAGTTGTGAGGGCATGTTTCAACTCTTCGAAAGAGAGTTGAGCGACATCGTCCCAATAAAAAGGAACGTCTTTCTTCAGTAAGTGCATAAATCCCTTTGTTATTTCGGCATAGTTAGCGATGAAATGCCTTTAAAAATGTGCCTTGCCCTGTAGAGTCTGAAGTTGAAGGATTGTGCGCGGGGGAGGCAACTGAAATATTTCCTCAACCTTGAGAGGATTGACCATGATCCATGTTGTTGACACTATGAAACCTAACAAACATCCTCATGTTATGAAAAAGATGCACTTGTTTGGATTCAAGCAAATCCGGAAGTAGCGACATCGCTCAAAGATAAGTCAGAGGTGTGTGGGATGATATGTTCTCTTGCGAGATCGAGATGCTAAAAAATCTAAATATACCTCAACTATATGCTTGAGATCATGGAAAGAAAAATACATGGCCCGTTGAAAGGTCGCTCCAACATTTTTGGGACCAAAGGGCATCTTACGATATGCAAATGTACCCCATGGACAAATGAATGTCGTTTTGTGTTGGTCTTTGGGTTTGATTTGTATTTGATTATATCCTAAAAAACCGTCCATGAAAGAGAAAGCCTCCTTGCAACCTGCACATTCATCAATTATCTAGTTGATGAATGGTGTGGGAAAATTATCTTTTGGATAGGCCTTGTTCAAATCATGGAAGTCCGTACATACACAAATCGTGCCCTGTTTCTTATTGACCATCACAGGATTTGACACCCATTGGTTCAAATGGATAGGATAGATAAAACTGTCTTTTAGCAGTTTCTCAACTTCAACCTTAATGGTTGCTTCTTTCCTGGGATTAACTGGATGAAGCTTCTGCCAAACAGGCTTGGCATCTGGATAAGTTGTGATTTCATGTTCGACTATTTGTGGATCGATGCCTAGCATTTCCTTATAAGACCAAGAAAAAACGTCGTGGAATTATTTAAATAGATCTGTGTAGATTTGAATCTCTCCAGGGGAGCAGTCAGCTCCGACGAAAACATTCTCCACGACGCTAGGGGTCCTGGAGATATTGATCGTTATGGTTTTAGTGATGGTTTCCATATTACTCTCAGCATAAACCTCATGTGTAGCTAAGGGATTAATAGGACAAGACATATCTCCAGTCATAGTCAAGGTGAATTCTCCGGCTTCGATTATGCTTAACTCTAGGAGGAAGTATGATCTGTGATGGAGATCGTCCTAGGGTTTGTCCGGACTAGTCATTGCTTCAATTACTGCTTCGTCAAAGGGAAAGACTAAGTCTAATGAATCGGTGTTAGTGAGAGAACCTTGAACCCAAATAGTCTCTAGAGGTGGATCTAACTCTTGTGCAGGAGTTGGATCTGTATCGGCCAAATCTTGTTGGACTAAAGAGTATGCTACTTCAGCTGCGGACAAGGGCATGGACATGCTCGGGTTCCCTATCCCTTCCATCATGGACAATGGGGAAGGAAATATCCATGGATCGTTGAAATAAGTCATGCGAAACGATGAAACTTGGAAAATCTCAACCTTATGGTGATCGGATATGAACTTGACATCGCCATGAGGGGGTGGGTAATCGAAGGTACCCATCAAATATGGGCACAAACCAACCCCTACATTGACTACGCCTGGTTGGGGATTATCAATCATCAGAACCGCGGATACCCCCAATGAAGGGTCAGGTCTAGAGAAATACAATTGATCAATGGTCACAATCCATTCCTTGTGTGGAAACAACAAGACCCGGAAAACTGTAGCAACCACTACTTACATGGCGTAAGTCCAACTCCTTCCTAACAAGATATTGTAGTTGAGGGACGCGTTGACTACTTCTACCTCAACGCACATGGTCTTCCCTTCTAACTGCACGGGGAAAGAGGGAATGATACCATGTGGTTGGAACGAATGACCGTCGAAAGCAATGAGAAGAGTAGGTGACAGAGACAAAACGGGCTGGCCAATGACCTTTCAACATGCCAACGACATAACGCATGTCGAGGCGCCCTCATCAACCATCGTGCGAAAAATATTCCGAGTAAAATTTTTCATGGGATTAGCCACTACTATCTGAAATGATACGTGGTAAGGAAAACAAGGTTTTAATTCGGTTGTATCCAGCATGATTGTACCTGGATTACAAGTCTCGGTAGATCCTAAAGCAGCTAACAAAGCTTTCCTCTAGGAAGGGAAGCTTTGGAGGACCTCCAAAGTGGACATCGCACAAGGGGTTTGCGATAAATCCTCCACCACAGAATAATTCTGGGTGGCCCTTGCGTTTGGGTTGTGAGAATCATTTTTGAACGTGCCTTTTGGGATGTGTGTCATTGTTTCGCCCAATGTATTCTCAATTTGGAGAGGAAAATATGGGAGTTCATCTTCTTTGCCCTTCTCGAAAGTGCTTGGTTTACTGTATTCATGCGCTCTAGTCGATATAAAAGCACCACCCTTCATCATATACACATTCGCGAATGTGGGATTGTTCGAATATGGAGAGGTTCCTTGGTTTCCCCCTTCCGCACTTGTAGAGACTTGGGTTAGGTTTTGCCCATGTTGAAATGGATTGGTTAACATGGCAGGTTGTTGTTGTGTCACAAACTTTTGGGCCTCTGCAAGCCGAGGACATTGGTGGGTTGGGTGGTCTTCTGCGCATAGGTTGCATGGATACCTCACCTTATATTTCTCAGTGTTACCCCCACCAGCATTATTAGTGGGTTTCTTATACCCCTTACCCTTCTTTCATTGTTTTTTCTTTCCTTCAGGCTGTTGGGTGGCCTTTGGATTTGTTGATTGCACTATGTGTACATCTGACATTTTAGTAGGGGGAGCAACCAAAAAAATATTTTGGCTGGCCGTTGTGTGTTGTATAGACAATTGATGCAATTTCTTCATCAATTGCTCAACGGGCTTTGTTTGTGCTGAACCAACAATACCATCGGCATGTGGTCCAACTCTCTGCCTAGTTTTATCAAGTTTTGAGCGTGGTGCATCTGGAAAGATCTCGTATAATAAACCAGACTGAGAGTAGATTAGCTCAAGTTTTTGAGCTCTCATGGTGGCATCTTCTTCATAAAACACTTTCGATGTCGTGACGTCTTTGGATAATTGTGGGACCAAAGACTTAAGGAAACACTCGAGCAGGAATGCTGGTGGGACTGGCACCTTAATTAAACTCTTCCAACATCTCCATTCTCGAATGTGATCAGAGATATGGTCCGCTTTTGTCTATGCGAAATTGGCCAGCAATTATGTGCCAGCATCGTATCTCACAGGTAATTGCAAATGGTTTAGGAAAGCCATTGCCAATTCGCCGAAGGAAGAGTATCTTGAGCGGTCAAACTCAATGTACCATTTCACGGCACTCCCAATGATAGTGCGTTGAAAAAATCACAACTGTACGGAGTCATCTTTCAATGAGTTAGATGAGCACCAAAAATGAAAGGTGGTCACATGATCTCCTGGATCTTCATTAGGCTTGGCCTCAAATTTTGGTATGTCCGAAGGAAACTTCGTCGGAATAGGGGGCCAATGTGGATCATGACAGATAGGTTCATTCAACAACCTTGTTAAGTCTGGAAAATGCAAAGTTGCCAGGAAAGGTAGTTTGGGTTGTTGGTGATAACCATGGAAAAAGAGACCTGGAGTTGGACTGGCACCAGGTTGCCAGGAAAAGTTCGACGACTAGCCTGGGTTCTGGTAAAAACCATGGCCATGACAAGCGTATAGATTCTGCGTGTGAGGAGACATCATCAGCTAATTCCCAAATAGGACGTAGATGGTTGGGCGTGCATTACATTCAGAGGACTTTGGGAAGGGTTGCCCCATGCGGATCCCATGGGGATAGGCATAATACCTTGTTTGGGGTTCCATTGGTTATGAAAAGAATTTCCCTAGATTGGCATTCCTGATGAGGGAACTGATCCCTGCCAAGAATTCCAAGGCCGTGATGTAGAAGAAGTTCCTGGGTTTTCCCCCTGTGCAGGAATAGTACCCTGCATAGGAATAGGTTGTCTGTAACTGGTATTGCCCCCAGTCGGGAAAGAAGCTGACGAGAAAACGTTGTTACCAAACACACCGAAAAAATAAAATGTTGTCGAACCTACCGACATATTATGCGAAGGTGGTCCTTGACTCCCTACTCCAAATAAACTATGGTGTGTAGGGCAGTCGAGACCATGGTGGCTCGGACCAGTGATGGTGGGTTAGGAGGTGGAAACTCTCCTGTGGTGACAACCGTAGTAGGAATTGAAGAATTCCTAGAAGGAGTGACAACATTTGTTTCCATTGCTGCGTGCGACATTGTCTGGCACTCATAAGGGTGAAACAGTACGATGATGGGTGCCGAAATATCAATGGTTGGAGTTTCATATGGACCAATATCTTTTTCTCCAAAGTCTAAAATGATCTTTTCCTCCGAATGTTGGTCGGGTACAATTTCTTGTGACCCGGTCGCTTCAAAAGACCCTTGTTGTTCTAGGTTTTGCCTTAGTGGTGGTGGAGGTGGCTCCTATGTAACCAGTGATAGGCCCAGAAGACTTCATGATCGACGGAGCTCATGCTGTGTGAGAAGATCAAATACACCCTAGGGATTTCTATTCGTTCAAAAAACAACACACACTAAAAATGTCCCTCCAAGATAAAACAAGAAAACACTAAACTAATTGGAAGAACAGTTACAACAACCAACACTAGAGAAACTTACCAATGCAAGTGAAACTCGAAAACGGAAGCACCCTCCGGGTATACTCTGCAAAGCGTGGCCCGATGTCTTCCCTAGGTACCGTGGTATACCCCCACAGTCACATGTGTATGTCTCTAAAAAGATAGGCAACTGGGTTGCCAGAGCATGAACAGTCACCAGGCGGGTACAATCGAAATTTGGGTAGACCACAATGAGCAGGGTATCGAGCCCAAAACCTATCAAGGGTATCGAAGGCAAGTGGTATGGAATACAACTAAGGACCTCGAACGGATTCGAGACCCACGAAGCTCCATGGAAAATGAAATCAACAGAATCCTAGGACAAGCCCTCTATATGTGTTCTCCACTACGATTGGTCCAGCTTTGGAGGGGTTATCTCCTCTACCTTTCCACACGCGACCTCGTTTTTATCCCCTGTGTTAGAGGGGGGTCCCAAATAACTTTCACGATACTATACTTTGACACTCCCTAACTCTGACTCCAATGTTTGATTTTAATGGCCTTGAAGAGTTTCCTCTCCAACCTAATTCAAGGCCCTAACCCTAAACTAGTTGGTTGACCCTACAAACATAAAAATTCTAATGAATTTTAGATTTAGCATTAATTTTTATGTCTTGTCTTAAGTCAAAGGTTATGAAAGTGAAACTAGTGATGTTTGAAAGACGAAAGAAAAATAAACAGAAAGTTGGAAACAAAATACCTTCACTTAACTCAAATCTTAAACAACTTTTCAAACTTAAATTTTTTCTAAGATCTTTGAACAACAAACTCAAATCATGATTTCACTCGACTATGATCTACTTATGATGTAAGTAAACCATCAAGAACTTATGAAAGCAAAGACTTTTCCCTGGTTACTAATGCAAAACAACACTTTTTAACCAAACAAAGAAATAAAAGTTTTTTATTTATTTGAATGTTCACAAAGAAAAAGGAAAAATATCAACAAGTCAAAACTAAGAAAACTTCTGGCCTAAGCGCATATTGAAAAGAGTCACTTTAAAAATCACACTCAAGCAAATTAAAATTGGGCTCTCACACTTGTCTAAAAACCCTATAAAAGAAAATTTTGAGGAAAACTTCTTAATGAAAAAGAAAGCTATTGTTGTGATCAAACCTAAGTTACTGACCGCTATGACAAAGACCCAAAAACTTGAGAGGTATAACTCTTGTCAAAAAAAAGGATGACTGCCTTACCTTCAACAAAAAATTTCTCCACAAGAACACTGCTGACAGTTCAACAGCAAGCATGTGCATGCGATCTGTGTAAAGTCAGAGCGCGTGTACACGCGTGCTGGCCTTATACAGGCCGTGTGTATCTCTAAAACTCTGAGACAAATGAAAGGACAAGCAATCCATCCCAGGCAGAGACCACTGGTATTGAGAACCAGGATCTCTTGAAGACTCAGACACTTACTTTAACATAAAAAATAAAACAATTCAAGGAAAAATTCAGAGAACAAACCAATCTGAAGTGAAACCTAAGCTATAGACTGCAAACAACAAAGACTAGAAAGAGTTCCAGAAAACCCCTGAGAAGGACTATTTCTGACAGGGGATAGGATGGTCGCCTCTCTAAAAGAAATTTTCTAGAATCATACATGCAACTAACACTTCTTCAGCTAGCATGTACACGTGGGTTGTGAGAAGGTAGGGCGTGGGTACACACGTGTAGACCTTATACATGCCACATGTACCTCTGTGGGTCTCGAAAAAGAAAAAAAAATGAAGTCAAGCAAAGAAACAAAGATAACTGGTATGGAAGATCAGAATCTTTGTTAGCTCAGACTTTTGCAGAAACTTTAAAAACAAGGAATGAAACCATTTTTTAAGAATACCCAAAAATATTCCCAGAAACCCTAGAGTTCGCCAGTATGGTCGCCAATTCTGTTGTGAGTGGGAAATCCCTCCACGGACTAGAACTTAGGGTTTTATCATGCATGCAAAAAATACCTAAAGATTCCTACTTTCTACCGTCATCCTAGACCTAATCTCCATTATTCTTAAGCAAGTACGTAGTTAAGAAGATTAAGTGAGCATACCTTATTTCAGGGATTTGATATCTATCCTTCTTCATGCTTGGTCACTCTTTGACTACAGCTCTCCTCCCAAGGCTGACCTGCATTCACACAAGACAAACAAAGAACTCCACATGCATTTGATCTATAGATTAATGGGTTAGAGATTTAATCAACATGTATGCAATAAACCATGAAAACCTCATATGGTGGGATGGGAAAAGTACTTCTTTATTATTAACTTCACTAAATCAACTTACAATGATGAAGTCGACCACTACTCCACAAACCTGGTCCTGGGCTCCTCTTCAACTTTCCTCCAACTTCTTTTCTCTATACTTATCTTTGCACAAGGATGGCTAAAGGTTTGGACAAAGGGAATGCGCAATCAGGTATAGTTTCTTTACTATGATTCTTCTCTTCCAAATAGGACCCCTAACCCTTCTTTTATAGGCTAGAAGAAGCTAGGTATTTGGTCGAATTTATGGCCATGCATGGCCGAAAGGTTTAGTTAACTTACCCAAAGATGTGTGTTCCATCAACAACTTTTCTTTTTTCGTGCTTTTGTAGGTACATGCGGGTTGTCTTGGGTCAACTAGCATGTACATGCATGAAGTAATGTAGTAGAGTGTGTGGGCCTTTATAAAAGGTGTTTTTACGAAGAGTTGTTCAACAGTGTTTTGGCAAAGCAGGAATATGAGATGGCCTGATGCCAGGTAAGCATGTCTGGTGCAAATTAGGGTTATAACAATATATACCCAGATAGAAGTAACACCTATTAGGAAACCCCATAGAAGGATGAATCCGACACTAAATGATATAGTAAAGGAAGAAATATAGAAGTTGTTGAATGTCAGTTTTATTTGTCCAATATATGATAGTAAATGGGTATCCCCGCTTGTATTGGTTCCAAATAAAGTAACTGGAAAATGGATAATTTGTGTCACCTTATGAGAACTTAATAAGGCCACTCTTAAGGATTATTTTCCTCTTCCCTTCATTGACCAAATCTTGGATACCTTGTTAGGGAAGCAATACTTTTCCTTCCTAGATGGATATAGTGGATACAACCAAATTCTCATAGCACCTAAGGATCATGACAAGACTAATTTCACTTGTCCTTGGGGCACCTATGCCTATAGGGTCTTACCATTTCGTTTGTGTAATTCTCCTACCATATTTCAACGAGAAGTATTAGGGATATTTGTTGACCTCATTCATGATTGTGTGGAAGTGTATATGGACGATTTTACAGTGTATGGTAATACTTATCAAGAAGCCCTAGATAATCTTAATAAATTACTTATCATATGTCAAGAAATGAATCTATCCTTAAGTCATGAAAGTGTAAAATGTTGTTGACTGAAGGAGTAGTCTTAGGGCATCATGTTTCATCTGAAGGGATTAAAGTGGATCCTGCTAAGTTTGAGGTAATCGTCAAACTTCCACCTCCAAAGACTCAAAAAGAGGTAAGAATATTTCTTGGACATGCTAGATATTACCAACGATTTATTGAGAATTTTAAAAATATTGTTGCACAAATGTTTCGATTTCTTACAAAAGATATTGATTTTCTTTGGACTGACCAGTGTCAAACCGCCTTTGAAACTCTAAAAGATAAATTATATGTGGCACCAGTTCTTAGGGGACCCAATTGGGCCCTTCCGTTTCACATATCCACTGATGCCTCCGATATTCCAATAGGAGGATTATTAGGACAAAAAGAAGACCAACAATCCTATGCCATTTACTTTGTGAGTAAGAACTTCTCCTCTACCGAGTTAAACTATACAATTACCGAGAAGGAATTCTTGGCAGTTGTCCATGCCATCAATAATTTTCGCCATTATATCATAGGATATGAGGTATTTGTACACACAGATCACTTTTCCATTAGATTTCTCATGAATAAGCCCATTACCAATTGTCGAGTAACTAGGTGGCTCCTGTTATTACAAGAGTTCAATATCACCATCCTTGACCTACCTGGAAAAGAGAACTTAGTAGCTGATTTTATTTCACGCATTAATCATGAGGGTGATAGTATTTTTGTTTATGATAGTTTTCCAGATGAGTATCTCTTTTCCATCTCCATAAATACCCCATTTTTTGCAGACATGGAAAATTATTTGGCTTCTATAAAGTTACCATCTCATTCGTCACCTCATGAAAAGCGTCGAATTATAACGTAAAGTGTTAACTACTCCTGAGTTGGCCATGACCTTTTTTGTACTGGATCAGACCTATTTATTCATATATGTGTCCAGGAAGATGAGATACCAGATATCCTACGAAGTTTTCATGATGGACCATGTGGTGGAATTTTTTTTGACAAAACGTACAACATATAAGGTTTTACATTCATGTTACTATTGGTCTAGCATTTTTAAGGATGCTGCCAAATATGCGAGAAATTGTGATGGCTGTCAGAGGATAGGAAGACCCACATCAATTGATTAAATTCCCTTACATGCTAAAGTTATGATAGAACCTTTTGAGAAATGGGCCCTTGATTTTGTAGGACCAATTTCCCCCATGTCTCGTAAGAAGAATTATATTCTGGTTTGCACAGATTATGTCACCAAGTGGGTAGAGGGAAAATCCTTGTTTAGGGCTACTGAAAAATCTGTTGTTGAGTTCATTTATGAAGACATATTTACCCACTTTGTTTTTCCTCATGATATTGTCACATACTAGGGTACACAATTCACTTCTAAGTTGATGAAGGAATTAACGAAAAACTATGGGATTAAGCATTGTAAGTCTTCAACATATCACCCACAAGCCAATGGCCAAGTACATTCAACAAACAAAGTATTGAAAACTACCTTAACCAAAACTGTCCAATTGTACCATAAAGATTGGGTTGATATACTTCTAGAGGCTTTGTGGGCATATCATACCACTTTGAGAAACACCATTGGGCATACCCCATACAAACTACTTTCTGGAAAACAAGTACTTCTACCAATTGAATTCCAAGTAAGCACTTTCTGTATTGCTTCATAATTGGGATTAGACCTAGACGAGGCACAAAAACAAAGAGCCCTACAATTGAACGAATTTGATGAGATTAGACAAGATGTTATTCAACAAACAATTTTAGTTCAAAACCAGAGGAGCAAGTGGCATGATAAATTTATCAAAAGGAAACAATTTCAACCTGGTGATTGGGCTTTGTTGCTTGATTCCCGATTCAAAACTTTTGAAGGAAAACTTACCACTCGATGGTTGGATCCTTATGAGGTAGTTACCATTTATGAAAATGGGGTTGTTAAGATAAAAAAAATCGATGATGGACAAATCTCTTTCGTAATGAATGTACACTGACTTAAACTTTACCACAGACCCATTTCCAAAGAACATTTTCTATAGGTCATGTTAACCGACAAGGCATTGGACTTGGTGGATGGGGAATTTTCTTCTCCCTCCCCCTGTTCTTGAAACTTTTTTATTTATGATTGTACATATGTAAATATTTTAAAGTGTGTGTTGTTGTTTTTTTTTTTCTCCCGATAAACACTTTTAGAGATTTATGCAGCTGTTTATCTAACCACAAGTGGACAACTCCAAGGAGACAAAAAGGGAATTATTTCACTTCGGAAGAAGATGTTTCTATATTTGAACTCTATTGTCTACTTAAGCATCAATTGGATAATGAAATTTTATTATGCTTAGAAATTTTCTTCTTTAAATTAGCCATTTTTACAAGATTTATATCTTCCTTTCTTTCAAGGCATATTTAATGGTAGTTTCTCATAACCTCCACCACTAGAAGATATAAGGAAGTGACAACTTGTCTTATCAAACCTAGAGGTTACTCGTACAATTTCCCAAAGAAACCTGAGTAGGTGAGTAAAGTATCTTTATGAAAGAGTAGCAAGAAGGTCTCATTAGCGGTTAACCATGGAAACATCAATATAACTTCAAAAAAAGAAGAAGAAGAAGAAAGTGAGTAGGGACTGAAGATAAATTTCTTTTCTTTTCCAATGATACCATCCACTACACTCTAAAAATGCTTGATTATACCATATCTTTATATTGGCTATGCCCACTTAAGTATCCCCTACATCAGGAAAATCTATAAGGAATACATAAATAAGAGTCATCCTCTAACTTAAATACCATCCCAGTCCAAAATAAAATTTTCAGAGATGTATCCCCATCTTCTTGCAAAAAAGAAATCTTTATACACAAATCTTAAAAGATGGTGGACCAGTCTCTATTGTAAAAGGGTTTAAGAGGATAACCCGTCGGGATATTGAACAAGTCTATTGGCAGTGGGTATCAGCCTATGTTATGAATAGGTAAACACATCAGAGTATTGAACAATCTTGCTGGCAGTGGGGCATTCTACCTTAGCGAGGGTGATGATCTGACAAACAATAAATAAAATTCCTAAATCTTAAAACTTGTCCTAATGTACGACACTACTTGTAAGCAAAGATGAAAAGAAGTATGCATGGTTAAGTAGAGGTAAATAAACTCCATCAATATTTCATTGGGAACTAACTTTAAGACAATCCTAATATTCTCTTGCCTACCTCTTATTAACTATATGTAGGATGTTTTGTCCTACATGTGGGGCCATATTTTAATCGTCTTGTCAGACTAATGTGTGAAATTTATCTCTACACTTGAAAAAATATAAATCTTAAGCTATTGGGAGAATTGAATGGTTCCCTATATCTTTGATTGTGAGGTGTCACAATACTTATGAGTGGGGGAGGGGTTTCCTGAGATGATAAATGATAAAAACCACCATCTGTACTATAATCCATGAGAAGAGGAAGTATAATCTCTGTCAAAATTCTGTCATATTGTTTTTACATTATCCTGATATATTATATCAACAGTTGTTTGTATTAGTATGATAAATTTTATACTGCTGACATAACTTTGTGTGTTATAAGTCTGTTGTGCATTTTTATTTATATTTATGCAATAGAAGACTTCTTATACTTAACTGTTCCTTGTGACAATTACAGATCGATAACAACTGCTAAATCCTCGTTTCCATTTGTATTACAAGCCTATGAAAAGGGGAACAAGTTGTTTTGTATTGTTACAGATCAATGACAAGGGAATAAAAAATGGATAATACTATTCATAATCATCCTATCCATGTTCTTGTTCACCATGCCTGCCAAAAATTTTCCAATCTAAGTGCTATGGGTGAATGTTCGTTTACTATGGCATAATTTCCACTTACACAGGAGGACTGGATGGAGTTCCATCTGGAGGATCGGATGGAGTGCCATCTCAAGGACCGGATGAAATACCATATGGAGGATTGGATGAGGTATTTATACACTATAAATGATCATGATCACATGAAGGTATGATCACTCGAATAAATTACACTTGTTCAATGATAAATTAGATGAATTTAAATGGTGTATTTTTCAAATTCCATTTTGGTGATCAAATTAAACTTATAAATGCATTTTATGATCTAATCTCCAATTTGAAGACTTGGACATTGATCTAATTCTTACTCGATTTTTTTTACCTCCAAATTACACACCATTCAAATTCAAACTCAGCACAATTATGATCACACATGGCGTTCATGTATGATGAATTTTCCCATGATTCAATCATTTCCATCATAATTGCATTAAGAAACGAGTACTCAACCCCGATTGCTCATTTATCCCATCCTTTGTTTACTAAATCACACTCGACCTCTGCCCGATTTCAACCTCCTTCTCATCCCTTTATTTGTAAACATGCCCAACCATTATGAAACATACTCCTACACTGAGCTACTGGCCATTCCAGAATTCGCAGCGTGTAGAGAAATCTTCCTCCGTGCGGGTTGGGGACCATTCCTGGCTAGTCTACAGGGGCACGATGATGGTGTCTGTCTCCAATTTTATCTTGGGTTAGATAAGAGACTGAACGTGTAGGGTCTCTAGTCTTTTTGGTCTCCAAGGAATCCATTTCCTCGGCCATGAAACTTCCATGGGTTGGGGATTGGTGGTTAAAACACCATCAATTGCCACATCCAAGTTATAACAAAATGTTCAAGACCAAATTCCAAAATTTCTCTGGAGCCAAAGGGTATTCGAAAGAATGGATCAAAGAAGAATTGATCAACCCTTTGATCATAATTATCAGGATCATTGTTTGCACCCAATTCGTCACTAGGTGAGGAAATTAAGAGTGCTTACATGCCCAGTTGGGCTCTGCTAGGCATGACAGCTGTGAAAGGAAAGGTTAGAAAGAAAAACAACAAAGCTATTAACGAGAATTAAACTACCACAAATAAAAACTATGAGCATATAAAACAAATGAAAAATAGAGACAAATGGACCAATATCACCAATGTATAAGCTGATCTGTTGATGAAATCCAAAGGCACAAAGAAGAAAAGGGGACTTGGGTCCCTTCTTTCTCCAATGGAAGGCTCTTGAGGCCCTCAAATCTTGCTCTCCTTACAATGAAAAGATGAAAATGTGGGTGAAATAACTCCAAGCTTATCCACTCAAGAGAGGGGTGGATAGCTCTTGTGAGATGATGCCTATGCGTTCTTGTTAAAGAATGAGTCCTTAACAATCTTGGCAGCATAACAATGCATAGAATTCCTTGAGAAAATGGTGGTTATTCATGTCTTTTTATAGCCAAGCATTGGGTTATTATGTGACCTCTTTTGAATGTGAAAAGGGGCTATTTAGGGCTCCATTAGGTCTTTGACCAGCCCACCATGAGGATTGAGCTCGGATTTGGTGTCAAATCGACTTGGGAGCTGATCCATTAGTGGTTGGGAGGTCGACCATTAGTGGTTTTTCCCCCAACAGTCACGCCTTGTGCACATATGCGCGCTTTGTATGTTTCTATTACGCGCATACGCGCGTGCACCCAGATGATGTAAAGCGCCTTTCAAATTTTTGGTCATTTTGTATAGTGTTTGACCCTTTTGCAATGCTATGGAATTAATCCTGTGCCATGAATGACTCCAGTCCTGTTTTGACGATGCAGAGTTCTTGTCGCCCTGTGTGGACGAAATTTCAGTGATAACAATCATCACTTGTGAAGGTAGGTACTCTATTTTTAAATCATGTCATTTCCTTCTGTAAGCCCATTTTCAATTCAACAAACCCCTCAATTTCCCCTTCTATTTCCTGAAAAGCCTCGAGAAAATGTCTTCCCAGGTTCGTAAAACTTTTTCCAACCCTCACGATAGTTTATTTCACCATGGCCTCATTAAATTTCTTGTTATATCAAAATTGGAAAAACAGAGTAAGACATGGGAAGATTTCCTTTACCAATTCTCGAATCCCCATATCACTGTTAAGACAAGAAAGAGATCGGTCGATTTAGGGGTTGTCACCCCACCTAAGCCCCACTCTCTAAAAAATCCAAACCCTCTAGTTCAAACTATCTCCCTGTTTGATAAAAAGACCAAGAAAATTATTCATTACCCTCCAGCCTCATCTAGTAAGAAAATTAAAAAGTTGCTGATAATTCCCCATTTCCTTCAACACCTATCTATTCTAAACCTAAGAAGACACAAGATTAATTTCATCAAGATTTTCCTTCAGTTCCTACAAATATGAGAGTATCTAATAGATTCAAGGGGAAATCCTTTCGAAGAATCACCCAAAGTATGAGTGGAAATCCCGATATAAAACCTCCAAGTACTTCGGATCCTATTCAATTGTATTCTGACCATGAGAGCCCCCTGCTGAGGAAAATATATGAAATGATCTTACTCAAGCATTTCAGATTCTTCTTGGCTAAAGAAAAATAGACAGGAATGTCACCCTAGGTTTATAGCCATCAAAAATAAAATCCTAACTCACAAGTATCAGTTTCAAGTGCTTAGGCTAGTCTTTTTCACAAATAAAAGCTTGCTGGAAAATTCATTTTAATATGATTTTCTGAATACAATAGTTGTTGAAAACACGTGTAAAGACAAAAGTAAGAAACCAATATGATAATCAAGACAGATGAGACATAAATCAATCCTTTATTTCATTCCAATTCACCAAAGAGACGTTTTCTTTACAAAATCTCATACAAAAATTTTAGACCAAAGAAAAACTTAGACATCCCCGATGGAACATACAAAAGGACCTCTAACAGAAAATCAAAACTAAACTCTAAAAGATGGATCAACTTGCCACAGATTTCTTCCCACTCGACTTTGCACAATATCCTTAGTCAGTCATGAAAACTATTTCACAAACAAACAATTCTACACAGACTATCAAAGATAGATCAACACCTCTGAAAAACAAGTGTCTGAATGATGTAATTCAACCCTAAATGTTGTTGTCTAAATTAAGACCCTGCTATCATAAAAGAGAATTAGGCTTTTGATAAATTAAGGAATAAATGAAAACTGAAATATTTCAACATAAACTCAAAGAGAAAACCTTAATATGCTTCTCCTTCTATCCTCCTCTTGTTCCTCCCTTTCCTTTTTCCTTTAAGAAAATTATAATTGGTTGAAGTAGTTGAACCGCCTCATTAGTTAAGTTAACAAAAAAAACTCAACCAACTTTTTTAGTTAAGGGGGGGAAATGTAATAAATCATAATAAGGGTTTTAAATAAATAATAACTAGCAGGTGGGACCCTTTGTGACTCCCTTTTAGATATTAACAATTATAACATAATTAGTCAATTAGACAAGAACATCTCTCCTTGTGATTCCCATCATCACATGCACATTTGACAATTTATCTCATTTATATTTGACATTGTTTTCAAAAATGTATTACTCATATATCCAAAAATAAAACATGTTGTCCAAAACTTCTGAAGTCAACTGTCATCAACCATAGATAAAATAAAAACTCAAAAGCCATATTTCCCACTCTGAGATGCAATCTTTCCTTGATTTTTGTTGTCACCCTTCGATTTTCCTAAATTTGCCTTTGGCTTTCGTAAGCCTTTAGGCCTAATCTCATTGATCACATGAGAACAATCATCCCTCGAATGAATCCAGGAAAGCACGGATTTGTCAGAGCCATTGGAGGGCAAGGAAGGGGCAACAACGGATTTTCCTTTGTCAAGGGCATGGTGGGCCTTGGTTTTCAACCTTTTTCTAGTATGAGAGGAATGAACTGGTGAGTGAATGGATGAAACTTGGATAATCGGGTTAATAGGCAGGGGAGCATGTAAGGAAAAATTGGGCCAGCCACGATGTTGGGAGACTATCGGGTGGACAATTTCTTTCCATCCGTCATTTTCAGGAACCTCTGGTTGCAATGAGACATGAGGGGGAACATGAATACTAGGGGCTTGTGGAACTTGGAAGGGGGGCCTTTCAGGCCTAGGTTGGACCACTCCTTGTCCAATCCAATTGAAAATTTTGGCCCAAAACAACTGACCTAACTTTTACGATTCTGAATCAAAGTGTATGGAGAACCTTGGCCTTCTTGGGCCTCTGTTCCAATTACCTTGGCTGAAAAAACTCATTCCTGCATGCATGATTGGTTAGAAAATATCCCTTTTAACAACCATACATGATAACTCTTTAAAAATATGAAATAGATTTTGGATCAACAACATATCAGATGCATGCAATCGAATCCATAAAAATTGTTTAATTGTTTTCAATGAGAAGGGGGTGAACCAAAGGTCCTGGGATATGTGAGGGGTTTGTATTGAGTGAAACATGATATAATGAGGGGGGGGAATAAACATGATTACTTCTCAAAGACAACAATAATCAACTTTCATATAAACCAAAGAATCATAAAACTATGTTGCAACTAAGAAACTTTGATTTCAAATTGTTTCAATATAGAATTCTCTTAACTGTAATTAAATTTTCAGAACAAGGAGTGAAGAATGGATGCAGGAAGGCGAGGGGGTTGTAATTAGCGAAAAGAAAAATAGTGGTAGGGAAAGAGAGCGGGTATTGTTTGCAAAATTAATTCAGTAATCCATAAAATCATAATATATCAATGTAAAAGATTGAACACCAACCAAATAATCGTTGTGCTCAATTTAACAATCATTGTGTATAACTCAATTTAACAATATTGTGTATTACTTGCTCATTTTTCATAATTAGATCATCAACACAGTGTCATCAAAACAAGATAATATGATTTTAAAAACAACTCGTAAGACTTTTGTTTCTTCCCAACTGTCATAAAAACACCAATTATTGTCCATGCATTATTTCAATCATCAAACTCAGACTCAAAAACATGTCTGATTTTACTCTTGAATTCCATTTAATAATTAAGTTGTGATGAGATCACCCTGACATGAAAATTGTGTTGATCTCTGATAAAATGAATGATATCCATCAATTATACACAGTGGACAGTCAATAAACAACCATCAATATTTTAATTGTAGAGATCTTGACTTGTCATTTAAACACACCGACAACGATGACCAATTCAACTCATACAGACCATTCGAAAAATGCAGATCATTCTTGTAAAGGTCCAATCACTCTGAACTAAACGTCCACAATGATGGGCCATCGATCCAATATGACAAGGAAGTAACAAGATGCCCGATATCATAACACAGATTGATCCAATTGCAACAAACACATATTTAAAAACCCTTGACCCTCTCTGAAGTCGCAATCAAATAATGTCAATAACAAATATAGTGGATGGCCATGCCATAATTACCACTATTGTAACACTCCATTTGGAAATTAAAAACAAACATCCATAGCAATCATTAACTCAACTTAGCATATTGTAGGAACACCACACATAACCATGCATCATGCATGAAGCATCAGTGTGCATTAATCAATTGTAAACTAATGTTGGGTTCACAATTTAACAATTGTAATGTAAGAGAAAGCGACTGTGGATTCAAACTAATTCTCTACCCAACCAATCACCATGTTGATTTTATCAATTTGATTGTCATAATAACCAATACAGGGACTAAATACCAAAACTGACACCCCTGACAACATAATCAACAAATATGAGCTAGATATCAAATATTGTTGAGAATACACCAACAAATCATAACAACCAATACTATACCCGATAGGCCATAAAGGTTTCCTCTATTAAAATTGGGCTTGGGAAATCAAGGTTTTTCTTTGTGGACCAACACAAGAGACTAGAGTGAGAAACTCCGAGACAATCGGTGCAAACACAAGGTATACCGCCAGTGACTTCACATACAGGGTGACATTTCACGAGAGAGGAGAGACTCTGAACAGAAGAGCCAAAAGCTCTATCTTGGCATTGAAACAATACTTATAACACATAGGGTGTAACCCTCGAGGCTCCCCAAGAAACCAACTAACAATTTCGAGGTAAAAAGAGCAGAGAAAAAGAAATATAACCCACTGCGCAACCAACAATAGCATGAACAAACCCATACCCAAGTAAACCAATGCACGGTGACACAAGGCATTTCAAAACCATTAAACCTCATAATAGCAATGACTGGTTATCGTGATACGAATGCATGGAGACAACCAGCCACTCTAAACCAAATGAAACCCTCCAACTAAAACTAGCAAGGATGATAGAGAGACTTTATGGCTTCTAATACTCAGAACGACCAACAACACTGTGACTTCAACCAATACTGCAATGAAAACCACCAACGATTCATTCCAGACAAATATCACTATTTTACACAGTTTCCATAGTTAAGGAAAGCACAGACCCATACACTTTGAGCCAATATCTATTTCATAACCAGAGCAGATTCATGGATGGTGAAAAGGCATACCTGTAACCAAGAGCACATTAAAAACACGAGTTGGTCGAGCGGTTCTTCCTCTGCTTGAAAGTTAGAGCCTAAAAACAACAAACACAGTTTAACAATAGGCCAATTAAGGTGGTGGCCAGTGGAAGGAGTAAGGGTGATGTGCAGTAAATGCATGTTGCCTCCATCCCCAATCCATTAATTCCTTATTACATGCCAACAAGCTTCCCATTAACTCAATTAATTAAACCATGTATCGAAACCATCGCCCACTAAAACCAATAGTGTGACCCATATCAAACTTATGCCATAACATAATCACCACTTCATATAACTCAATCAAACTGCATAACTATTATCTTATTGCTAGGGTTAAAAATGACCATTTAAATTTCAATGCATGTAGAGTAGTATATAACATAGTTTAATTCATTCGCTTTGCATTTGTTTATATTTCTTTTTCCTTTTTCCAACTACTCTTTAGTATTGTTAGCAATGAGTCCAGGAACGGATAACAAAAGTAGCAATGGATAACATAGGCAATCGTAACATGTGATTATATCTTACAACAAAACATAACATGCCTTACCCAACATTCACTTGTCGCACAGAGAACCAACACATAATAAGCCCAATCCATCGCCAATAAGATCTCATCAACCATGTAAGCAGTGTCGAACAGTGGCACAAACATCAAGTAACAGCCAAATATTATCTCCCAATCTACAAGGGGTCCCACCTACTACTATTATTTATCCTGTTAGCTTATAATAATAGGCTTTAGCAATACTTTGCGGGCAAAAAAACTTTGTTTTGATTTTTAATCATCAACAACTGGTGAATCCATAGGGAAATTTGTTTTCAACATATTTAGAAATCAGAACTCATGATTTCGTGACCAAGAACAACAAGTCAAGAAGATATAACCAGGAATATTATCCAACAGGGGGAAGTGAGCGGATTTAATGGAAAAATGACTGGGAATTTGGTAATAACTCATGAAAAGTGTTAAGTATGAAGGGTTTTACCATTGTATGCATAATAATTCAACCAGAATTTGCTCTTAACTTCAAGGAGAATTTTTTTGGACTTTATCTTAAAAATCTCAATGGATGAAGAAATGACAAGAAGAAGCGGGAGATACCCAATTCTTTATAAGACAATAGTGGAAATACATAACAATTTCAAGGGTGACTTTAGAGGAAACATCATGAAAGTTGTGTAAGATTGATTGTTATTAACTAACAATGCTTTGCAAGAGCGTCACTGTGGCATAATTGATCCAACATCCTATTTGACCAAATTAACTAAAAGATGATAGGAAACAAATTCATGACATAAGTAAAAATGAAAAAATTAAAACAACAACAATAAAAGACATAAATGAAAAAGCAGCAAGAAAATATTTAACACGGAAAGTAGAAGACAAACTGTTGTAAAGAAGAAAAGAGAAGCACAAAAATAAAAGAAGAGCTAGGCTACTAGTATACAGAAGATCCAAACAACATTATAAATTTTCACATTGGTCCCTCGTAATGTTTCAAATGAGAACTGTTAGTGCTGTAGGAAAATGATTTCTCCTATAAATCTTTTAGGATGTAAGAGTTAGTATCCAAGACAATAGAAATTTTTAAAGGACCCAAAAACAACACTTAGAACTCTGAGGTAATTATCAGCCCCTTAACATATATGATTAGATAATCAAGGTAGATATGGATACTGATAAATTCATCAAGAATTGGGTGTATAGGTATTTTAAAAGTGGTACTTGTATCAGGTAAGCCAAAAAACAGGAATTTATAAGACATGGTACCCCAATTAGTGATAAGAGTGGTTTTGTGAGCATGTGCCCCTTTTTATTTGATTTTCCTACAACCCAAATAACTATCAAGTAAGGGCCTCAACTGTGACTCTACAACCTGCTGCATAATTATTTCCATATTGAGAGGAGGAAAATGATTTCTCATAACATCCTGAATGAAAGTGCATAAATTAATGCAGGTTCTAATATGATCAGTGGTCTTCGAAACAAGTACCCAATTGGAAACCCATTCAAGGTGGACTGAAAATATAATCCCATTGCTTAAGAAATTTTCCAACTCCCTTTAAAAAATTTCTTTGAATGCAGAGTTAATAGGTATTTGTTTTTTCCTAGCTAGTTTCATGCCTTCCTTGATGGGGATAGCATGTCGTGTAAGACCAGGATAAAAACCACGAATATCCTTATAAGACCAATAAAAAACCTTTTGAAATCCACCAAGTATCTTGGCAAATCTCGTTTCTTCTTTATCAAAACATTGGGTATTTATTTTAAGATTCTTTTAGGATTTGAGTGCCCCAATATTCCAGGAGATGGTTTCACCCACCTTCCTTCGTAACTCCTCTTCTTTTTGTTTGTCTTTATCGCCTACAACACTCGATGAAAACAAACCCATAAGAGGAGTCAATCCCTTAGGAATATTTTCGTCTTCTATGGATGTCATTTCCTTGGGCTTAATAGGTTCATCTTGAATGAAAGAACAAATGATCTCATCATTAGGGAAGGCCTGCCAATATTCTACATTGTCCAGGATATGTGAACGATATAGAGATTGAAAAGAAAAATCATTCTTGTGAGGCAAAGGTTGTCGATTAGAAGAAGCTGCAAAGACAACTAATTGATCAACCAATGAATTCAACTCCCTCTTAACATGAGTGATGTTGAAAGATAAAAGGTTCGAGATAAGTGCCCAAACAGTTTGGATGTATCGTTCCATCAGCTCGTTGCTAGGAGAGTATACCTTATGTATCAGGTTCACAACAAGCTCAGAATCTCCAAAAACGGAAAGGTGACCACAACCAAGATTAAGGGCATTTTCAATGCCTAATAAAAAATCTTTGAATTCAGTGACATTGTATGTACAAGAAAAATCCCACCTATAAGACAAATTATGAATTTTACCTACAAGGGAAACCAAGATAACGTCAGCCCCATTACCTTCATTAGAGAGAAAACCATCAAAGTTCATGTGCCACGCATCATCATCTGAATCGATTTGTTCCAAAGGAATATTATCCTCCTCAACAAATATGGAATACACTCCTTGGTCCTCTTTAATATAGTTTACAAGAGATTGTGGAACACTCTCTATGTAGGGTGAAATCCTTCCCTCTCTAAGGAATATAATATTCTTACCATTATGAGGCACAGATAAATGTGTCTCGTTGAGTGAGAGGTATCCACCTACTAAGGCTTTCCAATATCTTCCCAAGATAATCGAGTAATTTCTTACAGGCATATAAATTACCTGAATGTTGAGGGTTGTCCTTATTTCAGGATGAGTGCATAAAACTAAGGTCACATACTTAATCTTGCCTATGGTCGTTTGTTGTAGACTATTATAGAAGAGCATGCTTCTGGCGTTTTCATTTGTACAATACAAGCCAAGATCTTCCATAATAATCTTCGACATCACACTTGGGCCCGACCCGCCATCAATGAGGCAACAATGAGAAATCTTATCCATAATATTTACATAAATATAAAAAGGGGGATTTTTTACAGGGTATCTAAAGTTATGTACACATACTTTATTTATAGATGAATCCTCTTCTTTTACCTCTTTGAAAAGATTGGCTACAATGGAATATTTTCATTCCATGAATTGTTTCAGATGCATCTGTTGTTCAGGGATGAAAACCATGTCTAGTGTTGTTCCAGAGTCTGTACTTAAGGCTAGGAAGTATAGAGTCTAGGCATACTTTCGTCCACCTCGGTCCTATGTTGTTGGACCTCAATCAACTGATTTATTCTTCTTGTGACATGGTTTGGATCTTCTTTTTCATATTGCTAGAGCTTCATCACAGGGAGCGCTAGATTTATAGGTAGTACCATGTCAGTCCCGTATACCAGTTGGAAAGGTGAAGTGACAATAGATTTCTTCGTGCCTATCTGATTTTCCCACAAAGCATACTTGAGATGCACATGCCAAGATTTTTTATTTTCACTCAACACTTTCTTAATTATGGTAATTAAACTTTTATTTGATGATTAGGCTAGCCCATTTCCTTGAGGGTAATATGCGGTGGAGTGGCCCAATACGATGATATAGTTTTGGAAAAAACTAACCATTTCCATAGACTTGAATGCTTGGGCATTGTCCGTGACTATCTTTCCGGGACAGCCGAATCTAGACAGCATGTTCTCTTCCAGGAAATCTATAACCACTGAATCGATTTCCTTTCTAGTCGGAATGGCCTCCACCCATTTGGTGAAGTAATATGTGGCAGTCAAGATCCATTTATGTTGAGAGCTGGAATGTGGGTTGATTTTGCCTATACAATCCAATCCCAATTATTGAAAGGGGGCTTCTACTTTTACTGGGACCAAAGGTAGAGCTGGGAGTTTTTGTTTGCCTGTGAACAACTGACAAGGGTTGCAGGCTCTGAATTTGGCATTGACATATGAGAATATCCTAGGCCAATAATATCCCTCTCTCAGGATTTATATGTTTCCCTCCACGCATGATGTCCTCCACATACCCCTTCGTGATATTCGTTTATGACCTTTTCTATTTTAGATTCCACTAGACAAACTAGTAGGAAGACTAATGGGTCCTTCCAATACAATTTTCTTTTGGATATACAATACTTCATCACATGTAGCTTTAGTGTCCTGGTCTTACATGGAGATAGATCATCAGGGCACTTCAGGGTCAATAAGTAGGAGACTATGTCTTTATACCATCTTGATGAAACAAACCTCTCTTCCATTTTAGTCGCAGATATTTGGTCATCGAAAGCATCTATGCCCACATCTTCTTCATATTCCTACAGGTTATTTATCCCGAGTGCCTGGAAATTCGTTTCAGCCATGAGCTTAGCCAAACCCTGTCCTTTTACCAGTTTTGTCGGCTTCACTTCCAGATCAAATTCTTGAATCTTGGCGAGCCATCGACCCCTCTTTCCGTCACTATTGGGTTGTACCAATATGTCTTTTACAGCACAGGTAGGTACATATGCTATCACCTTGGAGTGTAGCACGTAAGTCCTGAAAGCTTTTAGCGCCTTTACCATAGTGTATGCTTATTTTCCATTATATCATATTTTAATTTGGAATCTCTAAGACTTTTACTGAAGAATGCTATCGGTCGCTCAAAACATTCCTCATTTTTTTGGAGGAGTACCGCCACAATTGTGTGTTTAGACACGAATGAAAAAATCAAAAACTCCTTCAGGTAGTCAGGGCTCGCTAGTACAGGTGCTTCTCTTATAACTTTCTTTATTCGAGAAAATGATGCTTTGGCTTCAACTTTCCATTTGATTGCACTATTTTTCTTGAGCATATCTGTGATCAATTTCACGATTTCAACAAAATTCAGAATGAACCTTCTCAAAAAAAATATTTTTCCTAAAAAAGATGGAATTTCTTTAACGTTTCTAGGAATATTTATGGTGTCTATAGATTCAATCCTTTTAGGATCAATTTTAATTCCATCTCGAGACATAATATGGCCCAAGAGTTTACCTTGTTGCATCGTGAAATGAGACTTTTTGGGGTTCAAGGACAAACCAAACTTTCGGCATTTCTCGAACGTTTGTTGGAGGTGTATCAGGTGGTCTTCGTCACATTTAGAGAACACAGTCAGGTCGTTGAGGTAAATAAGCATGAATCTGTCTCTTTCATTGATGAAGGCGATCTCCATAGCTCTCTGGAAGGTGGCACCTGCGTTCATCAAACCAAAAGGCATTTTGTCATACATGAATGTACCCCATGGCGTAGTGAAAGCAATTTTTTTCTTATCTGTTAGCGATATTTCTTGTAGCGGTGGGTTAGAATGCAAAGGAGTGGGTTAAAAACCCACTTACCCTAAGTACCAGACTGAAAATGCGCCTGTGGTAAGAGACAAGCAAATCTGGACGGCAGAGATTTGCGCGCCCGGATCAACGGCGCACATAGGATTCCGGAGCCCCCCCACCTTTCTACCTTTAAGCGGAGGGGGGGGGTCCGGAATCGAGGGCACACCTC